>CM076575.1:118528211-118856629 GCA_034641835.2 Pinus albicaulis
TCACAACTTTTGATTTACTAGTAGAAACCTCACCGCTTCTTAGATTTAACAAAAAAAACTCAAATAATTACGCCGTAAGGCGTTCTTATTTGAAAACAACTTTGCTGATGTGCAACGTGTCATAATGTGAAACCATTAGATTGGATGTTAGACGATTCAAACATTTTCAACCCTAGATGGAAAACCAAGGCAGTTGCGACCGGTTATTGCAGAGAATTGGTTGAGAGGTGTTCGTTGTGGGTGCAGGAGAAAGCCAAGGCGGGAGCAGATATCTATGGCGTGACCACTGGCTTCGGCGCTTGTTCAAGAGGCTGAAGATCTAATCAATCGGGCCAATCGACATAGAGAGAGAGCGTGGTATGAGCGCCTCAGGAACCTCAACCTCCCCAGGCTCCTGTTGCAGAACATTAATCCCTGGCTCTAAATTTTTTCCTCTGTATGCATTTATCCGGGAGGAACTAAACGCGATAATGATGACTCCAAAGACAGAGCAGACGCCCGAGGAGGGCACCCAGAAGGTATTCGATGCAGAGGCTCTGTAAGCGCTTCAGGGGATTGCTTCACACCTTTCAGTCTTTTTTTTAGCCTTTTTCTTCGTCCCAGTTCCAGTACTGATTCCCATTCTGGTTCTCCTCGCTATCGCCCATGGCAACATGCATCAAGTATAAAGGTGGTAATTAATTGGGACGTACACTTTAAAATTTTAGAAATTTGCAACGCTAAATTGTTTTGACTTTGTTTAACTTCCTCATAAATCCGTAATTCACATATCCCGAATATTATTTTAATCGACGTATCTCATTTCTTACCGGTGGGGGAAACAAAAGGCCTGAAGGGAACAAGGACCTCCTCCTCTGGTAATGTGCAAGACTGTTTAGAAGTCAAAGAATCATCGAGATTTTCACAATACAGCTGTTCCCACAAATTTTGTCTATTCTGGACACTCACAGTGTCGATCGTCTCAGAGTTCAATTGCACCGAGCCTTTGACACCTCAACAGTGTCAACTGATCCTTCCTAAACAGACTCTTGAGGAGTGGCGTTTGGCATTAGTTGAAGATGCTATTCCCAATGCTGAGAAGTTTTATTGCCCTTTTCAAGATTGCTCTGCTTTATTGTGGAAGGATGTTCCTGCCTCAACAACACAAACACATCTATTGCAGGCTCTAGGTCCATCATTTCCCAGCTAAGCTTTAGGAGGCTTTGCCCCTTGAACAATATGGGTATTTATCTTCCTAAGGTGTAGGCAGGGGAGGACAGCTATGGTATTAGTAATAGGGGTGAGGACAGCTGTGGTATTAGTAATAGGAGTTAATCCTGTCCAGTAATGGCTGATGCAATAATCTGGTTGTTGATCTGCAGTTTTTGGCAAGCTAAGTGGTTTTGAGTTTGATAGACAACTCAGTTGTCCTGTTTAGAAGCCCAGTTTGTATATGTAATATTATATAGTATTTTTTCATTTTAAATTACCCATCCATCTATTGCAGGCTCTAGGTCCATCATTTACCAGCTAAGCTTTAGGAGGCTTTCCCCCTTGAACAGTATGGGTATTAATCTTCCTGAAGTGTAGGCAGGGGAAGACAGCTGTGGTATAGTAATGGGAGTTTGATCCTGTCCAGTAATGGCAGATGCAATAATCTGGTTGTTGATCTGCAGTTTTTGGCAAGCTAAGTGGTTTCAGTGTGATAGACACCTCAGTTACCCTGTTTAGAAGCCCAGTTTGTATACGTAATCTTATATAGTGTTTTTTAATTGTAAATTACCTATCCATCTATTGCAGGATGGGAAAGGTTCTAGGTCCATCATTTCCTGAATAAACTTTGTCACTTTCCTGGTCAAAGATGGTATTAATCTTCCCCAGGTGTAGGCAGTGGTAGGAGCAGCCTTGGAATTAGTAATGGAGTTAACTGCCCAAAGAATGCGTATGCAATAATCAAGTTCTGATCATATTTATGTTTATGGTTTCTGGGTGATGTATTAATTCAAGCTATCCTTGCTTAGAAGCCCAAAGTTATGTAAAGTTATATAGTGTTTTTCATTGTCACATTTTTTATCTTCATCTATGTAATGAAGGCATTATTTATTCTCGTTTAACTGGGCCGTGTCGTCTTGGCTCCAAGTTCATAGCAAACCAAAAATTGCGCATGAACTCCTAAATTTCAGGATCCATACTGCTTCTCTTACGGCATAATTTACCCATATACAAGTCGCAGGGTTCACTGTTGGTCAGGAGATCGCTAGTTTGCTGCAACATCACCAATGCTTGGGAAGAGTCAGGTCGTGCAAATAATTCAGAGAGTTATAGTCTGAAGGAGCATGGAGGCGTTGCATATGTTGCCTTCCCATCATTTCTCAGAATTGAAAGTTTCATCAATGGAGAGGGGAGTATAAAAACAAACAACCAGGTATTCTCAGATTGCCTCAAGGGTTACGATGATAAACCAGCCCAAGTCCACCAGGGAGCTCTTAAGTTGTTCCTCGATATTATGGAGAAAACAGATTTTCAAGCAAAGGTAATTTGATTTATCTAAATGCACCTGTCAAAATTTGCCTCGATTTCACAACAAGAGTGTTCACTTCTGCTATTATAGATGAATTTATTGAAATCCAAAAGGAAAAGTAACATTGTGTTGATGTATTCCAGATGGCTATCTTTCAGTTGATTGCACACTTTAAAATTTTAGAAATTTGCAACGTCAAATTGTTTTGACTTTGTTTAACTTCCCTTGTTAAATCTGTAATCTACATATCCTGAATATTATTTTAATTGACAGATTCCCATTTCTACTGGTGGGGAAAATGTTGGTAAAGAAGTTTGGAAGGGAAATGGGCACCCCCCTCCTCTGAAAGAAATGTGCAAGATCTGTTTAGAAGTCAAAGAATCATCAGAGATTTTCAATAATACAGTTTGTTCCCACAAATTTTGTTCTATTTGCATACTCCAATATGTTCGCAGTAAGTTGCAAGAAAAATTGGGGTCCATTGATTGCCCAGAGTTCAATTGCACCGAGCCTTTGACACCTCAACAGTGTCAACTGATCCTTCCTAAACAAACTCTTGAGGAGTGGCGTTTGGCATTAGTTGAAGATGCTATTCCCAATGCTGAGAAGTTTTATTGCCCTTTTCAAGATTGCTCTGCTTTATTGTGGAAGGATGTTCCTGCCTCAACAACACAAACCACTAGTAGATGGAAATGGTGGAATTCAATGACCAGAAGTGAGTTACCTGCTATTAAGAAGTCAGAGTGCCCTGAATGTAGAAGACTGTTCTGTGCTCAATGTCATGTACCATGGCACACAGGTTTTGATTGCTCTCAATGGAAGAAATATGAGAGAAAGAATGACAATAGGCTCTTCAATCTTGCCAAAGAGGACTTTTCTGTATGTAATGTCATGTAAATATTGTGATGATTTTAAATATTAATATATAAGTGATAAAATATATAATATGCGATTCTACTATCCCTGGTCAAGTCCATTACACTTCATTGACACGCAAGACAATAAGTGTTCTTATGTTTATTCCAGTAAGTTATTCTATCCAAGATAAACTTAATTTGAGTTTTTTTTTTTTCTGTTTTTAGTGAAATACTCTCTGATTTCCCATCAATTTGGTACTTTTATGTATCTGTGATTTTACCAAAATAAGATGGGTATAACATGGATTGCTCGAGAGAATTATCTCATCTTCGTGATAAACTGAAGGATGTGCAACATATAAGAAATATCTGAGGAACAACCTTATTAGAGATCTCAGAATTTTTCTATTTGTTTGCAAACAGGGGACTGCCATAATGCCCAAGGAGAAATAGGCATGTGTCTTGAAGGTGCCATAAACAATTACACTTCTCAGCTTGAATCTTATGGCATATGCAGCTCAAATACCAATAGTCGGACTTCAATACACACCAGACTCATTTGAATCTGCTTATATTTCAAGTTCAAATGCCAACTCTCCCACTGCTCACACCCAGGTGTATTAATCCTTCTTTCTTTTTGTAAACGGATTTTTTTATTAAAATGGCTATCTTTCAGTTGATTGCACACTTTAAAATTTTAGAAATTTGCAACGCCAAATTGTTTTACCCTTGTTTAACTTCCTCAAGTAAATCAGAACGTATATCCCAATATTATTTAATCTGATGATCTCTACTTCTAACGTGGTGGGAAACACAGAAGAAGTTTGGAAGGGAAATGGGCACCCTCTCCTCGAAAGAAATGTGCAAGATCTCTGCTTAGAAGTCAAAGAATCATCGCAGATTTTCAATAATATTACTTGTTCCACAATTTTGTTCTATTTGTATTACTCCAATATGTTCAGTAGTCATAAGAAAATTTAGGTCCATTGACTGCCCAGAGTTCAATTGCACCGAGCCTTTGACACCTCAACAGTGTCAACTGATCCTTCCTAAATAGACTCTTGAGGAGTGGCGTTTGGCATTAGTTGAAGATGCTATTCCCAATGCTGAGAAGTTTTATTGCCCTTTTCAAGATTGCTCTTCTTTATTGTGGAAGGATGTTCCTGCCTCAACAACACAAACCACTAGTAGGTGGAAATGGTGGAATTCAATGACCAGAAGTGAGTTACCTGCTATTAAGAAGTCAGAGTGCCCCGAATGTAGAAGACTGTTCTGTGCTCAATGTCATGTACCATGGCACACAGGTTTTGATTCCTCTCAATGGAAGAAATATGAGAGAAAGAATGACAATAGGCTCTTCAATCTTGCCAAAGAGGACTTTTCTGTATGTAATGTCATGTAAATATTGTGATGATTTTAAATATTAATATATAAGTGATAAAATATATAATATGCGATTCTACTATCCCTGGTCAAGTCCATTACACTTCATTGACACGCAAGACAATAACTGTTCTTATGTTTATTCCAGTAAGTTATTCTATCCAAGATAAACTTAATTTGAGTTTTTTTTCTTTTGTTTTTAGTGAAATACTCTCTGATTTCCCATCAATTTGGTACTTTTATGTATATGTTATTTTACCATAATAAGATGGGTATAACATGGATTGCTCGAGAGAATTATCTCGTCTTCGTGATAAACTGAAGGATGTGCAACATATAAGAAATATCTGAGGAACAACCTTATTAGAGATCTCAGAATTTTTCTATTTGTTTGCAAACAGGGGACTGCCATAATGCCCAAGGAGAAATAGGCATGTGCCTTGAAGGTGCCATAAACAATTACACTTCTCAGCTTGAATCTTATGGCATATGCAGCTCAAATACCAATAGTCGGACTTCAATATACACCAGACTCATTTGAATCTGCTTATATTTCAAGTTCAAATGCCAACTCTCCCACTGCTCACACCCAGGTGTATTAATCCTTCTTTCTTTTTGTAAATGGATTTTTTTATTAAAATGGCTATCTTTCAGTTGATTGCACACTTTAAAATTTTAGAAATTTGCAACGTCAAATTGTTTCTGGAATACTAACTCCCCTTGTTAAATCCAGACCCACATATCCCTAAAAAAAAATTTTAATCGATGTATCTCCATTTCTACTGGTGGGGAAAATGTTGGTAAAGAAGTTTGGAAGGGAAATGGGCGGGACCCCCCTCCTCTGAAATAAATGTGCAAGATCTGTTTAGAAGTCAAAGAATCATCAGAGATTTTCAATAATACAGTTTGTTCCCACAAATTTTGTTCTATTTGCATACTCCAATATGTTGATTTCCCAGAGTTCAATTGCACCGAGCCTTTGACACCTCAACAGTGTCAACTGATCCTTCCTAAACAGACTCTTGAGGAGTGGCGTTTGGCATTAGTTGAAGATGCTATTCCCAATGCTGAGAAGTTTTATTGCCCTTTTCAAGATTGCTCTGCTTTATTGTGGAAGGATGTTCCTGCCTCAACAACACAAACACATCTATTGCAGGCTCTAGGTCCATCATTTCCCAGCTAAGCTTTAGGAGGATTTTCCCCTTGAACAATATGGGTATTTATCTTCCTAAGGTGTAGACAGGGGAGGACAGCTGTGGTATTAGTAATAGGAGTGAGGACAGCTGTGGTATTAGTAATAGGAGTTAATCCTGTCCAGTAATGGTTGATGCAATAATCTGGTTGTTGATCTGCAGTTTTTGGCAAGCTAAGTGGTTTGAGTTTGATAGACAACTCAGTTGTCCTGTTTAGAAGCCCAATTTGTATATGTAATCTTATATAGTGTTTTTTCATTTTAAATTACCCATCCATCTATTGCAGGCTCTAGGTCCATCATTTACCAGCTAAGCTTTAGGAGGCTTTCCCCCTTGAACAGTATGGGTATTAATCTTCCTGAAGTGTAGGCAGGGGAAGACAGCTGTGGTATAGTAATGGGAGTTTGATCCTGTCTGGAAGAATGGGCGCAAGTGCGCGAATCGTTGTCAGATCAGCTTTTGGCAAGCTAAGTGGTTTCTGGCAGGATACAGAGCACCCCAAAGCACCGTTTAGAAGCCCGCCAGGCCTAATTCATATAGTGTTTTTTCATTGTAAATTACCTATCCATCTATTGCAGGCTCTAGGTCCATCATTTTCCAGCTAAACTTTAGGAAGCTTTCCCCCTTGAACAGTATGGGTATTAATCTTCCTGAGGTGTAGGCAGGGTAGGACAGCCTTGGTATTAGTAATGGGAGTTAATCCTGTCCAGTAATGGCAGATGCAATAATCTGGTTCTAGATCTGCAGTATTTGGCAAGCTAAGTGGTTTCAGTGTGATAGACACCCAGTTATCCTGTTTAGAAGCCCAGGTTGTATATGTAAAGTTATATAGTGTTTTTCATTGTCACATTTTTTATCTTCATCTAAGGTAATGAAGGCATTATTTATTCTTGCTGAATCTGGTCATGTCGTCCCTATCTCCTGATTCATAAAAATGTGCAAAATTTTATGCACAGAATTCTAAATTTTGAGGGATCCATACTCGGTTTCCCTTACGGTGTTAATTTAATCATATGTTGTTGCAGGTTCACTGTTGGTCAGGAGACTGCAGCTTTTCTTGCTTCATGCGAAATATTGTTCAATGCTTGGGAAGAGTCAGGTCGTGCAAATAATTCAGAGAGTTACACTTCTCAGCTTGAATCTTATGGCATATGCAGCTCAAATACCAATAGTCAGAATTCAATACACACCAGACTCATTTGAATCTGCTTATATTTCAAGTTCAAATGCCAACTCTCCCACTGCTCACACCCAGGTGTATTAATCCTTCTTTCTTTTTGTAAACGGATTTTTTTATTAAAATGGTTATCTTTCAGTTGATTGCACACTTTAAAATTTTAGAAATTTGCAACGTCAAATTGTTTTGACTTTGTTTAACTTCCCTTGTTAAATCTGTAATCTACATATCCTGAATATTATTTTAATTGACAGATTCCCATTTCTACTGGTGGGGAAAATGTTGGTAAAGAAGTTTGGAAGGGAAATGGGCGGGACCCCCCTCCTCTGAAATAAATGTGCAAGATCTGTTTAGAAGTCAAAGAATCATCAGAGATTTTCAATAATACAGTTTGTTCCCACAAATTTTGTTCTATTTGCATACTCCAATATGTTGATTTCCCAGAGTTCAATTGCACCGAGCCTTTGACACCTCAACAGTGTCAACTGATCCTTCCTAAACAGACTCTTGAGGAGTGGCGTTTGGCATTAGTTGAAGATGCTATTCCCAATGCTGAGAAGTTTTATTGCCCTTTTCAAGATTGCTCTGCTTTATTGTGGAAGGATGTTCCTGCCTCAACAACACAAACACATCTATTGCAGGCTCTAGGTCCATCATTTCCCAGCTAAGCTTTAGGAGGATTTTCCCCTTGAACAATATGGGTATTTATCTTCCTAAGGTGTAGACAGGGGAGGACAGCTGTGGTATTAGTAATAGGAGTGAGGACAGCTGTGGTATTAGTAATAGGAGTTAATCCTGTCCAGTAATGGTTGATGCAATAATCTGGTTGTTGATCTGCAGTTTTTGGCAAGCTAAGTGGTTTCAGCTTTTTGATGTACAACCTGGCCCGTCGTTAGGCTTTTCCAGCTTTGTATGATGTAATCTTATATAGTGTTTTTTTCACTAAATCATCTATCCATCTGTCAGAGTTCTAGAACCATTTATTACGCACTGGCTTTAGTAGGCTTTCTCTAACAAAGATATGGGTATTAATCATTCCGATAGTGGGAAGACACAAAATGGTATAGTAATGTATCATCCTGCCTATGAATGGCATGCAATAACTGTCTGATTCATTTCTGGTTATAAGCTGTTGGTTTCAAAGGCATGGACACCCTGGGCTACTCCCGTTGTAAGCCTGGGCTTGCATACGTAATCTTATATGTTTTTTCATTGTAAATTACCTATCCATCTATTGGTGTGCTCTAAAGGTCCATCATTTCATTTAAACTTGAAGCTTTCCTCGTAACGCATGGGTATTAATCTTTCCCCGAGGTGTGTGCGTGGTGTGATGTACTCCTCGGGTATTAGTAATGGGAGTTTGATCCTTTCCAGTAATGGCAGATGCAATAATCTGGTTCTAGATCTGCAGTATTTGGCAAGCTAAGTGGTTTCAGTGTGATAGACACCTCAGTTATCCTGTTTAGAAGCCCAGGTTGTATATGTAAAGTTATATAGTGTTTTTCATTGTCACATTTTTTATCTTCATCTAAGGTAATGAAGGCATTATTTATTCTTGCCGAATCTGGTCATGTCGTCCCTATCTCCTGATTCATAAAAATGTAAAAAATTTTATGCACAGAATTCTAAATTTTGAGGGATCCATACTCGGTTTCCCTTACGGTGCTAATTTACTCATATGTTGTTGCAGGTTCACTGTTGTTCAGGAGACTGCAGCTTTTCTTGCTTCATGCGAAATACTGTTCAATGCTTGGGAAGAGTCAGGTCGTGCAAATAATTCAGAGAGTTATAGTCTGAAGGAGCATGGAGGCGTTGCATATGTTGCCTTCCCATCATTTCTCAGAATTGAAAGTTTCATCGATGGAGAGGGGAATATAAAAACAAACAACCAGGTATTCTCAGATTGCCTCAAGGGTTACGATGATAAACCAGCCCAAGTCCACCAGGGAGCTCTTAAGTTGTTCCTCGATATTATGGAGAAAACAGATTTTCAAGCAAAGGTAATTTGATTTATCTAAATGCACCTGTCAAAAGTTGCCTCGATTTCACAACAAGAGTGTTTACTTCTACTATTATAGATGAATTTATTGAAATCCAAAAGGAAAAGTAACATTGTGTTGATGTATTCCAGATCGATCAGTTACTGGCTTCTACGGACTCCAGACAAAGAAAACTCAAACCCATTATATTTGTGGGCCATTCCTTGGGAGGGGCAGTTGCAACCTTGGCTACACTGTGGTTCCTGGAAAAGAGGTTAAGGCAAATCTCTCCCTTTTGTATCACATTTGGTTGCCCTCTGGTCGGAGATGAAAGACTTGTTGAAGCAGTTGGCCGTGAGAATTGGGGAGGCAACTTTTGTCACGTGGTTTCCAAGCATGATATTGTTCCTCCGATGCTTGCACCGCTTGAGGCAATTGTTGCACCTTTGACTGCTATTTTGCCATATTGGCATGGAAAACTCACATATTCTTCTATTAAAGAGGCTTGTAGGATTCTTCGCAATAATGTCCTGCAGTATACTTCAAACTGTGTATTTGATTCTCAAAAGTGGTCATACAGGGCCACAGAGAGAAGCCCATACAGACCTTTTGGCACTTATGTTCTGCTCAAGCGATGGCGCAGCTTGTATTGACAATTCTGAGACCATTTTGAAGACGCTTCATTTCACAATGCAGAGCCATGAAAATCCTTCAGATGTTACAGTAGAGGACTGTTTGTCAGAGCATATAGTGTATGCTTCGGTTTTGAAATGTGTCGTACAAAACTCCAAAAGTGGGAGAAAATTAGCAAATCCTAATTCAAAAGTTTGCTACGACGTGGGAATTTCAGTGCAGTTAGAAGCGATTGCAATTGTTCATTTCTCTACCCATCTTTCTTTTGTCCTTTACGCTAACTCTTGTCTGGCGGCCATTGTTTATGTTATGAATTGATACATTAATCATTATTTGTGCAAGCATTTTAAATTCGTCTGGGCATCTAAGGCACTGGTCTCATTGATTCATCTTAAAATATCTTTTGATTTACTTAAATCTATCTTGTCATGCCCAACAATCTAGCTTGCCTGTAAGTTGCTAAGAAAAGCAGTTGTATAACAATCTAGCTTGCCTGTAACCTGTAACTTGCTAAGGTAAGTAGTTGTATCTCCTAGAACTTGTTGCTTCAACAACTTTCCCTCTCCATCTACCTTCAGGGACTAACCCCTAGCCTGCCTAGAAGAACGGAGTGGGTTAGGGTCTACCCCTTAGCATGCCTAGAAGAACTGAGTGGACAGGGATCAGAGTGACAGCCCCTGCCCTGACTCATTGTTGCTTTTAGGACAGCCCCTGCCTTGCCCTGACTCCTTGTTGCTTTTAGGTGTACAAATTGGGCCACAAGAGAATGTTTTTATTTGAGAGAACACAATTTATATCTATTTTTGACAATCAATATCTTAATTTCTCTGTTTAACATCAAATTAATTACAATTGATTTCTTTCTAGCTTCTTCCTTACGGCGTTTCCTTTGCAACATTAGGTGCAATTGCTAGTATATTTTTAAGTTCAAATAAAATATTTTTAAATAAAAGACAATAGGCTTGTTTTTTCTAGGCAATTGTAATAATTTTTTTCTAGACCATATGCAATTACAGTATAATTTTTAGAAAACATATGTTAATAATTAATATAAAAATCACAACCATAGAAAGAAAATATTAAAAAAACAAAAACAAAAACAAAACAAAACAAAATTTGATCACAATGTAAAAAATAACAAATTATTTAAATTAATTCGCTTGGAAATGGTCTTTTTATCAAAATGCTAAAGTTATAATAATAAATAGAAAATATAACAAAAATTTTATTAAAATAAATAGAACAAAAATTTATTCAATCTTAGAAATGACCATTTTTATTTTCATCATAAATTTGGTAAAAATTTTAGAAATCTAAAAAACAAACAAAGCAAAAAAATTCAAGCATCAAAATTTTCAAAATATTTAAATATAATGAAGGTAATTTCAACTAAAACATAGTATTCTAAATAAGAAACTAAAGAAAAAAAATTTGATTGATCTGTCATTTAATGATATTCAGACTCAACCTTAATTATGAAATACTCCTCCTTTACTCATCTGTTCAACTCAACTAAAAGTCAATTTAATCCTTAGAGAACACAGAATTTACTTATTATTGTCAAAGTCACCATAGTTTTCTAGATTAATAGTATATAAGTGAAATGTTTTCCAGATTAATATCATATAAGTGGAATTTAATGTTTGTTTCTACGTTCATATGCACATGAAATATTGTTCTGCAAAGTAACAAATTATTACTGCTTGAACATAAATCAATGTAAATGAGAAACAAAGTAAGATATGTTCAATGTAAATGAGAAACAAAGTAAGATTTTTGTAAAGGTAAAAGTAGAAAAAGTAAGAATTATTTTGAATCGACAGAATATTTAGATTTGTGAATTAAATGAAATGTTTATTATATTATTAGTAATATTAATAAATAATAATAATAATAAAATAATGTTATGAAATTATTTTGTGATTATTTTAAAATAAAAGATATTAAAAAAATGTTAAAAGGTAATTATAGAGATAGAAATAATATTTTCAGATTTAAGTTTACATGGGTAGAAGAGATAGTGATGAATGGGGTGTATTGTTAAGTCAATTTATGATGTGAAAGTCATTAGTTATTTATGTTAAACTTTGGTGTGATCTCCAGTGATTTTGATGACTTAGATGCACTTAGTTCCCTTTTCTCAAACCACTACTTAGATGCACCTAGATAGCTTTTCTCATATCACATTTCAAACGTGATATAATTTTTTATGAACTCAGACCACTTGACACCAAAAAAAAAAAAAAAAAAACCTGAGATTTAATACTTCCAAATTAAATATTTATAAATATAAAAGTTATGAGTTTAATTTTAATCATAAATAAATAAATAAAATTGTATAAAAATATATATAATAAAAATTATACACTTTCACACTTCATCTTAAATTTAATATAATAATGATAATAATAAATACACTTTGCCAATATATTTTTTTATAGAAATATTGAAAAAACAAAGAAAGTTTATAAAAACATTATTAAAAGAAATGAAAAATTAGAAACAACCTTTTTAAAATTAATAATAATAAAATAAATTAATTATTAAAATTAATTATATATATATGAGAGAAGTAATGTGAGAAGATGAAATGGATAGAAAACTGAATAACTAGATTTGGTAAATAAGTTTCATTTTAAACTTGGCTTAAAAAAATAGATTAAAAAAAATTACGGTAAATTTTAATAATTGAATTAAAATATTTATTTATATTAAAATATATATATATATATATATATATATATATATATATATATATATATATATATATATATAATTGTTATTATGAAATAAATTTTCATTTAAAATATACAAATATTATATATATATAAAAAAAACACAGATTATATATTTTTATTGTATTAACAAAATACGTTGAAAAAAAATGTATATAAAAAATTTATATAGCATTTTGAATTTATGAATAAAATAAATAAATAGATCATTATATTAGTGTTTTATAACATGATTAAATAAGGCATATGGAAAAAAATAAACTTATAAATATAATTATTTTATAATATTTTTCTTATGGTTTCATAATACCATATTATAGAGCATCTATTTTCATAGTTATGTTCTTTACATAAATAAAATGTATATTATCTTTGACTTCAAGCTTTTGTGATTGGTTATGTTTTTAAAATATATATTTTTGGATTAATCACAATGATTATGAGGATGAAAATGTGGTTTATCATTAGAATCAATTTAAAAATGTATATTTTAAATTGAGAAAAACTATAAATTAAATATTAACTTAGTTCAATAATTAACTATGGTAAGTCTATTTTATATTAAGAGAACCTATGAAAAACATTTAATGTGTTGAAATAAGAAGACATTTTAAGATATTCTTAAAATGTGCAATTATTTTAAAATAGTCTATAAGCTTTTTTAATTGCCACCTAAACTTACATAATAGTTTCATGGGTTGGGTTTTGAAGGAATGCATCCATTTTATGTGTATATTTCTAAGATGTGACAAGTTTCTCCATCTATGAATAAAAAAGAAGCTTTGTGGCTTTTTTTACTGTTTCAAATTTTAGAAGTGTAATCTTCTTTTTTTAAGAAAAATAAAGTGCATTTTAACAAGTGAAGTTGTGCATTTGAGGAGGAAAGTTGCTACTCATGTCATTACTTATTTTCAAAAATGGTATAAATATTTCATTTTATATTCCTTTGAATTAGATATAAGTTCATCTATTCCTATGTTATGTTAATATTTCTTAAATTATTTAAAATTGAGAAAGTTAATAGAATATGTTTTATTTTTATTTAATTTCAACTCATAAATTATATTCTCATGGACCCAATCCATGAACAAAACACAAAAAATTACAATTATTAGTTTAAAAAATCTCCAACCTTAACCGTAAATCATTAATTGAAGATGTAAAGATCAAGATAGACATTGGGATTGAACATAAAGAAAACTAAATGGTTTCTTAGAAGCACTACTAAGTATCACAACTTTCTTTAGCACTATATTATTTGAGACCATTTTATAAGTGTGCTTCTTGTATCATTCAACTTCTTGTGTCATCCTACTTACAATTTTAATGTAGGATGAAGTATATGAAGCTGAATGATGCCATATGTTAAAAGTATCATTCACCTTACTTTATATTAAAAATATTTCAATTAAGTATCTTGCATCAATTAAGTAATTATTGCCCATCCAAAATCATAGCATGAAAAAAATAAATACACTTTGCCAATATATCTTAAATTTAATATAATAATGATAATAATAAATACACTTTGCCAATATATTTTTTTATAGAAATATTGAAAAAACAAAGAAAGTTTATAAAAAAATTATTAAAAGAAATGAAAAATTAGAAACAACCTTTTTAGTAATAAAATAAATTAATTAATTAATTATCTATATATATATATATATATGTCTGTGTGTGAGAGAGGAGTAGTAATGTGAGAAGATGAAATGGATAAAAAACTGAATAACTAGGTTTGGTAAATAAGTTTCATTTTAAACTTGGCTTAAAAAAATAGATTTAAAAAAATTACGGTAAATTTTAATAATTGAATTAAAATATATATATATAATTGTTATTATGGAATAAATTTTCATCTAAAATATACAAATATTATATATAAAAAAAAACACAGATTATATATTTTTATTGTATTAACAAAATACGTTGAAAAAAAATGTATATAAAAAATTTATATAGCATTTTGAATTTATGAATAAAATAAATAGATAGATCATTATATTAGTGTTTTATAACATGATTAAATCAAGCATATTACAAATATCTTACGAAAAAAATAAACTTATAAATATAATTATTTTATAATATTTTTCTTATGGTTTCATAATACCATATTATAGAGCATCTATTTTCATAGTTATGTTCTTTACATAAATAAAATGTATATTATCTTTGACTTCAAGCTTTTGTGATTGGTTATGTTTTTAAAATATATATCTTTGGATTAATCATAATGATTATGAGGATGAAAATGTGGTTTATCATTAGAATCAATTTAAAAATGTATATTTTAAATTGAGAAAAACTCTAAATTAAATATTAACTTGGTTCAATAATTTACTATGGTAAGTCTATTTTATATTAAGAGAACGGATGAAAAACATTTAATGTGTTGAAATAAGAAGACATTTTAAGATATTCTTAAAATGTGCATTTATTTTAAAATAGTCTATAAGCCTTTTTAATTGCCACGTAAACTTACAAAATAGTTTCTGTTGAGATTTTTTGTTTTAAATAAAATAGGAAAAATCTCAGTAGGTGACAAAAATTAGGAATTTGTTGCTAGATAAGCTCCAGGTTGTTGGGAGGGAGTTAATGCATCCTAAATTTGATATGAGAGAATTTATGAGGCAGTTTGATTCTCTTGGCTATATAACAGGTATCCATACGGATTGTTTGCATAGTGTGAGAGTTTGTAATCTCCTGTTTGAATAATAAAGATTGCCAATGCCCTGTTGTGTGGACGTAGCCCAGAATGGTTGGGTGAACCACGTTAAACCTCTGTGTTTCCTGTGCATGATTTATCTGCTGGTGTTGTGTTTTTTAATTTGCTGCGCACTGTCCAACAAGTGGTATCAGAGCAAGTTGGAGGCGTGGCGCAGCTGGAGCGCGTGCTGGAGGTGGAGCGCAAAGCGTGTTTTCAACCATGCGTTGTTGTGTTGCTGAGGAGGTTGTAGATCGACAGCGTGAGCCTGCGTGGAGATATTATCAAACCTGCCTGTGTACCTGCGTGTTAATGCGTGAGGGTGTTGAGTTTTGTTTGCTGGTGGTGCATATGGTGCACTGATGCGTGGAGGTTTGAAGAAGCTACGTGGAGCGTAGTTTTCTGGTGAATCGGTGAGCAGAACTATTAAAATGTTGGTGAATGGTGCGCAGGTTCTGTTGTGCGTTGAAATTTGACAACGTGGCTTTTGAAATCGCTGGTTTCTGCAGTCTTTAAATCGCTGGTTTATGCAGTCTTTTAAATGCTGGTTTATATGCAGTCTTTGAACAAGTCGATATGCAGTATTAAACGCTGGTTTATGCCCTTGAACAAGTCGATATGCCTTTGAACGCTGGTATTAAGAAGTCATTTTTGTTTTTTAAAAACAAATCGATTTTTATTGCAATGTTAACAAAACACAAACCGTTTTTTATTGCTGCGTGCGTATGTTGCCGGTGATTACGCTGCTGTGGGTATGTTGCCGTGGGTAGTAGAGCTGTTGCTGCGTGGGTAGCAGAGCTATTGCTGCGTGCAGTGTTTTTTATCACTTACGGTCCTGTGCACAGAGAAAGGCCAGCATTCAGCGCTGTTGACCATTTGACCGAGAGTTGTCATATGGTAAATCAATGTTTCGTTTAAACAAGTTTTGAAGTGGGTCGAAAATTTTTTTGAAATGGGTCGATTTGCAGTTTTATAAAGTCGATTTCATAAAAGTCGACTTGAAGTTTTTTTTTTAAAAACGCTGTTATGAAATGTCTGTAAAAGGAAGGTCAGCGCTGCCATATGGTTGAGTGAAACGCTGTTTTTTAAGTTTATTCACAAATCGATTTAATATATATATACTCCTTGTTCAATATCGATTTATTCAAAGGGGTGTAAGCATATTTAAATGAAAATCGATTTGTATTAAAGGAAAGGCCCTTTTATATGGTAAAGGGTAAAAAAAAATTTTATGAAGTCCTTTAATAAGGAGGCATTTCATTAAATCGATTTTCCATTTAAAAATATATATGCCATTTAAAATTGATTTTTCCTTTGTAAATTGAAAATCAATATGGCATTATGTGAAGGTTAAGGGCATTTTTTATAAAGGTGAAGGGTATTTTTTTTTTAAAAGGGCATTCTTTATTAAAAGTTGCAATTGGAGGTTGTTTTTTTTGTGACACGAGCTATTCAGCTATGGCAAAAACACAAAGTGCCCGTTTTGAGAACGATGTGGTTGGAGCCTTGTTGTCTGAAGAGACGAGGAAGAGGTCGAATGCAGACACCTCTACATCAGAGGTAATGATGGCCAGAGGTCGCTCGAGAGAGAGACACTCCGGGGGTAAGCATAGTAACTCTCGTTCAAAGTCTAAAGGAAAGAAGACAAAGGTGAAGTGCTGGCATTGTGGAAAAGCTGGACACCTGAAGAAGGATTGCTGGAAGCGACAGCAGGCTGCTAAAGAAGGCTCTTCAACAGAAAAGAAGGAGGCTAACACCACAGATACAGGTTCAGTATCTGGTTCAGGTATGAGCGACGAAGTATTGTCTGTTAATATGTCAAATCATGATCAACATTGGTTGTTAGATTCCGGTGCATCAAACCACATGTGTATTCATAGAGAATGGTTTAAGGAATATAAAACAATTAATGATGGAGTTGTCTACATGGGTAATGATGTAACATGTAATATTGTGGGGATTGGGAGCATACAACTGCAAATGTTTGATGGGACAACTAGAATATTAACTGATGTGAGGCATGTACCAGATTTAAGAAAAAATTTGATTTCTTTAGGAGCATTGGATACGAATGGATATAAAACTGTAATTCAAGGTGGAGTTATGAAAATCTATAAAGGTATCTTACTAGTAATGAAAGCTAAGAAAGTAGGAAATATGTTTCAGTTAGAAGGAAGAACAGGGTCAGTTCATGTGTCTACGGTGTCTGAACATGACAGTAGTTCCATTCGCCTATGGCATCAAAGGTTGGGCCATATGAGCGAAAGAGGGTTAAAGATTTTGGCTGATCGCAAGTTACTTCCAAATCTGAAGTCTGGAAAGTTAGATTTCTGTAAGCATTGTCTGTTTGGAAAACAAAGTAAACAAAAGTTTAAAACAGGCAAACATACTAGTAAAGGCATACTTGATTATATCCATTCAGATGTTTGGGGTCCAGCCCCTACAGCGTCATATGGTGGCTCGTCATATTTTGTGTCGTTCATTGATGACTTTTCTAGGAAGGTGTGGGTCTACATGTTGAAAAGGAAGTCTGATGTTTTTTCAATTTTCAAACAGTTTAGAGCATTGGTAGAAAACATCACTGGTAAAACTATAAAGTGTTTAAGAACTGACAATGGTGGTGAGTTTACTTCCAAGGAGTTTGACAGCTATTGTAAGGATGCAGGGATCGAGAGACATAAGACCATGGTTTATACTCCTCATCAAAATGGAGTTGCTGAACGCATGAACAGGACTCTTCTAGAGAGAGCAAGGAGTATGCTGAGTAACGCTGGTTTGCAGAAGGAGTTGTGGACGGAAGCGGTGGCAACAACTTGTTATTTGATAAACCGATCTCCATCGACGGCCATAGACTGCAAGATTCCGCAAGAGGTATGGAAAGGACACCCTTGTGACTATTCTAAACTCAGAGTGTTTGGTTGTGATGCATATGCTCTAGTGCCTAAACATCAGCGAACTAAGTTAGATCCAAAGTCTAAAAGGTATATCTTTGTTGGGTATAGTGTTGGAACAAAGGGATATAGATTGTGGGATCCTACTACCCGCAAAATCATCATCAACAGAGATGTAAAGTTTAATGAATCCTCTCTTGTACAGTTAGATGTAGATAGTAAATTGAAACAAGATGATGTATTTGATTTTCAGCACATTCAGTTTGACAGCACTTCTAATGATAGTCATGATGACCATAGTTCAGATACTAGTCATGAACAGGTTTCAGAATCAGAACATGAACAGGGTTCAGGTTTAGATCATGAACAGGTCTCAGATACTGATCGGCAAGAAGTTCCTACAGATGGTAGTCAGCCAATTGTGGAAGCACCAGAAACATCCTTAAGGAGGTCTACAAGAATCAAACGCCCTTCGAGAAGGTATGATGATTATGTTACTTCAATTGCTTTAACCGCTAACGATGATGAACCTCTATGCTATCAGGAAGCTATAGAAGGCTCGAAAAGTGATAAGTGGAAAGCAGCTATGAAGGAAGAAATGATGGCCTTAGGTAAGAATGGCACATGGGATCTGGTTGAACTTCTGAAAGACAGGAAAACTGTGGGATGCAAATGGGTTTTCAAGGTGAAACGGGGAGTGAATGATACGGAGGACAGGTAAAAAGCGAGACTGGTCGCAAAAGGGTTTTCTCAGAAAGCAGGCATAGACTTTCATGAGATTTTTTCACCTGTTGTTAAAATAGTTTCAATCAGAATTGTGTTAGCGTTAGTTTCTTTGCTTGATTTAGAGTTACAGCAACTAGATGTTAAGACTGCATTTCTACATGGAGACTTAGATGAGGAAATATATATGGAACAACCGGAAGGGTTTGTTCAGCATCGCAATAAGAAATTTGTCTGCAGGCTCAAGAAGTCATTATATGGCCTGAAGCAGTCGCCTCGGCAGTGGTATAAGAAGTTTGAATCTTTCATGTTGAGTCAGAAATATGTTAGAAGTGAATATGATCATTGTGTGTATTTCAAGCAATTGAAAAATGGCATGTTCATTATCTTAGTGTTGTATGTTGACGATATGCTTTTAGCAAGCAAAAGCATTGATGAAATCAACAGGTTGAAGACTTAGATGGCAAGGACATTCGATATGAAAGATCTAGGAGCAGCAAGACAGATTTTGGGCATGGAGATTTTCAGAGACAGGAGTAATGGTAAGCTGTGGCTATCACAACAGAAGTATGTTGAGAAGATACTTTTGAGATTTGGTATGAATAATGTGAAGCCTGTGTCGGTCCCTTTAGCTTCCCATTTTAAGCTTTCTTCGAGTTTATGTCCTAATACAGATGAAGAAAAGGATTATATGTCTCGAATTCCATATGCCAATGTAGTAGGATGTTTGATGTATGCGATGGTTTGTACTCGACCAGATATTTCACATGCAGTTGGGGTTGTCAGCAGGTACATGGCAAATCCGGGTAAAGAACACTGGTCAGCAGTGAAATGGGTGCTTCGGTATTTGAGAGGCACAAGTATTTATTGTATCACTTACAATAAGAGTAGTGAATTTGTTTGCGGGTATGTTGATTCTGATTTTGCAGGTGATTTAGATAAGAGAAGGTCAACTTCAGGGTATGTCTTTACTCTTGCAGGTGGAGCTATTAGCTGGATGTCAAAGCTACAAAACATTGTTGCTTTATCCACTACTGAAGCTGAATACATTGCTGCTTCGCATGCCTGCAAAGAGGCGGTCTGGCTGAAAGGTTTGCTTGGTGAGTTGGGTAGGTTACAGGACAACATCAGGTTACTTTGTGATAGTCAAAGTGCAATACATTTGGCTAAGAATCCGGCCTATCATAGTAAATCAAAGCATATACCAATAAAGTACCATTTTGTAAGACAGGTTATCACTGAAAGGGGAGTCTCTCTTGAAAAGGTGCATACAAAGGAAAACTGTGCAGACATGTTCATGAAACCAGTTTTGTTGGAGAAGCTGAGTTGGTGTTTGGCTTCTCTTGGCTTGCAGAAAAGATAAAATAATAAACAAACAGGGCATCAGGCTAATTGTTGTCAAGGTGGAGATTGTTGAGATTTTCTGTTTTAAATAAAATAGGCAAAAATCTCAATGTGTGACAACAATAGGAATTTGTTGCTAGATTAGCTCCAGGTTGTTGGGAGGGAGTTAATGCATCCTAAATTTGAGTTGAGAGGATTTATGAGGCAGTTTGATTCTCTCTGCTATATAACAGGTATCCATAGGGATTGTTTGCATAGTGTGAGAGTTTGTAATCTCCTGTTTGAATAATAAAGATTGCCAATGCCCTGTTGTGTGGACGTAGCCCAGAATGGTTGGGTGAACCACGTTAAACCTCTGTGTTTCCTGTGCATGATTTATCTGCTGGTGTTGTGTTTTTTAATTTGCTGCGCACTGTCCAACAGTTTCATGGGTTGGGTTTTGAAGGAATGCATCCATTTTTTCTCGAGAGACATGTTCATTAATAATGTGTATATTTCTAAGATGTGACAAGTTTCTCCATCTATAAATAAAAAAGAAGCTTTGTGGCTTTTTTTACTGTTTCAAATTTTAGAAGTGTAATCCTTTTTTTTAAGAAAAATAAAGTGCATTTTAACAAGTGAAGTTGTGCATTTGAGGAGGAAAGTTGCTACTCATGTCATTACTTATTTTCAAAAATGGTATAAATATTTCATTTTATATTCCTTTGAATTAGATATAAGTTCATCTATCCCTATGCTATGTTAATATTTCTTAAATTATTTAAAAATTGAGAAAGTTAATAGAATATGTTTTATTTTTATTTAATTTCAACTCATAAATTATATTCTCATGGACCCAATCCATGAACAAAACACAAAAAATTACAATTATTAGTTTAAAAAATCTCCAACCTTAACCTTAAATCATTAATTGAAGATGTGAAGATCAAGATAGACATTGGGATTGAACATAAAGAAAACTAAATGGTTTCTTAGAAGCACTACTAAGTATCACAACTTTCTTTAGCACTATATTATTTGAGACCATTTTATAAGTGGGCTTCTTGTATCATTCAACTTCTTGTGTCATCATACTTACAATTTTAATGTAGGATGAAGTACATGAAGCTGAATGATGCCATATGTTAAAAGTATCATTCACTTTACTTTATATTAAAAATATTTCAATTAAGTATCTTGCATCAATTAAGTACTTATTGCCCATCCAAAATCATAGCATGATAAAAATACTCAGGGATTCCTTGAATTGCATCAAAGAGGACGAATTACCATTTCAATTCTTTTAGGTTTTTGAGCACCCTATGAAATGCATGTTTCTCAGTTGTTTTTTTTCTCCCCCATCCAAAAAACTTCTCATCGTAATCTCCATGATGTTGTTAAGCATGATGTTGTTATGAGAATATGGTAGGATATCACAATGATGTCTTCTCGAAGATTGCTTTAGTTTACTTATGAGTTTGGTGATAGAAATCTAACATATTGCAGATTCTACAATGCACTTTTACCCACTCCGAAAACTCTACTTTACCAATAATTTAGCCTCTTGATTCCTCTTCCATGTCCACATCTTTATTTCCTACAATGCTACCTTTGTATCACCTTACATTCATCTACATTTCTATTGACATATCTTTACACCCTTCCGATAAAAATACTAATAAATATATAATCATCATTATTGTCGAGGAATATGTATCAGATTACATGGATATATTGGCCCGCCAATTTTTTTTCTTGAACACACGTGTTGTATTGTATTAGAGGATTCAATCGTAGAGGTTCCGGTTCCGGACATTGTTTTTCTGTTCAAAAAAATGTGGTGGGGAAAAATCTATTTGGTCGTGCGTTGGAATCACTCTCTCCATCACTTGACAATCGAAAAAAAGCAATATATAGACACGACATGGCAGCATAAATTCCATCTTTACCGGAGGTTAAAATTTATAATGTCTCGACGCATGATATTTTGACCAACGGAGTTAACGCTTGAATTGGCAAGAGTTTAAACTGGTATGGTATTTGGTTTAAATGATTTTAAATATTTTATTTGTATATTTCTTACTTTATATATGGTTATATTTTAAAGTTAGGGAAATCAAATATAGATAATTTAATATAAAAAAAGATAAGGAGAGGTTTTCAACATATGTTTATTTTTATATGGAACTTTTTTTAGTTGATTATTATTTGAATTGAGTTAATTTTTATATAAATTGAAATTTTGAATTTAAAAATAAAAATTATATAATTGAATTTAATTAGTAGATTTAGTTAGTTGATTTAGTTATTATATTTAAAAGAAATTCTGAAAATTTAATAGAGAATTTTTTGGTATTAAGTCAAATTTTATAATTTTTAAGATTTTATATTTTATAATAATGTAATCAAGTGACTAAATTCTAACTAGATGACTTGTATTTATGGGCTTGTTAGTAGTGTCTTAGATTATGTGATATATGATATCTATGTTTCTAACCAAATTATAAACTTTGACCTTTTAAATGACTGTGAGCCTAACTATGATCATATACCTTTAAATTTAATTCTAAATTTTGTTATGCACGACAAGCATATAACCTCCTTTTTGACAAAAATAAAATGGTATATTTGTAAATGATTTAAATAGGGATTTATTCCTCTTAACTTATAAGGATAACATTTTTTTTCTGAATTAATATGTGTATTACCTTAGAATGTCAAAATATCAATATACATCAGCCAAATGACCATACTTTAAACATAGCTCCCCATAGGAGGTTTCTAGCTGCCATGAGGGAAACCAAATATTTTTAACCGCCTACAAAATAAGTAGATTATCTAAAATACAGCCATCTTCAACAAAACAAGCCTATCTACTACAATATTGTAATACAAAAAATTGTTGTCAAGCATTACAGGAAGTCACGAGTTTGAGGAGGTCATTAGTGCAGGATATTTGGCGTTGAGTCCTGGAGGAGCTAAAGTGTCAAACTCACACTGAAGGTGGCTCTCTAAATGTGTTATCATAACATCCAGTCTTTCTAGGAAAACATGTTGATATCACTTAGCACATTTGATATAATTCAAAGCAGCTAAGATGTTGTACCTTTCCTCATATTTATCTTTTAAGACCCTACCCAACAAAGTCTTGATATGTCAATGTAAATAAATGGAGTTAAGGTATTGTTTCATTCTTTCTCTAGTGTGACTAGGGTCAAGAACCCAGTGAGAAACCTTATCCAGTATCTATGAATCTGAAAAAAAAAATCAGCGATTCATAGTAGTAAGGGATTTAAGATGACGAGTCTTGTTCGAGTTTCAAGAGGGAAAATTGAGTGGAAAATATCTACGACTTCTTGTGCTTGTTGTTGGGTGTGATTCCTATCTTAGGGGCCTTGGCCCCTACCTCTATGGCGGATGCACATATGTGGTCGCAGCATCTTGTACAATGGGAGAACACGCCAAAGGTCTGAAAAATGTTTAATAGGAACAGGTGAATGGAAACTAGGAGTGGTTGAATAAAAGCAAGAATGAAAATGCGGTAGACATAATCCAAGAGACCAACATAGAGAAATATAGTTGACAAACGAAGAAGTAGGAGACTCATCGCGAATAAGTGAAGGAATCAAACTATTGACACTAATTCACCAGCCATGAAACTAGAACCAAAACAAAACAATAATTACAATTAAACAAGGATAAAAAAACTCACTATAGCAAGAATTGTCAATACAGGCGAGAGACTTAGGAATTAACCTTGACGGGGCATTTGTCTGCAACCTATAAATTAAATGTTGTAAGACTGAAAGAAGCACTAGTGACCCAACAACTAGGAGAACACGCCTCTTCCATCAAACAACTCCTTTAAAGAAACCACCTTTCCACTCATGAAGTAAGTATTGTGCCTTCCATCACCTCGAAACCATACTTTTGTCCAAACATACAAATATCACCGCATAGATGGTAACGAGCTTAACTAGACTCACTCAAGAAGGAAATAGAACAAAGTTATCTAATAAAATTGCAATATTTTCATGGGTTGGGCCCTAGTCACTAATGACACCCCTAAAAGATCCCACTTGTGGTGGGAGCGCGAGATTTTTACACCTTATTTGACACGTAGAATGAGCATGCAGACCAGAGCAAAGGACTAAGATGTCGCTTGCCATACTAACTTCACGACGAGTTTTCATTTACTTGTGTATGTGAGGGGATGGTCATGCCACCCCATTCATAAATGATCTACTCAACGATGGGGTGGCAATCTCGCCCACCAACCTCCTAACCTTCCTTATTTTACACCCCCATCCAATAAACTTATAAGGATAACATTGAAAACATCTATCATAATTTTACTACAGCCCTTGGTGTTGCTATTAATAGGTCCTCTATCAAGGTATCATATAAAAATAATAATACTAACAACAAACCCTTGGTATGATGACCATTAAATATGCTTCTAACGAAACCTTAAAACTCAATAAGAGAAGCATGTGCAAATATATTATTAAAAGAAAGAGCCCCAAGGGATAGCTCAACTGGTCTGAGCCAGACGTGGGTCCTCTCCGTAATCAGGGAGGTCACGGGTTCGATTCTGAATTTGAGTCCCTTGGGGTCAGGCGCCGTAATCAGCGCCGACGGTTTATCGCGCGTACCATCCAGATATTCTGGGGAAGTGCGCCCGGGTTCTCCGCGAGTTTATTCCTCGGAAAAAAATATTATTAAAAGAAATAAGATATATTATATAAACAGAAAACAAGAACAACTATTGCACCTCTCTAAGTATGTCCCTAGAAAGTTATGATTCGTAAGGCTAAAGAAAATAATTTGATTCTCATGAAGAACTGAATATTTACCTTAAAAACCTCTATGAATCCCTTAATGGCATGGACACCATTTTGAATTCCCCTACAGAAGATGATATATTTTCTTTGGAAGACATTGAGATTGGGGTTAAGTAGTTCACTAATGAGAATGCTAAAGACATTAAAGGCTACCAAGCTAATTTTTTTTAAATGGAAGAACCTATCCCCATCCCACACATAACAAGCCTTGGGAGTAGAGCATGTGCATATCTTTAATAAAGCCAATAAAAGTATTCTCCCTAATTACATGACCATTATGATTAGCCACATTTTAGCCAAGTTGTACAAGCTTATTTTGAAAAATAAGATTAGCCTTGAAATCCATGGTAAAATAACTAAAGAGAAAGCTAGGTTTAGGAAATAACATTCAACCTTGGACCATCTTGTAACCCTTTCAATTATTGGAAAGGAATGCAAAAATAATAAAATTGATACCTTATGTTGTTAAATATTGACTTTAGAAAATATTTTGATGCCATTCTTGGGACAAAGCTATGGAAGAGGCTTGAAGAGATAATGGTTCCTCTCAAGTTGAGGGTTGTTGTGACAAGGTTATACGAGAATATTATTTCCAAGATTAGGACCATTGGGGGTTGGTCAGAAGAAATTAAATGTGATATCAAAGTCAAACAAGGGTGTCCTTTATCCCTACCCTTTTTGGCATATACATTTATAAACTAGAAAGAGTGTTTGAAAATACAACTTGTGTTGGCCCCTAACTAGTATGGTCATAACTCCTATCCTTTATGTTAATGATATTGTTCTTTTGGAAAGAAGCCATATTAATCTTGGAAAGCAACTAAAAATCCTCCAAGATTTCTACTCCAACATGGATATAAATGTTAATACCAACAGCAAAACTAAATTCATGATAATTAAATCCAAAAAGATCACCTATGATACTTTCATTTATGAAAACAACTCCTTGGAGGAAGTCCCTTCATATAAATATCTAGAAATTGATATCCATCATAAGCTCAATTAGAATTATAGCACTGAGAAAAGGATAAATGGAGGCTAGAAAGCTTACTATGGGTTTGAAAATATTTGGAATTTGATATATATTTGGATATGGGATTAAAAAATATCCTCTTTGAGACTCTTTTTCACTCATGTTATTTGATATAGATGTGAGGTTTCGAGTTGCAGTATCTACATAAATTTGTGGAGAAAGAATGAATAGATCCAAAAGCAGTTTATAATCTACAACCTCAAGATTAAAGGAAATACTCCCTCCAATATCCTCCTAATTGAAGCAAGTCTTCCCCCAGTGAAAGTGTGGCTATGTCTAGGTATCTTATATATAAGAGGAAGTTATACAACATTGATGCCATGAGGTTCCCTAAAATTTATTCTAAGTCTAGCCAAAACCCCTACCTTTGGCTCAAGCAAGGGTGGCAGGGGAATGCGTAGTCTTGGTTGGACCATTGGGGAATAAAGGATGAGATCATCTAGTAGAATTAGAATAATATTAAAAATATTATTACTTCCAAATTAAAATAGAAATTTTGGGGTGATAAAGTGTTAGAGAGAAAATGAAAACTAAGATATTATAAGGAGGGGATCAACCTCGATCTCGTAAACCAAAATAATCATTTTAGCTTGGCTAATGTTAAGAAGAAAATGAATATTGCTAAGATAAGAACTAATTCTCATGAGCTTCATAGTGAAAATGTGCGTTGGTCAATTCCTAAAATGTCATGGGATGAAAGAGTCTATCACATGTGCGATCCTAAGAGGGTTGAAGATGAAAAACACTCTCTTAGATCATCCATCTTATATTCACATTCAATCATTTTCAAAATATTTGTCACACTACCAACCTTCTTGACCTTTTAAGTCAAAAAAAAACTTTAGTGATATGAGAATGCTTATCTCACTTCTTGTTGAGCATAGAAATAAAATGTTAAATAATTTTGATTAATCTCTTACATTCTTATGATCCAATAATCCATACAAGTCACAGTGGATGTTAATTATCATCATTAATATTATAATGTTCATTCCTTCAGGTTTAAGGTTTTGATCAGTTGACCCTCCCTCTCATTTAGATTTTTTGTACTTATATATTTTCCATGCGTCCTTTTTCTTTCAACCAATGCCTTGAAGATGGATCTTCTTTTGGATCTGAAACACCGACAGCATCCAATCATCATTGTGGAAAATTTGAGCAATGTATCTACAAAAACACATCACATAGACCTAAAATACATTAAAAGAATAATTAAATACAAATTTTAATTTAACAAGTATTTAATATAAATTTATAATTATTTAATATTAATTTGTATCGATTTAAATATTAAATTTTAACAATAAATAATTTTTCTATCAATTTATTTATAAAAAAGTAATAAATTATATAAAATCATATTATAATTTAATTATATAGTTTGATGTCCACTAGATTGGTAGCCCTTTTTCCAAGTATACGTGGAGGATGTATTTTTTTTTCAAACAATCTGAAAACCTATCATAACTCAATTGTCGAACCAACGGTGAGGACAACCATTGTTGGCTACTATCCGCGAATGCAGGTTGACGCATCACCATTATTCAAGGAAAACCACGACACCTAGAATTACCCATTGGTGGTCCGCAAGAGCATGGACTTTTATTCTTGCCAAATGTCTCTCGGTATTGAGTCGTTAACCTATTTCCTTATGTCTAAGAAAAATGAAGTTTTAGCCAACCAAAAGCAATTTTAAAACATACTTCAAACCCATAAACATAAAATGTATTAATAAAATTAATATGATAATTATAATATTTTTATTGATTTACTTTGTTACACATAATAAATGATGGATAGTTAAATTTTAAATTATTTATATAATTAGATGTTAACTAAGTTGGTAGTCCTTTTTCTAAATAAAGGCAAAAGATGGATTAATAAAGTAAGTGTTATTAATTTGGTCTCTTTACTTTTTTTTCTAGTTTTTGAATTTGATATTTGTTTTTAGTTTATTATTTTAGTTTAAAAATATAGTAATTCTTGTTTATTGTTTTCGTTTAAAAGTATTTTGAAAACAACAACCTATATTTATATCATTTTTAATAGTTACGGTAACATTTGCATTTTTTTAATTTTATTTAAATTTTTAAAAACATAAAATTGTCAATGTTACTTCTCTTTACTTTTAAATTATGTATGAGCAACATATGATTTTATTAAATTATGTATCAACAACCTAATAAATGTCAAAGTGTTTTATAATTTTTAACCTTTTTAAGTTAAACTATATAAGTTTAAATATAACTATTATATTATAATAGAAAGTTTTTAAGAGATACCATAAGTAATATTATTATTTTATGAAAATGTGAAGTTGGGAAACACTTTTTGTCCTTTTTTGACATTGAAAATTGTAATTTTCTATGTTTTTCAACTTCAACTCCACTAAACTCATATTTTTATTGTAAATTATGCTTTGACATAAAAACAAGAATTGTAGAGAATTGTCTTACCTCCATACCCATAATTTTTTTTTTTTTAAATATTGACATATAGAGGGGTAAATTTCTTGTTTACTAACTGCATATACTTGAAATATTCAAGCAAACATAAATAGTCACTTTATGAACCCTAAATTGTTTTAGGGAAAGTTATTCATTTTTTGGAAAAACACCATAGCATCATAATCTGCATATATTGCACTAGTGCACAGACTATTTTTTGGTAATTTTCAGATTAAATCACTATTTTTTATTATTTTTTGAAATGGACGAAGACAAAAAAACAGTGATGTTTCAGTACATTTTATGATCCCTAGATTCTCTTTTCAATGTGATCGTCAATAAGAAAAATGAGAGTACCCTTTTGAAGTAGACAAGGAGAGGAAATGCAATATGATTTTTCTGAATTTTTTGGTGTCGTCATTTGAAAGTTATTGAATTTTCATTCAGTGCAATTTTTCGAACAATGAAATTCCACAGTGACACGGTTTAGTAAAAAATTAATAAAAAATTGAATTTTTTAACTCCACAAATCTCACATCATCAGAAACTAGATGCAGAGATGAATCTAATGGTACCTGGTCCAACATATAACATTTTGTTTTTGTAGGTGTTTCGTCCCTCCAAAGTTGCAGGTTCCTGAAAACTACAGAATTTTTTGGGTTTTTCGTTGACCAGAAACTCTCGGCCGAAATAATGTCTCGGACGAGACATTTATAAAACTCTCGATCGAGAGTTTAAGCCACCTAAAGTTACATTTAACCGCGCGGCCAAAATCTCGGCCGAAAGTTTAAAAAACTCTCGGCCGAGAGTTTGCACCCGAGAGTTTACCCGATGAAACTCTCGGCCGAGAATGTTTAAATCAAAAGTTTTATAAAATGTTTTAATCAAAAGCCGACACAATCTTTCGGTTGAGAGTTTTATATAAATACTCTCGTCCGAAAGATTAATTTCACACACAATTCCGAACCAACGAAAATTGCGAAGGTGCAAGGGTCCGAAAATTGCAAAGGTGCGAAGGTCCGAATTCTTTTTCTGTAAAGGTGCAAATATTTTCTGTGTACAAAAAAAAATTTGGCAAAAAAAAAAATTCAAGTTTCTTTTTGGGTGCGAAATATTTTTTGAAAGTTTTTGTGGGTGCAAAATTTTTTTTTGAAATTTGTTTGGGTGCATGCATGAAGTATTTTTGCATAATGTCTCTATGAAGACATGGATGCATGAAGTATTTTTGCATAATGTCTTTATGAAGACATGGATGCATGAAGTATTTTTGCATAATGTCTCTATGAAGACATGGAGTATTTTTGCAATCTTGCAATCTGTGAAGGCATGAAGTATTTTTGCAAAATGTCTTTATGAATTTAATTTATTTTTTTAATTTTCTATTTTATTGAAAGCATGAAGTACTTAGTTTGAACTCTTTATGTTTTTTTAGGTATTTGGTCCAAATAGAATTGGATTTTAGGTTTCCAATTTTGTGAACATGGGAAACCAAAGGAATTGCATATCAAGGTACGATCGAAAAAGAAAAGATTTAAAGGATAAAAATGAGAGATTACAAAAAAAAAGGCGAGAGGAAAGGGAAAGATTAAGGCATGAAAGAAATGTGGAGGTAGAGCATCGTGAAATAGATGTAGAGGTACATGACAATGACAAGGAAATGAGAAATGTTGAGGAACTTGTCAACGAGAATATTGATATCGATGTCACTGGTGAGTCAATTTAGTTTCTTCAATTTGAATTTTGTATTTTTTTTTTAAACATTGTAGTTCAAAATAGTTTTAAAATTAAAAATATGTATACAGGTCAATTTCAAATTATAAGTTTTAATATTGTTTTTTATGCAGGGAAAACATCAGAACCACAAGAAGATACTACCACAAATGTCCAAGAGAATATTGATATCGATGTCACTGGTGAGTCAATAGTTTCTTCAATTTAAACAAATTGTATTTTTTTTTTTTAAACATTGTAGTTCAAAATAGTTTTAAAATTAAAAATATGTATATGTCAATTTCAAATTAGAAGTTTTAATATTGTTTTTTATGCAGGGACAACATCAGAACCACAAGAAGATACTACCACAAATGTCCAAGAGAATATTGATATCGATGTCACTGGTGAGTCAATAGTTTCTTCAATTTGAATTTTGTATTTTTTTTTTTAAAACATTGTAGTTCAAAATAGTTTTAAAATTAAAAATATGTATATGTCAATTTCAAATTAGAAGTTTTAATATTGTTTTTTATGTAGGGACAACATCAGAACCACAAGAAGATACAACCACACGTCGGGTAATTGGGACCACCAATGGCTGAAAGGACAGTTCGAGATAAAGTAAATTCTGGATTGAAGCATAATTTTGAAGGTAAATCTATCATAGCACAAGCTCAACTGTTACGTGGATTTATAAAGCACAAATATCTCAAAAATGTTGTGGAATTATTGGGAATTAAAAGTGAAAAAGAGGTTTTAGAAAATGAAATGGTAACAAAAAATGTGATGTCGGCGCTTGGCACACTAGCCAAAGGGCGATCTGAAGTTGCAAAGAATGATCGTAGAGCATTTTTAATAGGTGCAGTCGCGAAAGGAACTTCATCAAGTCGGTTGATGTCAGCAACTTCAAAATTGTTTAAAACATCAAGAAAAAGTTTATGGAGGCATACAAAATTTAGAACTCAAATAGATGAGAATGATGAACTTGCATGTTGGGCTAATATCTGTAGGCGTCCATATCATGATAGACTTCCTGATGGTGTGAGGGATAGGGTAAAAGAGTTTTGGGATTCGAACTCTCGTGTGTCGCCAAATGAAAAGGATCAACTGCGACGCCGTATATCTAAGGGAGTTTATGAATTTCATTCCAAACATATAACACAGGTCAGTCAAGTAGAATTATTCGAGAGCTTTATGGAGAGTAATATTGATGTGAATATTTCCCTTAGCACATTTGTGAAGCTTAAACCATGGTATGTCAGGCCTATCACTGTTCGAGACACATGTTGTTGTCGATACCATGTAGAATTCGAATTATTTTATGAGACATTTGTAAATTTTGGCATAAAATATTGGTCAAATGACCCTCCTCCTTCAAGTGTTCGTGAATTTTTATCAAAGATATTATGTCCACGAGAGAATAATGAATTATTTTATAAAAATGAATGTGTTGGTGGAAGAAAGTGTGACAAATGTTCTCATTTGGCACTCTACGATGAAAAGTATCCCATTGATCCTAATGATCCCAGACTGTCAAATCTCAGACTAAATTGAAAGTGATATGAATATGTTACTTACACTCCTGTTGCAGATTCAAGCACAACATCAAAAAATATCACTTTGCTTGACGATAAGATTCTAGTGACATCTTTTATGGAGAAGTTCAGGGTGCAAATATACAAATATATTAAGCATTGTCATATAGCACGATGGCAAGATTTACAGTTCAAGCAATCATGTGAGGTGTTCCAAAAAGGAACAATATTATCAGTGGTTGATTTCGCTGAGAATTACACGTTTAGTCCACAAAAGGAGATACAAAGTGAGTATTATCATTCAGACCAAGTATCTATATTTGTGCATATTTTGTATAGACACGTAGAGCTTGCTATCGATCGTTTTGATAGCGATGAAAATAATTGTGAGGTGATTAAGGAGTGTCATTTCTACATCAGTGATGATCGAACACATGACACGTGTTTTGTTCAGCATTGTTTTAATGTTATTTATAATGAATTTTTGAAACGAAGAGTCACTTTTAAAGAACATTGGGTATGGTCAGATGGTTGTGCTGGTTAATTTAAATCAGCAAGATCGTTCTTTTGGTTGTCTCGTCTTCATAAGACAACCAAAATTCGACATACATGGAATTTTTTGAGACAGGGCATGGAAAATGAGAGCATGATGGTGCTGGGGCATGCGTAAAACGTGCACTTAGGAGGTATCAATTGAATCACTCAGCTTCCCGACTTGCAAATTATTTAGATGTTGTTAATTGGTGCAAGGACAATTTAAGTCATGTATCGAACCCAAGGATGGCTGATGTGCACAGGTAGGCGTACACATTTAACTAACAATATATTATACATGTCTAGATATATATATGTGTATACATATATGTGCACGTATTTTGTTATCAAAAAAATATTTAATATTGTTCAAAATTTGACTCATACATATGTGTGTGTTTTTCTCAAGCAAGTACTTTTGGAATATTGCAATGGGTGATGTTGATAGATCATTGCCATTTAATTGCATTGGAATCCCTAAAACAAGAAGTTTACACTCAATTAGGAGTAAGAACATGACAAATATACATTGCATTAAGAAACGAAAGTGCTCTTGCTTTTGTTATGCATGTATTGATCAGGCAGAGTCCATCAATGAATGTGAAAACCAAATTAAGAAATTTTTTCAACCATGGAAACACGAACAATTGACACCATTGCCCCCATTTGGAAATGTGAGTGACAAGGAAATGGACAATGAAGTGGATGTGATTGACAATGATTATGATCGTGTCTCTGATATGGTTAGAGAAGGTGATGTCTTCATTGTCATTGCACCAGAAAATAATCAAGAAAAAGTGCATTATTATTTATTACGATGCACTATGTCTAAATCCACGTTGTTGCAAGAGTATAATGATCCAGAAAATCACACATACCCGATCGGTTCAATGGTGTTAATGGGACATTTCTTTGAAGAAGTAAAGAAATGTAAAGATCATATTATTTTTCAAGATTACCAGCTAGAGGTTATTTATGCCCAATATAGTCACTTGGTCATAGCAACTCGACTGCAGTTGAAGCAAGTGACGAGTAGAAAAAAATAGCGACAATGGAGGTTATCGATAGATGATCATGATGCCATTCTAGAAAATTTGCCACTAGCACATTTCATATGAGTGGAACACATTGTTCAAGATGAACAATGAACTTTGATTCTAGGGTTAGAAAATATAATTTCTACAATGCATTAGACTTTATATATTTTAAGACTATATTTGCGTTATCCCTAAGATGACTCTGCTCAAGACCCTTCACCTGCTGCTGATGTGAAATTCAACATGCAGACAAAGGCTTGTTCCCGTAACGGAATTCATGGTTTGTATAGTTTTCGTATGGAAGGATCAAAACTAAATGAAATGTTTGAGAAGGCTGGAAGATACAAGTTTATATTTTCTATGGTAAGATTTGATGTCTGTTCTTGTTTCATTTTTACAGTTGTGACTTTGAAAGTGATGTTGGAGCTTGAAATTACTTCAAAATTCATCTAGGAGAAAATAAACCCAAGTACAAAAGGATTGTTTTGTGTCAGATTTTCAGAAGGATGAGCTACACTCTGTAATCCTCCCTTCATGAGTTTGTCGTTCAGCACACATGAGAAAATTTTTTATGTTTTTCTAACCAAGGATCTCTGATACAGGGGCATCCTTGGTTGCAAGCAATCAACATCACCCAAAAAAATATTTTATTTTCCCAATACAAGGCCCAGATCTCTGAGTGCAAAGGCTTTGATATTCTTATATGAGTTGAGTGAGACTGATAATCTTATAATTAACAAGAAAAGTTATTTGAAATAATATGTACCAAATGGATCAGTTTTTTCAAGAAGAAGATGAAAAATAAAACCACTCCCTCTATTCATTCACAATTCATTGATCATCATTACTTCCTTAATTCATTGCAGGCTAAGGTGGTCCTAGACGAGAATGATAAATACACTTGTGTTTATGATTCAGACATGGAAACTAGCTACAGAGTGGGTGCATTTATGTTTCTCCTTCTAAGCCAGATATGGATAATGGATATCATAAGATATATATGATGTGGAAATTTTCTCAAGCCAGGAGAAAATTTCTCTTGTGAATAAGATTATATGATGTGCATTGAGGTGTGCATGAAGCTCTTCTTCCACTATTCTAAGATCTCACTGTGCTTCTTCTTTCTAAATGTCCAGAAAATGATATCTATACTGACAGTCATCTTTTTTTCTAGGTTGACTTCATCATCGCAAGACTTATTTTATTCTTAGCGGAGCAGTAAGAAAAATCACATACAAAAAATACAGGGGATATTTATAAAAAGTCTGATATTTCTTCTGAAAGGCATTTACAAATTTCACCTTGATTCTAAGCAAGTTGTAGTATGAGAGCTTTGCTACAACCAAGGAATGTGTGTGGGCACCATGTGGTAGATAATATGCTAATTCGATGAGCAGCTATGATTAACAGGCTTTGGAGTAGAGAAGTATCATATTACTCTGTGTTGTACACATTTATGTCATCCTTAGCAGATATTTATGTCCTTATTATAAGTAAATATTCAAAAAATGCATCCTTCGCTTGTATCTTGTCAAAAAAATTTAGATTTCAATGCAGATAGATGTTTACAGTCTTGAACGTTCCATGCTGATTTTTTGACAATTTCTATTGAACTTATTGCATACTGTATAGTGTTACATGACCTGGAAACAAATAAACTGCAATATAAATCAAATATCAATTATTGTCTCATCTTTTTGGGTTTGAACTTTTTGAAAGAACTTGTGATGATATAAGTAGTAAAAGAAAAAAAATTATAGAACACTCAATGAAGAAGACGAGTCTACTGAACCAGTTCTATCAAGTCTATTAGTATCTAAGACATCCATCATATATTCATAAGTGTAAATAGAACTAAAAGCTATATATGAAGACCATCATTCCTCTAATTGAATAATAAAAAGAACCTGAAATACAGGTATGACTATCTCAGTGTTAAAAAGAAGGGTATTGGTAATAGAAATAAGAAACTGCAGTAAAGGAGATACAGCGACCCAATCACATATTAACTCTAAAAAGCCATCATTATTAGAAAACACACATCATTGGATACAATTTGTTGCAATTCAAAATTCATTTCTAACAGTGATACCTATTATCAACAATTTCTAGAAAGCTAAATAATGAGGTTCATGTTGTACTTTCATACATATAAAAAAAATCCCTTAGAAACCAAGCTTCTACTCTAAACATCATCTTTAACTATTCTCCATGATTTTACTCTGATCTCTCTGCATATCGCTCCACTTTTTCATCATTGAGATTGATTCCGAACATGGCTTCCCCCAAATCACAACTAACCTCAGCCAGAACGTGAGATTCATTATAGTGAGTTACAACCTGTACAATTGCTCGAGCCCTACGTGCTGGATCACCACTTTTGAACACCCAATCGCCACAATTTCAGTTTCTTCCTTCCCAACAGTAGAATCACCCACTTTTCCTGGCGAAGGCGACTGGTTAAAAATCTTTGAAGCACATTTCTGAAAATATTCTGTCACATTTAACTCTGTTTTCAATTTCTTACGCTGCTCAAACAATCTTAAAGCTTCCTCTCTTTCTTTGCATAAAGATTGTCATTGTTCAATCTCAGCTTCAAACTCAGTTTTCCTTGCTTCTAGTGTGGCCTTGTGATCATCAATGAGCTTTTGGATCTCCTCCTACAATAACAGCAAGATTATTATGGAATCCCATCAAAAATTAAAAAAAATAAAACAGTATCTGAAATTAGGAGATAATTACAATAAAGAGCATGATACTAAAGTAAGAATAAGGAACTGGAGCTGCTGGATCCTGGACAAAGTGCTTGCATTGATTAACAGTAAGCAAGGTAAAGTATTCTCCTATTAATCTTATTTCACATCAGAATACAATAAATGCATGATGCTACAATGCTTAAAATAAATGTTCCAATTTAATAAATCATCCACACAGATCATTTTTAGAAGAAACTCACATTCTCCATACTGACAAGTTTTTATTGTAAGGCATACAACTCTTCTTCTTTCTCCTTAATAACAGTTTCTGCTTTAGCAACATCCTGCACAGGGGAGGAACAAATCACCATTGACATAGTGAGTGTAAGTTCATAATTCTTACCATTGCTTAAAATAAATGGGTATATGACTCTTACCACCCTTGAAAAGAAATGTACTTTAGCTTCAATTTCAAGACTTGCATGTTTCATGTTTTCACTTCTCAATCAAACCTACCCTTTTATATGGTTATGAAGTTTGGGGAACACACCATATGGGAGTATAATGAAATAGGATAGAGATATCTTATGTCAAAAAGTTATCCAAACATCTTCATGCTAATAAATAAACATCTAACCTTATCATTATTGCAAAAATTAGCATAAACCCACTCATTACATCAATGACCTTTCATATCCATGATTATGATACACCGGATCAGATGGATGGGAAACTGACAAAATTGTCTTCTTAGATATCCATATTTTATCCTCAACTTATTTGTGGAGCTAGAAAAAAACAAGGTCGATTCATGTTGGTCTACAAGAGCCTCTTCGTTACTTTAACTCATTAACCTTGATATTTACAAACCACCCTTATGCAAATTTTTACTGGATGTTCCTTATCTTCCTTATTGAAACATAAGCAAAATAATTTATGTAAGATTTATAGAACATGATTTTATCCACATGGTATCAGCCCAAAGAGCCATGTTGTATTCCAAACATTACATACTTAGACTTATAAATCTAATGTAGTGATGGGATGGGCTAGCTAAGTCCATAGGGTACACCAAATTATAGTTACCTCACACCTTGAAGGCCTTTTCCATATAATTTAGAGTTTTATTGCACCAATTTCACATTTAGATAGACCAACATATCCCTTGAGAGCCACATTTTGTAGAACCTCCCTTCAGAGCCACATGTGAGTAGCTAATATAGACTCAAGATACTTCAAGCCTTTCCAATGACATGCTAGTTCTTGTGCTTATGCTTGTTTATGTGTGCAAGTGCATGTAACAGGGATTGGATATAGATGCAGGTCCTTAAATAATTTGGCAAATTAGATACACCTAATCAAATTTACTTTTACACATGGATCCTCGTAATTCCAAACCTAGGCCCATGGATTTGAAAATTAAGGAGGGAACTATGTCATACATCCAGGTTTGAGGTGGAGTATGGTCATATTTCTGCTATAAATTGTATCTAGCCCATAGGTCTCTCGTTTGATTTCACAATAGGATATATGATACATGAAATTGACCACTATTCTAAAACTTACTTAAGTGGATTTCTAATTGATAATGGTGGACTATCAACCTGAAGGGTAGGCAAGAAAATATGCCATAATTAGTTTATTTCAATGAACCATATTGTATATTTCATCCTCTCCCTTTGCATTCTAGTTCTCAAGGTTGTTGGTATCTAGTTTGAGCAAGTTCTTCTCCATCCTCTCATCCAACTCACACTTGAAGTTATTCGTATCTTTCAAGGCATTCCACCTCCAGAGCTTAGTAGTTTAAGGGATACTAGGTATGCAATGATTTTAATTCTATTTCTCCTCACTCCAAACATTATGTTTGTCCTAAACACTACCACTAAAATTTCTACATATATTGGGCTTTCTACAGCTCTGTGTGAAGTATGATATCTCTTGGGGTTGAATCATTACCCCTCCATATTCTTAGAATATCTTGCTCACATCACAACTCTCTTCTCCTTTTAGTCTATTACCAGGCCAAAGAAAACGACTTCTAACAAAGGTCTAAAGACACGTGTATTAATCATAATAGTAAACATTTTCCAGGATACATGAATCAGTATGTGTCATGTTATGAGGATGATGTGCTCTCAAAGTTCATCTATGTTTTGAAACTTTTCCATAGTCCCAAAGGGAATATGACTTAGCAATTGCACACAGGTTGAGATTATTGGCAGCAGTAATGGGACCCCAAAATACATAGTCTAGAAGCTCTGAGCTCATCATTGTGACTAGAAAATATAGAAAAGGCTAAAATATGACCAAGCTACTCATCCTTGGGATAGCACTGAAATAGCATCCAGATCTTATCCTTGGGATAGAACTGATATAGCACCGAGATCTTATCCTTGGGATAGCACTAATATTGCAGAAACACCGTGACTTGGATAGAACTTAGATCTATGAGCATCATGTCACCAAGACTATAGAATCATCGTGACTTAGATAGTAACCAAACTGTGATATCAATGAACTGTGTTGGCACGGAATTACACCGAGATCCTTAAACTGTGATATAGTACCAAGACAGTGAGGGAATGTCACTGTGGCATCACCAAAAATTTTCCTAAGTTCTCTGCTCCAGTTTGAATTGTAATCTCTACAATTACACTGAGATTGTGTGTAGCCTTATCCGAGCCTCTTCCGGAAATGATATCCGAATTGTTGACTGTAACTGTCCATCCAAATTTCAGATTGTGATATTGTACTTGGGATAGCATTGAGATATTCCTTGACATCCTCCACAATAGACCCAATTGACAGCCTAGTATTTGAGATCAGTGAAATAGGATTTTTGACCAACACCCAAGTTCAATATCCCATTAAAATATTTGGATTACCAACATCCATATTAAACCAAAAAGTAAAATCATCGGTTCCTATAATTGTTTGAGACATCAAATATCTAATTGGTAAATTCGTAACTCACTACATTCAAGGCTCTCTACATCGGAAATAACAGTGCTCTCCCCATGGTAATTAAAATGGTGTGATGATCTAAAATGTTAAATTTTTTGTACATTATATTTTCTCCATGACCATACCAAATTATTCCTTGATGCAAAATTAAGGTCAAAAACTTATTGGTCGCATGAGTGGAAGTCCTCTATCTCACATTTTAGGTTCTTTAGATCAAGTGCATGGACCCACTTGTATCATGAAAGACATGATATATAACCTGTCCATTAGAATCCTCATAGGACTTTGGTTTGCTACTATAATCTTTATGACCCTCCCTCTCAGCAAGTGGCTAAGCATCACGGTACTATCTTTGATGAGCCTTTTCATGGTGACTACTAGGATCTCTTTTATAGCTCCTCTCTGGTGATGAATTTCAGCATGTATCCATGGAACATGCATCTTCTTCTATTGTTGGGTTGCTTGTTGATGAATTACAGCTAGTTTTAGTGAACCTTTCCACATCTCCATCTTGTGTTGGTCCACCTATACAAATGTCAAAATCCTCATTTCATCCTTTGTATTTATTGAATATTTTATGGGGAGTCAGGACTAAAGGGATTACTTCAACATTACCAACATCCTATCCTTTGTATGTTTATTCCATCCTTCCCTTACCAGATGAGGTCATCGTTCTTGGTACTTCATCTTGAAGTGTACCACCTAGCAATGCTTCACCTTCCAGAATCTAGTGATGCCCAACTTTGAGATAATATTGTTCATGTGGATGTACAACAATTTTATGATGATGGTAACAAACCATCTACTACACCAACACATGCTCAAAGAGCTTCAACAACCAATAGGCTCCACAATAAAAAGCCATGTTTTTAGATTCAATAGTGCTCCCAAAGTAACAGAATCAAGTAATATAACACTAGATGTGCATTCTTCATACTTCCAACTAAGCTAGTATTAGAATATCCATGGAATCTTATATCCCAGTCATATAGTCTCAGAATGTATATCTTCCTTCAGATAGATTAAGGTATGTCACATAAGCTTCATTTTTCAATTCCAGAAATAAGACTTTTTTTTTGTTCCAATTGTGAGATATTAGACTTCAAATTTGTTTCTTGAGGGGTTCCGAAAATCAGTCAGACCGGCTTCGAATCGACCGAGCCAACCGAGCCAAACCCCCGGTCGGACTGACTCGGTAGAAGTTTATGACCGAACCGGCCGATTCGATCACTGACTCGAGGCCGGTTCAGTGACCGAACATAGGATGTTTGGTCTTTTGTCCAAAATGAAACTCGTGTTGTTCTGGAAAGACATGCTGAGAGAACCATATCCTTTCTTATTACTAAACATTGCACTCTACTTGATACATTATGCCAATACTTATCCCATATTGGTCATTAAAGAGTCATAGTAGTTCTTATGTTTCAGTAGGGGTAGTGTCTTCCTGGTGTTCTAGGATTTGACTGGTCGGTTTGACCGCTTACCTATACTGTCAGTAACCTAGTGAATTGATTATGGCTCAAAGTTAAATTACTGAAAATTAAATATTAGTTTTAGCTTTCACTAGATACATAAAGGAACCTCTCGACTGTCTATAAATTCACTAGATAGCATGTTTATAATGTGGCAATGATACCAACGAAGAAAGGGTAATAGGTTACCATGGTTTAATGTAGACTCTCTGACCCAGAGACTACACGATCTCCTTGAGGCTCAGTCTGCATCATGTCAATATCCTCTGTACCCTGAAAAGTAGAAACCAAAGTTAACAGTCAAGTTTGCGAAAAGAAATATAATAAACACTATAAATATGCTTAACGAAAAGTATCGATACATGTGTCACGACTGGAACCTCAAAAGGAATAATCTCTTCAGGTAGCCCTTCATGTGTAGCGCTAACCTGAAAATTCCATAATGTTAAGACTCGTACCATATAAATTTATGTGACATAAATTCAATTTCAATTTGACATACAAAAATATAGATAGATAGTAATGAGTAATGGTTGTGGCACCTGTACATGATCATGTCCACGATCTAAAGAATGAGCATGAGGGGAAAGGCAATGTTGTTCTAGGAATGTTGTAAACTGCATAAGTTAAATAAATATATTGGCGTCAGTTTTTTGAGACTAAATGTATATATACACCAAAAAAACATGTTAGATCAAAACTTGTTTGTACATACCTCGCCCATGGTGTGAATTTGTATTGTCCTGGATCGCTCATAGAGGTCTCTACATGAGGATGCATACTCAATAAGCTCATATCGCTCCATCTCCCTCAACACGTCATCTAGGATACTCACAAATGAACGCCCTCCTGCACTAGATGAAGGTTGGCTCGTCCCTAAGCCGACTTCCACCCCTCCTAAAGCAGCTGCAATATTTTCTTGTATCTTATCCCTCATTTGTGATGCAGCACTGGAGCTAAGGGCTAACTCCTCTGGAAGTGTAACTACCCTAGGTGGTCGAGGTGCTAAACGAGGTGTTGGAGGCCTAAACCCAACATCTCGCATAGCATCAGGTCGTTCATATGTACGACCTTTTCCAGCTCCATAGAATTTGGACCCAGTATCTATATAGTTAGGATCCATGTGCTCTCAGAATTGAGCAAACAACATCCTAAAAAAATATTGCGGCACCTTATCATTATTTGGGAACTTCCCGTATGCATATAGGAACTTCTCATAAATATGGGGTGCAATATTAGGATCATTGAATCTTGCAATCTTCAGACGTTTTTTGTCTTCAGGCTGTAAGTCAAATAGTGACAAGGCCATTTCTTTAGTGACCTTACTTTTGACTTCATTGCAGGAGTGGATACCAAATCACTGATGCTCTCTTCCTACGCATCATGTCAAAAAAAACTTGGGTTGATGGTCCAACCCCATGATAAGTCTCTATCAAACTCTCCAAATTGTGCAAAACAATTTGGAGACAATTTCGACTAGGGGCAGAGAGATTGCAACTTTGCAATTCATTGTGCAATCTCGTGGAATGCTCCCTCATCCCATCAACAGTAAGTAAGGAGATGGTATCTTCCCAAGGCATCTGCTCAGGAATATCACCGGGATGGGTGTAAAGGGGATCATAGCTCGGATTTCGAGAAAACTCATGAACCCTACGACCTCTACCCCTAGGAGGGCGACCACCACCACCTGTAACATGTTAAATTATTGCACATATTAAAAATTAAATAATTTATAAGGAAAATTTGTATTTAAAAAACTTGTTTGGTAGTTTGAAAATACCTGCTAGAAAAACTATCTCTTCCTCTTCGTTCATACTATGGTCCCCTGGCGAGGAATGAATGTGTCTATGACCCATTGTACAAAACATTAAATTGTTAGAATTTGGGTACATGAGTACCGCAATAAGTTTGAAATTAAACATACATCAAACAATAAATTTTCATTTAGATTTTACCTGGAGAAGTATCCAATTGTGGGATGAATCCCACATGCTGAGACATTGTTCTCCTTTGCCCCTCACCAGCAATAGGGCCAACCCAAACTCCAACATTTGCACCTATGGAGCATAATGTTTTCACATTAAACACATGTCATTTGAAAAAAAAAATTCACTTGTTCAACATTGAATATAACGTAAAATTGAACATTTTAACTAGCAATTGATCTAATGTGTACCTATGCCGTGTATAAGACCCTCCTCAAAATGGGCTCTATGAAATTGGGGGCGAATGGGAACATGTCCTTGGGGCGCCTCTTGTTCGATTTTCTGACAGGGTGAACGAGTCGGACGAGTGCGTCCACCTGTGCTGGACCGAAAAAATTCACATTAATCAATTTTTCACAACGAACAATAAATATAACCTACTTGAAAACATGACATAACTAAACAACCAATGTACCTGATAATCCTCCTCTCATGGAGGCGTCTCTGTAGGGCTCCCCTGATGCCATGGAGGGGTCTCTGTAGGGCTCGCCTGCCCCTCATAAACAAATTAGAAAACAAATTATCAATCGATAGTTGAATGTCATCAACCAATGGATAACAAGTACTATATAGGTACTATGTGTGAATGCATAGGCATGTTGAAAAGTATAACTAGGTCGCTCTTCATGTTGACTATGTAATTATATTCTTATGTAAAGAAGAATTCAAAGTAATATTATCTAAAGACTAGGAATCGAGCTTTCCTAGGATTGGTACAAAAGAGTGCAAAAAGAGAAGGCTTTATCATCATTACAACCAAGATCTAATCCTTACCCTTGAAAAAGATCATTCAAAGAGAAATCACTAACACATCTTTTCTCCACCATCGAAGAAATCAAGATGAAGACTTTATCTTCACTTATCAAGTAAGTATCTTTCATTCTATAATCAAATTTTGTTTAAATGACTTTGTTTTGGTAGGGAGATCTATAAGCTGGTTGGGTTACCAAGATTCCTTGCATGAGGAGAATAGTCACAGTCCTCGAAGAAAGTAAGGTTAAATGTCACTTAGACCAGATATATACAAAATTGAGGTATCAAAGAATGAAGGGATATCTTCATAAGATCTTAACTGTGAGATGTGAAAACGACAATAAGGTAGACAACGTAACAAGGAGAGAGATTCTATAGAAATGTAGCCATAATTTTCAAGGTTCCTCCTCTAACTCTATAATTGTTATGGAACACTTTAGACATGTTTCTCCCATTCATGAAAATCATCCCATAGTTTCACTTTCAATTCCACAAACGAGAGAGTATTGTTGGTTTTATTCCACCTTCCTCCACCATTACTAGTTGCACTCAGCACACCATTGAAACCATTTGAATAAGTACAAGGAATATGTTTATGAGTACATGGCACCACATGGCACCATTTTATTGAACTTCATGAGGGTTGCAAGCACATGACTCATACTTCAAGCACCAAGCTTCAGATTTATAGCTGATTTATTTTTCCAGTCCTTATATTCATCATTGCAGTGTGATTATACTTCAATTCTGTGACATATCTTTTGACACATGACATTAGATTAAATTCTACTTTTGAGTACAATGCCTTTCCTAATGATTAAAGTGATAGATTTCATGCAATAAGGTCTCCAAGGTAACAGGAAAAACAGCTAGCAAATCTCTCTCAGAATTCCCACTGTATCACAAAGATATACCATGACTAGGGCTTCACTACTTCGACTCAAAAGTTGTAACAAAGACAAAAGAAAATAAAACCGACTTGTTCAATCTCCTGAGATTACTTGGTATCCGAGCTAGATTATGGTGAAAGAGCAGCCTTGAATTCAAAATCATTTGGCCTAGTTCAAGAACACTTTTCAAATGAAGGGTGAAATCATCTATTGTTACAATAGGTCGAAAATATGAAGGTGCCCTGCAACAAAAATACCACAAGAAAATATGTTACGAGGAATTTCCTTTTTTGATTTGTTTCTCCTTGCTACCAATAATGAATTTGTCAGTTTGGGACTAGTGCATTCTAGTTTTAGTCAGGTGTACCCAATATTTTGATGTTGTTTGAACTATGAAAATTTGCAAGTATAGCTTTGAGTCACAATTGTACACTAATTGGTTTTCGTGGACATATGACTATTGAAAGAGTAGCACCAATTTTTTTAAACACATGACCAGAGCATACCCAAAATATCGAACTGTTAGTGAGAGTAGAGACTCGTTATTTTTAAGGGGATGGAAAATTACAGCAACACCCTCTTAGATACACCCCACATAATATCTAACATGTATATATGAAATTTGAAGAATGCCATGCACTAGAGACAAGGGTTGGACACAACACACATACCCTCAATTTCCATGTTAAAATGTAGGAGTAAGAAACACACCATACCCCATAAAGTAAGATAGGACAACAAAATGATATATTTGGAGTGTTGAGGAAGGTATAACCATGACCAATTAGAAGATGAGCCCTCTAACAGTATTTCTTAGGAATAAGATAAAATAACAATGACCTCCTTAAAAAATCCAAATAATTGTGAAAATTTTGTGGGAAAAAACCAACTTAATGTGAGAAAATTGTTGACTCCTCAATTTACATACAGATGATTAAAAAAACCCAACTCACAATGTATACCATGAAAGAGGAATATAATAGTCAAGGTAGGTAGCTCTTCTATCCACCACCACTAATTACAAATACCTTGGCCACCATGAGGTAGATCCCATGATTTTATAATGATTTGACAATAGAGAATGAAGCTAGGTGGGAAAACCTTTTAGAAAATAGAGTAGGACTAGGAAATGACAAGTTTTGGTGTTGACATACTTGTTGCAAACAAATATAAATACTAAATGAATCTACATGAACTATCTCTAAAGTACCAAAAGAAATAAATTATCGCAAAAAATACAAATACTTGTGTAAAAATGAGTTCACTCAAGTTAAAATGAAAATTGTTAACTATTATGTGGAATACAAATACCTAATGAGTTCACCAAAAAAGAATTTCCAAATAAATGATAAAATGCACTATGTATGTATTACATCAGTATCAAGACAATGAAACACAAACAACTGAAAATAATTCATGATTTCCACAAAGGCTAAAGACAATGAGGCACAAAAAACTGAGTTATTTGAGCTTGACCCCCTAATTTTATTTTACTCCATACAAACAATCCAATAGAGAGAGATGCTATGTCATTTCTGCCTCTTTCATGATATCAAATTCCTTTTTCTTCAACTGCACTTCCATGAGTTCGAATTCAAGTTTATTATTTTCATTTTCTAACTTCAGTCTCTTCAACTATATTTACTTACTCCTACAAATTACCGGCCCCTTAAACCCCTCCTTCTCAAGCTCAAGTTGTTGTGCCTGAACCTCCACTTTCAGCGTTTTCACCTCAAGAAGTTTTCTTTGCATCCATGCTATTCTTGTATTATCTTCTTCAACATCTTCTCCATTTTCATCATTGGTTTTCCCACTTGCCTCATGATTCTCTCTCCCCTTAGGAGATGACTGCATACCATAATCTGCCAGGATATGTAGCTTGGAATAAGAACACATTTCTTCCTAGAATAAGTGATTGGAATCTATAATTTTCATCAGGCCCTTTTTTGTCCCCTCAGAAATATGATCCATAGAATAAATGAGATGATGATTCTCAACAACCTTTGATGTGTATCTTCCAAGCACATCATTTAGTGCCTTAAAATTCTTGTTCATGTCATTGAATTTATCTTTGCACTATTGAGAATAAATATGAAATCCTTTCTCCTTCAATATTTTGGAAATAGATTTCCACTTTCCCTTCATCACGTGAGCACTAGACTTGTTCCTATTACATTCCTCAATAAAAAAAACAAACCAATTGAATCATAAGATTCACCATTTCCGCTCTCCATTTCATAAGTTTCTAATGGTCATCAATGTGAGGTCTAGATTTCATAAGTGGATGATTTTCATCACTTTCATCTTTATCTATTCAAATGAGACTATGATGTTGATGGTGATATTGGTGTTGTTGGTTCAGTTGTTGTGAATGATGGTCATCACTTTCATCTTCATCTCTGCAATTGAGACAATGATGTTTATGGGGATCTTGATGTTGTTGGTTATGTTGTTGTGAATGATGGTCATTGAGGACATCTCCAACCTCGTAGTAGACCTACTAGGCAAAGTACAAATTGAAAACCTTTCCTCCTTAGTTCTCAATAACCATGTTTTTTTTTTAACTTCGTTAAAACCTTGGACAACAACGAAATTAGCAAACCACAACATTTGAAGTTTCATTTCAAGGCCAAATAGTAACTGGTCCTTTGCTAGGGATATCTTTTCTTCACTTTTAGATTTTTAAAAATAGAGTACAAAGCCCAAATAAGCAATCTATAAATGATATTGTCATTCAAGGCCAAACAGTAATTGGTTCTTTGCTAGGGGTAGCTTTTCTTCACTTTCAGCTTTTTAAAAAGAGAGTACAAGGGCCAACTCAGCAATCTATAAACGAAATTGTAATTTCTTACGTTCTGATTTTCTTGTCTATACCCATTTGGAGATATCTACAACTTTTCCAATCTTATGTTTTTTTTTTCTTTAAAAAAATGCATCATATATATAATTAATGCACAAAGAAAACATACATCATATAGTCTTTCATTTCTATATCTCAGACTCGCAGCAGAGTTCTGAGAGTTTTCCCTTCCAATATAGGCAACAAGGGCAATATGATTTCTTTCACATCCGCTACAATAAAGTTTAACTGCTTTAGCAACCAATTTTCTGTTTTCCTCTGCAACCAAGAGGTTTTGTACAAACTTTTCAAAAAACATGGTGAGGGCCTATTCATTGGTACAATATCCTAACAAACACTACAGGCCTCTGTTCAAGGTAGAATTGTGAGAGTTTATTTCATCTATATAGCATTTATGAAATAAGTCATGTTTGCTCCTTTTTTTGGATGTATTGCACTTTTGGTTAAATGACAATATATGTTGCCATAAATGCAATGAAATGTTTTCTATCGGTGGTTACTTTGTGATGAGTTGTGGGTGGTAAGGAACTTGCATGCATTTTATGGTGAGACAAAAGTTTCCAAATCCATGTTGTGGGATGGGTCAAGGGGCTCATGGATCTCTATGGAAGGAGCAGTTGGCTCAACAATAATGAGGAATGTACAATGTTATGCTGGCAGGGAAAAATTTGTTGCTCACAAAAACTAAAATATATGGAACATCCAATGCCTACAACATGAGGCTTCCACAAGGCTAAGATGGAGCCAAAACCCTTGCTATGAAGATTTGTACATAGAAGATTTTTGGGTTCAGGGAGCCATCAAACTTTTCTTGAGTAAGAGAAGAATCCCACAATTTGATTTCCTAGAATTCAAAGTCCCGCTATTATTATATTATTATGAAGTGTATGACGTATCTTGGAAGCAAAAGCCATGCTTCTGCAAAATTGCATCGCAGAGCCAAAATTCTCAAAATTGTCGAAATCTAGAGTCGCCATTAACTTCAAATCACTGCTCAAGAAATGTTTCAATGTGTTCAAATAAAGACCCACCCACTCTTTCCGATGGGTGGATGAGTGGAAGTACCAGATCAAACAAAGAATTAATGAGTAATTTCAACTTGGAACTAAGGATATTCCATCAATAATGTAATTTAAAAATTAGCAATCGAGGAGTGTTTGACAACTGCACCACTAATCTCGTCAAATTCTGAATTAAAGTCGAGATAAGATTAATATGAGTGCTCGATCCTAGGGACCATAAATTCCATATGACCTACCAATATTTTCATAACCTAGGATTCTATTCATAATTAATGGATGGGGTTGTATTTTGAAATTTATATTTTGAAAAGCCTGAATCAATAAGTGATGATCCAAACATAAATGTGCATTGTGCAACAATGTCAACATGGAAATCTTGTTAAGCCTATTTATATCTAAGTTGCAGAGAAAAAGATACTGAATTTTTTGAATAGACAGGAAATAATTACAGGGAAATGCTATATAAACAATATGGAAATCGCAAAACCTGGATCCTGGCGACAACTCCAATCCAAAACGACAGCACCAAAATGAAAACGACAGTGCAGAATGCCGAGCGAATGAAGGATTTTTGGGTTTTATTATAAGAATAAAACTCACGGACGAGAGTTAAAAAAACTCTCGGACGAGAGTTGAAAAAACTCTGAGACGAGAGTTAAAGAACTCTCATCCGAGAGTTTTTTTAACTCTCGTCCGAAAGTCTTCCCGAGATTTTATGTTAATACAACTCTCGGACGAGAAAATGCATAACTCTCATCCGAGAGAATTTTAACTCCAGTTAAACCCAATCAAAATCTCAGGCGAAATATTTAAAATCTCTCGGACGAGAGTTTTTAAAACTCTTGGTCGAGAAATAGAGTTGACTATTTTCTCGGACAAGAAATTAAAAATTTCTCCCAAATTCTAACCATCCACCAAAAAGTGTTTCCCAACTTCGGATTTCACCTAAAAAAAATTTATGATGTTATGTGTAATGACTAAGGAGCTTCATCATTAGATATATTTGGAGGGGTTAATGGTCATTTTTTTGCCTTCTTAGATTTTTTTTTCTTGCATTTTTATTATTATTTGGTTTTATGATGCTAGTATAGGTGGTGATTAAGGCTAACGTACTCTGAGTGCCTAATATGAGGTTGAGCGCAGAAAATCATGATTTATCAATCATTTTTATAAGGATTTTATGATAAAGACTTGGAAGAGACAGCAAGGAGAAATTATTGGAGGATTGTCCACCCTCCTTAACTATCAAAGGCAGCTAAAGGATCCCAAAGATTCTCTCCAGCAATTCGAATTCCAAAGGCAAGCAAAGGATCCCAAAGATTCCCTCCAACAATTTGAATTCCAAAGGCAGCCAAAGGATCCCCAAGGATTCTCTCCAGCAATTCGAATTCCAGAGGAAGCCAAGCAACTCAAGAGAAGTGCACTAAATCTTTGTTTACTTGGATTCAAGTGGACTCAATCAATATTTTCTAGGGATTTGTGGGTAGCTGCCCTGTAGAAAAAATAGAGCAGAGCTAGAGCTAGAGCTAGGAAGATTAGTCGATTCTAGTTGAAACTTTGTTGCAAGCTATTGAGATTTTTATTATTTTACTCAGTGATCAAACTTTTAGAGATGTATGAGGTTATTCTTTTATGAAATGAGCAGACTAATTTCGTTCGAGTGATTTAAGTTTCAAAGAGCTAGACTCGTGGGTTAGGGCCCAATCCATGTGCCTCAGCTTCTTTGTTGTTACTATCTTTTCATTTTTTCCATTAAGATAGTTTTATTTCTGTCATTCAATTAGTTATGCTTCTCATAGTTTCATCGCTGCTTATTTTTTTCTTTCAGTGTGCTGCTGTAGATTTTTTTCATTTTCTTATGAGTGATAGAATAGAAGAGAAAAACCAAGAAAATTTGTGGATCATGACCCCCTTCTCATCTCTATCAATAGAGCTCGAGGAGGGCAAACCTTCCCACAAGACCAAAAATTGCTTTCTGTTCACTGTTTTGTCACGCGTTTCCTCTATTTTTCGTACGTGAATCTGTAGCTTTGTTTGCAGGAATCCCCAAGAAGAACATCAAACCATCCTCCTTCATTTTCTATCCCTGTATTCATAACCTAAGCATTGTTTTTGTGCCTCCATTTCCCTCCATTTTCTCTTATTTGCATCCCTCGCCCTTTTCATTCCCAAAACGCTTGAAAAGCATTAGAATTAGACATCCACCCCTTTCTCCTTGAAACTCCCGCTCGCTGCACCTCGCTCCATCGCAAATCACTTGTGATATTTGTTAACGCTCTCTCATTACAAGCCCGAATGTGATATCCCTTTCCACTTCCCTTCTCTGCTCTTTTATTAAAAACAGTCAAAAACATTAGAAACTGCATTTTTTACCTTTGGACTTACCATCGCTTCTAATCACAGATCACATCGTTTTCCAGTTTCCTTTAAAAATTTCCGTTCCAGACCCCGATTACGATATTCCTTTTTCCCTCCTTTCTCCTTATCTCCTCATTTCTATGTCAAAAACCTTTGAAAGAACCTTACTCCACCTTTTTTCTGAAAAGTCCATCACTTTATCGCAATCCGCAGTACTTTCCCTTTTTCGTTAAGACTTACCAGGCTCTGATCCGCCAATCACGATATTGTGACCGCACTCCATCGCTGGTCCCACCGCCACGCCATCCCTATCGCAAATTTCATTTCATCATTTTCGCGCTTCGCATTGTTTAGTTGGGTTTAGTTAATACTTACTTCTCTTTTCCTACCGATTGTAATATTGTTATCGCACTCTGCCGCCGTTCCTCCTGCCACATCACACATCGCAATCGCAAACAACAATTATTTCCCTTTTCGTTAATACATACCGCTCTTTTCCTGTCGATTGCAATATTGTTATCGCATCTCCGCCATCGCACTTTTCAATTCATTCCGCTCCAAAGCCATTTCTGCGCTATAATAAGGTTTTACAAGGTATAACCCCCCGCTTTCCACTCCTAAGCCTAGTTTCATGTGTTAAGCCTTCCATTAGCCTCTTTAGCCCTTTTCTTTCCTCCAAGCTGCAAATCAGCACTTTTCCAATTCGGATTAAGTCATGGATAACTTATTTGCATGGTTAGAAGCATGGTAGATAGACCATAGGATAAATAGAGTGCATTTAGCTGTTTGGCCAAGTTAAGTGTGGTTTAGAATTAGTTTCCTTTCTACCATTTATTTTCAGCAAGATTAAATTAGTTTCTTTTTGTAATTTCTTTTCTATAAGTTAAATTAGTTTCCTTTCTATCATTTCTTTTCTGCAAATTAAATTAGTTTCATTCTTGTCATTTCTTTTCAGCAATTTATTTTAGTTTCCTTTCTATCATTTCCTTCCATCAATTTACTTTCTAGTTCTTATCATAGTTTAAAAAAAATAGCACCCTTTCTTAAAGCAGAAGAGGACGACATGAACTTATTGCATCCACTGTGTATATAGCACTGTCACCTCCAAGTTTGTATGAACCCCGCGTTAATAAAGTAAAGTAGGGCAGCACCTGGGAGTTGCAGCACTCTTGGTGCAATACCAGGGCTCACCAATGACCATTTTTCATGTTATAATCTTATAAAAATGGTTGCCTCGTGAGTTGTACATAATTGGAAATGGTTTTTAATGCAATGACAAACCACACCCAATAAGGATACACATAAAATAGATATGTTATCCTTAGCTTTATGTGTTTTTTTTTAACCAAATTATATAAAAAATTATATATATATATATATATATATATATATATATTGGATTAAAAATTTGTTGCAATTATGTTAGTCAAAATAATAATACAAAAAAAAAATTGTCTAAAAATGAAATTTTGAACCTTATCCAAAAGTGGAGTTTACTATCTAAAGAAACATGGCAATTATTTTTAGAGGATTCTAAAAAAATATTACTCATATAAATTATATAGAAAATACTTAAAATTAAATGAAAGTTATAAAACATTAAAGACCAATACTCGATAAAGGCATGATGGTTGTAAGCTTCCTCCTAGTTCTTTATTGTAGCTTGAAAGTTTTGAACTACACCCATCTCCATGTTGTTTGAATGTTGTTGTACATTGTCATCTTCCTTGATTTCTTCAAATATTAACCAAATGGATAATATGGCTTTTGAAGTAGTTGAAGTGGGAATTTTGACTATATTAGTGACCATTTAATGAAAAGAAACAAGCTCAACTTGAAGGGATTTTGTTTGCCTCTTTGACTATGAAAGGTTTCCATAATGGAGGCATATTTATTATTTATATTTTCTTCTCAATAACACATCATATTAGTTACATCAAAAGTGTTTTCTTTTTCAAATTGCGTTGGGCAAACACTGTTCAGCCCAACCAATCCCAGGTCTTCATTTTCGTCGTCCCAATAAATCAATTTTTACCACGTTCGTCATTGAACCAATTCAGCTCAGGTTCAATTCTCCATTTGCGTTGACTCTCTGTAGTTTGTCGGCTATAAGTATGGCATCAACCAGTGTCACCTTGGAAAAATGACGATGGAATATGTAGCATAGGCTAGGTATGTGAAGATTTAAGCAGTCATGTAAGGGAGTGTCGAGGGAGTGCAGGGCTATGTGTGGAGGCAGTCTCTAAGATAGAATTTAACGAATCAGGCGAAGCAAATTTGGAGCTCTTTTCGGTCACCTAATTTCGCCTATATGAGTCTTTTTGGTCGCCTGAGATGCTGCAACTCGAATGTATGTCATCTGCGATGATAAATTCATTGCTCAGTGGATGCGGGGTTGCCCACAATAAGCTCATGGAACCCAAAGACAATGTGAGGGAAATACTTTTATAGTGGTAGCTTTGCCACTAACATGCCCTCATGCAAATCCAGTGTGGCATGGCATTCCATGGGAGGAATGGTTGTCTTATCCATTTGCAGTCATTGTTATGAGAAATCTAATCCTTATATATAATTTTTTATACTTCCAAGTGGGAATCTAACTATTGACAATTTTATGAGCCTTGGATGACTAGGAGCTCCAATCTACTGCTTGCCCCAATTTTTAGTAGGGTGTGTCATTCGTTAGGTGAGGTAATATTTTTTAGTCGTCAAAGGGTGTTTCATCTAAGAAGTATGTTTAATAAAGGGACTCCGACTTATCCTTCTTATCTGAGTCTAATCGTAAAATATGGAGACAGAAATAAGGGCTAAAATGTGTCAGTAATGTGGTAATATAAATCGTGGATTTATCCATTCTGTTATAGTGTTTATGCTACTTCACCACGATGAAGTATGCATTCAGTGTTCTTTTTTACTGATACGAGGTTGTGGCTACGAATGGCTTAGCTAATGTGGCCTACACAATGAACAAGATCTCCTTGTTTTCCCTCTGGCCACTCGTGGTAGTGTTCCCTTGTCAGGACCAGGGTCTACAAACACATTTCTCTATGTTGTGAATTTTGTATGTGTTGCCCCACTTCTCTTAATTCGCGGTAAGGTCATGGAAGAGTTGAGGAAGAGGGACTGTAGGAGCTCTAACGAAATGGATTTTTTGAAGGAAATTCACCAAATTTCTACATGTGTGTGCCATCTCTCTAATCTGGCAAGCACTGTGAAATTCCCATTGGCAGAACAGCAGGATCATGAGATGAGGAAACTCGTTTTGGAAATAATGTATCTATGGGATGCTTTGGAGGTCACATTGATGGAGTATTCATTGAACAATGAGTTTTTGTTCAAAACATTGGTCATCTGCCAATAACTGAAGTTGTGAAGAAGCATGTAAGAATTACCCGCGAATTTGAAGAGAGACAGGAAATGGCAACGGGTTTATTTTCCTTATATGCATGGTACACTTACAAGGTCTATAAGGGCTTCTCTTTCTCAAATATTCCAACAGTGTGAAAAATTTCAAAAACTGAGTTCTTTGGCTTGCATTTTTATCTTATATGTATTACATGGGGTTTAGCGGAATATTTATTTATGAGGTTGGGGTTTAAGGTCACCCTGTTTAATAAAACTAACTATTGATCAAATAGCTCTCCAAGTGAGAACCTGGAGAGTGTATACACACATACACACACTCTGATCATTGAATCAGATGAGCCTAAATTATATAGGCTTTCACACTAACGGGATGGTTTCAACCACTCCCTCGATATCAGGATATGAGATCTATGATTAGAATCTCAATCCTATATTTATCATAACAACAACCTAATTATGGATTTCTCCATTGATTCCAACACTCCCCCTTAATGGAGAAAGGGTACTAAACAATAACATATGCCTGCTAGTCTAGTCTCAGCTAGGCTTACAATAAAAAACATAAAAAACTTGACAACAGAGGATTTCATTTTCGTCTTTATGCTTCTAAGTCCATATTTGTTCATTCTAAGTCGAGGCTTCATCTTCACTTTCCTCACCGTGAGGTAGTGATGTATTTGCACCTCATTTCTTCCCTAGTGATGGAAAGCTTGAACGCTTATCCTCGCCCTTTTGAAATTTATGACAGGCTTAATAGGAAATTGTTTTCTCTCACCATTTCTGGTGTCACGCATGTAAATTTCAGCAATGTTGTCATTTGCACACACATAAATATTCATGAGATTATCACATTTTAAATTCTCTCCTGCTCTGTCTTCTTTTGCCACGTCTTCGCAATCAGCTTCATGTGGCTCATCGAATTGATCTTCAATACTTTTTTCCTCTTTACATCGTTCCTGAAGATCAACTCGTGACTCTTTAATATCAGGATCTTGCACAACAGATTGTGCCTCTTGTTTCTCGTGGTCATCAACAGAACCACATTGTTTTTCTGAAAAAATTCTACCCATGCTACCCAGGATAACGCCTACAAATGCCCACATGAAAATATCATCGTCGTCGTCATTGAAATCAAAAATATCTAAAAATATAGACATATTGTTAAAAGTTCCAACTTATCTGGTTTTGTCTTGCTTCCAGATTTCGACTCCACTCGGTCCTCTTACGAGCTCCAACAACCCAGTTATCACGCAGGTGGGAAACCTCCCTTTGGCAGCTCTTCCACAGTAGAACCTTGTAGAGTGTGGCTTCTATGCCATGCAACCAAATCTGAAGCAAAAAAAACTGATGCAACCTCACTCGAGTGCACCCTTCAATGATAGCTTCAGCTCCTTGAACACAATCAACCACCAAACTTGGTCTTCACAATGCCATTAAACAATTCCACTTTAAAAAAAATTCATAGTGCTTTGAAGATGTGCACACTTTCCACTCTTAAAATTGGGAACTTGACATAAATTTTAAAGCAAAGTGCAGTTTTGAAAATAGCATGCTCACCCACAATGATAGATCTCTTCAATTGGTCAAAGTCAAATCTGAGTCATTTCTTTCACACATACCATGGCAGCAACTTAATTTTTCACAAGAGGAAATCTAACAGTGATCCCACCCTTATTTTCACTAAAAACAGTTATGAACAGATCTAGAAAGCTTTGGCTTATTAACATAGCATTGCTTCCCCACGTAAAGGGAATGACACAGATCTCATCAATATTTTTAACAAACTAGCAGCTCTAACCTTTGAGCGAAGTTTATAAAAAAGTGATCTACAACTCGTACATAAAGCCTATCGGTAACATCAATGCAACTATCGGTCCCCACGCAGAAAATCAAGATCAAATTACAGTGCTACTTGTCAAGGCTTGCTATGGTGTACATTGTAGGAGCTGCAAAAAATGATTGAGTCGTTGCCCACCTCTCAGAGCTGCGGGAAAGTCAAATATTTCGCTGCGGGAGAGATTCTCAAATTATTCGCTGCTCATTATGAAGGAATCTCCCTTCAAATCAAAACCCAGGGCTCTGTCTCTCAATGGCATTCTTCAACCGATTCCTATAAATTCATAGTCGAATCCAAGCGAACCAAAGCTCAAACCTCGCAAGATCGATTCTCCAGCAGAAAACAAAAAGATCTGGAGCTACAAATCACATTTAGTGTACAAAACCTGTGGAACATTGAGATGAAAGGTTGCACGTTGCGCAGGCAATTGAGATGTCGTCAATGCACAGGGAAGAAGGCGCCCGTGATCTCGACATTGGCGTAATGGAACAATGGGTTATATAACGCCAAACTATATGGTGGCATTCAATATATATATATATATATATATATATATATATATATATATATATATATATATATATCTGTGTGTGTGTGTGTGTGTGTGTGTGTGTGTGTGTGTTTATTAAATGTCGAAAACCATAGTCCGAGCAATATTGTATGGTTTGTCGAAATGCTTCATAACCTATGGTATGGGCGTATTAAAGTTTCAGTGTAAAATGTATTTAGGATGGGCAGAGGGCGGGTCGAACCCGTGACCTCCTCCTCCTAATTCAACGCTCTTACCAAAAGAGCGGTGGGCGGGATATGTTAAACAATGGCAGAGATTTTACATTTGAATCCACGGGAAATTCCGACGGTGGAATGGAGGGGGCCATCCCTCCTCTCATGTGACCATGCCATATGGCCTATTCCCAAGCGCCCATATTAAACGCGCTTAGTGCGCAATTAAACACATGCTTATCCCTATTAAGTTAATTAAAATCGAGTTTAAAATGATGGAAACTTTGGCAGCGCCCCTAAATTCAGCGGAATTTCCAAATTTGTCGGGCTTATCTGGAGTATTCTCCAGATTTGGAGGAAGAATCTAGGGAAAAATTTAATGAACCATATCTTGAGCCATTTTCGACCAATTTTGACTCAGGAAGAGTCATTCTTGGCAGATTGGCATGCTTTGAACACATTGGAACAGGTTGCAGAGGTAGATGAGCAATTCTACAGGTGTTTTTGTCACTTTGAATAACTTTGAAGCCTAAGGCCACTGGGAAGGAAGTCCATGCCTTGATCAGCTGAAGGCCAAATTGAGTAAATGAATAGTCATTTATGTTATATTTTGACATTCTAGACTCATTGGAGTATGTTTTAGGAGCATTTGATGCATGTAAATAGAAATATTTTCACTATTGAGATAATATAGAGGCCCAAGCTGTGGAAGTTGGACCAAGGAGATGTAGCCCAGGAGGGGTGAACTCCTTCATCAAAACTCTGTTTTAATGGATCAATTGTGATGGTTTGTTGTTATTTATGTTGATGTTGTTCATCATTTTAAATCCATACTTTATGCTCTTGAATTCACTCATAAAAACTCAATTAAATTACATGTTTGACACACATAAGCAACAAGGAAACATATGTACATCAAGCATGAGATTAGTAAATAAATTTTAAATCTGAGGTTTAAATTAGCACAAAAAAACTAACATTCATAATCATATCAAGTTGGTATCATAGCTTTGGTTGAAAGGCAAGGTTATTTGCTTGATATTTTCTTGAGTTTTGTGCAAGTTTAATGGTTGAAAATTTGTGATGCTGACAAGATTAAAGTTGCAGAAAGGTGAAGGGGAATTGTTGGTTGCAAGTCTTGAGATTAGGACCAGAAGAAGGAGAGATAAAATAGCACCATCTTCACCCAAATTTCCACTCATAGCTGCACTTGAATAACCTCAAGTTTTGTCTCAAGAAGCTGATATTGAAGAGGTACAAGTTGTACAAGAAGTTGATTTGATTCAAGAGGTACAAGCATCAGAAGTTGAGCTTGAATCCATATCCATTATGTCAAGTGTTGGAGAGACTCAAGGTCATTCAAAAGAGGATTATGTTAAGAGAGACTTCAATGACATAAAGAGGATAGTTAAAATTATGTTTGATGCCTTTACTGTTGGGATGGCAGGAGAAGGTTCTAAGCCTCCACGTAGAGAATGAACTTTAGATGATAAGAAGGATGAAGAGAAGAGTTCAAAGGGTAGTGGAGGAAATCCACCTACATCTCCACCATATTCATCATCATCATCATCTCCATCTCCATCCGCATCATATTCCACTTCCACCACAAAAACCAACCACACTCACTCAAAAGCCACAAAAGGAAAGACGCCCTTACTCAATCTAGATGTCAAATTTGAGCTTCCAATGTATATTAATGGCAAGGTAAATGCAGAAATATTGGAAATTGGAGAAGTAAATTGGAGGTGTATTGTAGGATTCAGAACCTTCATGAAGATGACACAAAGATTCAATTGGCTTCTTTGAGGATGGAAGGATCTGCACTTGTATGGTGAGAAGCAAGGTCTCAAGAAGAAATTAAAAACTACGGTAATATCTCTATGTCTTGGTCAAGTTTTATTGCTTCCATTAAAACACAATTCTATCCCTTAGCTTACATGCAAAATGAAATTATTGATTGGAAAAATTTTAGACAGTTGAAAGGGCAAAGTGTGCAAGATTATACTCATGAGTTTAGGAGAAGAGCTCTTTTTTTGGGTATTAATTTATATTCTCAAGAAACTTTGGTAAAGTATGTTGGGGGTTTGCACAATTACCTTAGGCACACTATAATCATGTTTAATCCTACAAACATAGATGAAGTTTGTGTTCAAGCCACACACTTGGAGGCAAGAGGGAAACAAAACATAGATGAGAAAAGTGAAAGTGAGGGTAAAGGAAAGGGAAAGTTTTATGGAAGAGGAAAAATAAATAGCTCTATAAAAAGAGAGAAGGAAATACTCACATGCAAAAATTGTTCAAAGACTGGCCACGATGAAGACCATTGTTGGCAACTTCATCCAGAATTGAAGCCAAACAAATTGAAAGCCAAAGAAAAGGGTAAAAATGTTGCTATAGTTGAACATGACTTAGGGTCAGATTCAGGAGATGAGACAAAGATTACAACCATGGGTTTGAAAGGTAAATATATTGCAAGCACTAGTTCTTTGAATTGTTTAAATATCACTAATGATGAAGATACAATAATATAACTTTTCCATATTAGATTTGTCTCTAAACATACCAATATTGGTACACTTTTTGATAGTGGGTTACAAGCTAACTTGATTTCCGAAGACTTGGTTAGGCAGCTAGGCCTTGAAACTATTAGACATCCAAGACCAGATCCTGTAGGTTGGATATGCAAGAATGTAAACTTGCAGGTTACAAGGAAGTGCTTACTAAGATTCACCATCAATTCAAACTTTCTTGATGAAGTTGAACTTGATGTGGTGTCGCTTGAGATATAATGTATTGTATTGGGAATTCCTTATCTGTATGATAGGAAAGCAGTATTTCATTTCCGTGAGAATAAGTATCACTTGCTTAAATATGGTATTGAGTACATAGTTAGAGCGCATAAGAAGAAGACAATTTTGTCTCTTGTATATGCACAAGAAATGAAGAGTATAGTGAATGCAAGTCATAATTTGACATTATTGATGATCAAACAAAGAGATGTTTTGAATCAAACTTTTCAAAAATATGCTTATGCTTGTAATGAGATGTTTCAGGATTCTAACAAGTTGCCTTTGAAAGGAGGTGAACAAGATGTAAAACATTTGCAACAGTCAACATCAGTGTTGAGAAGTGTTGGAAACAAGATGATGGTGCAAGAGAGTGCAAAGGTCAAAGAGAAAGAAACAAAGCAACTTGGAAAAGAAGGCATGGGTTCCACAAATTCTTATTTTTGGTTTCCAAAAGGTACATGGGAATGGTGAAGATACTTGGTCAAGAGTTGACGCAAGTACAAAGCAAGAGCAACTAAGAATCGACATCGTGACAGTGTGCAAGGTGAGACAGTTTTTAAGTTTCCTTTGATTAATGGCCAAGGTAGGAACAAGATTTTTTCTACAAGAATAGATTTATGCTCTGCAAATTCAGAAAAATTTCAGCATGATGGTGTCAATGGCAGCACAAGAAGGACGCAAGAATCAAGGAAAAAGTTAACTTTTCGTGAAAAACTCCAATTGATGAAATTGAGGAAATTTCAGTGGATAGAGACTAAAAGGGTGAGGGAAAAGTACCCTCATCCACATGATCATTAATCCAAAAGAATTTGGGGTCCAAAAGGCTTCTAGTGGGGAGGAATGATCAAAGGCTCAGTATTTAGCTCAAAAATGAAAGTGCTCAAAATTGATTGAAAATTGAACGACAGCGACCGAACCGTCACCAGGAATACAACACAACTCATTTCATCGAAAACTGACTTCGTATGAAGAAGTTATAGCCTCCTAATCTCCGTTCAGAACAAGCAAATTTAAAAAAAAAAAATTGCAGAACAATGACAGGTTGATGACATGGCAGCCCAATCAACATGTAGGGAATAATCTTCAGTTTTTTCCCAGTGGCACTGTGACAAGTGTCACAACTGGATTTGCCATCTTGGTTTGAAAGTGAAATTTTTTTAAGGATATGCTCCTAGGGTTGAATTCAATTTTTTTGTATGTGGGAGGACAACCCAACCAGGGACCACCACATGTCCCCTCTGGTAGACCCCCTCTCCAAGGTCATGTTCGAATTTTATATAATATGGTGGTCAAATTTCACATTTCGTATATGCCAAGGTTCGAATTTTATATATATGGTAACCCATATTATTAAACTATGGGTTATGTATATATGTTGGCATGATTAATTTTCCATAGTTTGTTGGCATAATTGAACAATGGGTTATGCAACCCCAAACTATATGGTGGAATTCGATATATATATATATATATATATATATATATATATATATATATATATATGTTTATTAAATGTTAAAAACCATAGTCTGAGCAATATTGTATGGGTTGTCAAAATATTTCATAACCTATGGTATGGGTGTATTAAAGTTTCGGTGCAAATTGTATTCAGGAAGGGTGGAGGGCTGGTCAAACCCATGACCTCCCCCTAATAACTTGGCGCTCTCGCCAATAGACCGGTGGGAAAGATTTGTTAAGAAATAGCAAATATTTTACATTTGAATCCACAGGAAATTCCGACGGCGGAATGGAGGGGGCCAGCCCTCCTCCCATGCGACCATGCCATATGGCCTATTCCCAAGCGCCCATATTAAACGCGCTTAGTGCACAATTAAACCCATGCTTATCCCCATTAATCCGTTGATTAAGTTAATTAAACTCAAGTTTAAAACGACAGAAACTTTGGCAGTGCACCCAAATTCGGTGGAATTTCCAAATTTGTCGGGCTTATCTGGAGTCTTCTCCAGATTTGGAGGAGGAATCTAGGGAAAATTTTAATGAACCATATATTGAGCAATTTTCGACCAATTTTGGCTCAGGAAGAGTCATTCTTGGCATATTAGCATTATCTGAACACATTGGAACAGGTTGCCAAGGTAGAGGAGCAATTCTACAGGTGTTTTTGTCACTTTGAAGAAATTTGAAGCCGAGGGCCACCAGGAAGGAAGACCATACCTAGATCAGCTGAAGGCCAAATTGAGTAAATGAATAGTCGTTTATGATATATTTTGACATTCTAGACTCATTGGAGTATGTTTCAAGAGCATTTGATGAATGTAAACAACAATTTTTTCACTATTGAGCTAATACAAAGGCCCAAGCCATGACCCAGACCAGATGTAATAGGAGGGGTGAACTCCTTCATCAAAACTCTATTTTAATGGATCAATTATGATGGTTTGTCGTTATTTATGTTGTTTTTTGTTCATGACACAATTCATACTTTATGCTCTTGAATTCACTCATAGTGATTAAATTACGGTGGCACACATAAGCAACAAGGAAACATATGTACATCAAGCATGAGATCAATAAATAAAATTTAAATCCGAGGTTGAAATTAGCACAAAAAAATTAACATTTATAATCATATCAATGAAACTATAAAAAATTCCACTGTTCACACACACAAACTCTCATGCATGTATACAATGCTCAACTCTCTCACAAGTACAATCACAAGTACAAGAATCCCATTGGTATGTATGAGTACTTAAAGAGATTAAATGACCAAATTTTCTGCAACAAAGTGAGTCAACGTACTCCGATTTCAAACACCTTCCTAGCATAAACATGCAACATGCATTCTAGAGAAAAATAAATGCATTCACATCCAAATTGCAACTACAAATTGCCATCTTTGCTGCATCTAAGTGAGTCAACATAACTCTACTTTTCCAACATCTTTCTTCGTGAAATATGTAGCATACTTTCAAGAGAAAATAAATGCATTCAAATAACAAGGAAATGCATCAATAAGGAAATATTTGCATCAATTATCAAAATAAATGCAAGGCCTTAATTGGTTAAGAAATCTAACCATCTCTTTCCAAACCACTTCAATGGTGCTTCTTTCAGCTGCACTTCATCATGTGTATCATCCTGACCCACATCAACTATGGAATCCTCTTTTCCATTCTTGTCAAAATCTCTCTCCACCTTCTTCAAATGTCATGGATGACTTGTTGGATATAAAGTCAAACACTTGTCTACAAGATGACCCTGCTTATGGCAATGAGTGCAAAATAATTGCATCTTCTTTTCAACATGGTTTTCGTTGTCCATTGGACCTTTGGCTTTTTGTCTCCTTTGTTTTGAAAGTTTCCTATGTATGGCTATCTTATTCCAACACCTTGAAATAGTATGGTTATTCAAACCACAAAAGGAACATGAAAATTTTCTCCAAATCTTATGTGAGGATTTTCCATGTTTATCATAATAAAAATCAACTTGATTAAAGGTAGATTTATACCTTGCACATTCACCTTTGTCGCCTCCTTGAGGAGGTGAATTTGATGAGGTAGTGGCTCTCTTAGGAATACCAACAATGGCTTCAATGGCTTTAGAGCTTTCAACATCCTTTTTTTTTCATTTCCATTAGTTGCATGCTTATGAGCATCTTCTTGCAAAGTGGGTGTAAAAATTGTGCATTCCTTATTAACACAAACTTCACAAGATTGAGGTAATGAACATGTAATGAAAGTCTTTCTTGGAATACCTTCATGTGCCTCCTTGGATTTGGAGCATTCTCCATCTTCTTGTTGTCCATAACCACTACTTGCATGGCTAAAAGCAATCTCTTCAACAGTGGGTGTAAACCTGTTGTATTCTCCACGAACACAATCTTGAGGTAGTGAATATGTAATGGAAGCCTTTCTTGAAGCATTTCCAAAATTCTCCATATTTTTTGAGTGCTCTACATCATCTCGTTCACCAAAACCTAGACCCATGTACCTAGACCTTCCCTCAACAACAATAGGGTTTATAATTCCTTGTGCATAACGTGATCTGAAAGGAGTGTATTAGTTCTGTTGTGCTAAGTGTCCTTTCAGTTTAATAAACATGTACAAATTGTCTCCATAAGTTTGCTTAAGGTATGAGATATTTAACCATGAAAATTAGATGAATTAGTGAACTTTAAGCATGTAAATAAGCCTTAAAAACACTGAGCAACAGTCATAACAGAGAAAAATATTCACACATAAGTTTTACATAGTAGGCATGATGAAGTAGTTCACCCCTCCTGGGCTACATCTGCTGGTCCATCTCCCAATGGCATGGCCCTCTTTGTCATTATGCTCAAAATTGTAAATTACATATGTTTGCAGGCCTCTAATGGCTGTTATTTTTCCACCAACGGCTCCATAATGCTCAAATTAGTCTAGGTAGACTCTTGTTTCACCAAAATTGGTCAAAAATTGACCTCCCAATGCATTTTTCCCGACCAGCGGCTAAGAAAACCCTCGTGGGGCGAGTTAGCTGAGATAAATTAATAGGACCTTTGGTGAGGCGTGCTCCAAATCTATCGGGCGGTTAAGTCTTGACATTAACTATGAGTGGTGAGGTGGTGTTGTGGCTAGCAACAACCCCCCTTTTATTTAATATTAGTAATAATACTAAATAATTGAGGACCCTTAGTAAAAAATCCAAAATATCAATTAGGATTTGTTTTCCTTTTCAAATAAAACTTTCTATCATAAACCTATAGAAATCCCTTAGAAATAATATTTAGAAACACTTAAGTTTATGATAGATTATAATATTATACTTTGAACAAGATAGCGCATCCATAAATAATATACCTTTGATAAAACGCATTAGTCGCGGATAAACGCAAGCAATGAGAATTGGTTAATGAATATCTTTTGCGCTCTTTTCAAACATGTGCTTTTGCGATTTTGCGTTATGCGCTCTTTTCAAACATGCGATTTTGCGATTTTGCGCTGTTGTGATTTTTGCGATGTGCGCTTTGCGCTATTGCGCAATTCCCGTTTTTGCGCTATTCTTTATGACTTCGATGACTTCATATTGCGATATTGCGATATTGTGACAAATCATGGGGCTCATGATATCGCGATTCCATGAAGGCGCGCTATCTAGTGTCTGTCCATATGTCAAATCCGTTATGCGCTTTAATGATTATATTAAATGATTTCAGGTTCAGAGTTATTAATGTGAAATGAGATTGTGTTTAGATTGAAAGTCGTTTCACAATTTAAAATATTATATTTCATCCGCGTTCATATTCAAAACAGTCTCATCACCTTTCTAATATCATTACTCTCATTTATTCGTAAAACGTAGGCACGAAGGAGCAGACCACTATACAAAGCTTTCGATATACACTATGGGTAAGAAGGAGAAGAGCTCAAGTTCTGAGAACAAAGAAATGGCTTCGCTATACGGAGATACCGCCTGTAACAAGGATGCCGGTATATCCACTTGGGAGGGAATGTATAAACTGTTAGAAGATGAAAACCCTGTGGTGTTAAAAGTTGCAGCTATAGCAGGATCAAAGGATAAGTCTGAAGCAACTCTTAGAGACTTGGCTTGCTCATTTCTACATAGAATAGCAGCAAGGCCAAGGATTCTCCCATATACAGACATGGTGAGATGGGTGCTGGACAGTGCTGATATTTCAGACAGGAAATTCAAGACTCCGTCTGAAGAGCTAATTGGGTCATTCACCATAGAAGATGTGAGATTAATGTATAAGCTGCGAGAATCACAGGCGACTTACAATAAGCAATTTATGGAAGAATTTGCCAAAGAACATGCGAATTTGGCAGAAACCACAAAGGAGTGGACCAAAAGAAGTGAACCATTGAAAAGGAACAAACAAAGTATAAACAACACTCGTTCGCTTACCTCTCCTTACTGTTTTACTGCTGCCATGTTATGCAGGCTTTTTGGAAAGCCTGACATAAATATGATTTTACCCGAATGGATTCCTTTGTTGAATGCGGCCGTTAATTATACAATTGTAGACTGGGCCAAAATCCTATCTGATACTATGACCACTGCTATTTTTCAATACCAGTCCAAACGAAATGTTTCCCAGCGGGTTTATCCACCTTTTTACTTATCTGCTTATGTCATGGACGCCATCTGCTATGTCTCTAAATTCCCTGTAATGGGCTGGAAATGGACTATCCAAGACCCTTTCCCAATTCATGTGTACCATAAAGAACTATGGGAATCTAAATTTGTTCCCCATTTTTACCAAATTTGTCATGGAATCATGTTGCCATTGTACAGAACATTGTATAATAATGATGCCCCGAGGCTATCCTTAGAAACAGAGATTGATATTCTCCCCGTCGCAAGATGGTTTGGAGAAGAATTATTCACCTATATTAGGGTTTTTGGAAGTTATGCTTCTCCACATGTGTTACCCCTATATGTTCCTGATAGACTTGTAGCCCGGGAAATTGCTTATCGGTTGTAGTCGAGGAGGTATAACAAAAGATTTAAAAAACAAGAAAAAGGGCATTTGGCCACAATTTCCCATAAAATGTGGAACATTTTCACTGTTGGATATTGGTCATGCATTTCATGAGATAGGCAACATTACATGCCTACAGCTGTTCAAATTCTCAAGAAGGTTATTTGACCAAAATGATATTGTTAAGAATTTTACCAATGAAATCAAAGTAAAGGAATTTGTCGCAGAGCAAGATCTTTTTGATGATATGTTCCAGGCAAGAAATTCATTTAAATAAGTTTTGAATTCAGCTAGAGAGCAGCTATCTCCAGGGGATTTTCAGGAATTCAAGTTGTACAGAGAAAGGAGACTAATTCCTATTCCTTTGGATAATCTACGCATAGAGCTTGCAAAGGAGCAAACTCCTAGTGTTAGTCTTAATAGCAGTTCAAGCACAGGTAAATACAAATCAAAATATGACAGAGATTCTGAACACTCCAATACATCCAGAGAAATTGAAGATAAAATGGAAGAATCCATCAAAGATTCTGCACAATCTAAAGAGCTTACTCAACAGCAAATTTTGATTTCTCAACAAACAAATCCTCCTTCACCCAATGTACAACAACAGCCAGTCAGCATTGAGTTAGATAAAGAATGGGAAACCTTTAATCAATTGATTAACGTAGAGGGAATGAGGTATACTGATTTTGTCCCAACAACCAAGTTTTTTGAATGCATGAACAAGCGGCACGATAGCGATATGAGCACATTCCCGATCCACCCTCTGCGAAATTGTACTTAATGTGGGGGACATCCCCTCCTCTAGATGTATTTCTGACCCAATCCAAAATACAAAGCGGTAGTAAAGAGACAAAGGAAAAAGAGAAAAATGAAAGTACAGTGCTACTAAACCGAAACAAGTAGTGTTTATGGAAAAGATGCACTTACGAGAGCCTACTCATAATCTCACTAAGTTATCTCAAATAACGGGAGATTATGCTTATAACAATTGATAAAGCGAGTTGAGATACAACTTTTGTTGGATGAAAAAAGAAGAACGGACAAGGATACTGTAGCCAGATGCAACGGTACAGGCCAATCAGGAAGCACAATTAAAACTTGAAGAGTTACAACAACAACTTCAAGAAATCCAAGAATAGAATAAGGATGATCCTAAGCTTCCAGAATTCATTTCAGAAACCATCTCTTTGAACAATCAACTACTGCAACAAGAGGAAGTTTTCTGCCAAAAAATATTGCAATGGAATTCTTTGTGCGAAGAAAGCGATAGAATCACAAGTCATGTCGTAGATCTACAAAATGATTATGATTTGATTAATGAAAAGATTAATGATTATTTAGCATGGCAAAAGACAGAAGAAGGCAGAAAAACTGGTGCACCCATCATTAATGAAAACCATAAAGAAATACTGTTCACTAATTGGGATGCACAAATTAGAAGAGCAGAAAGGGCAGCAGAGGAGGCATCTACAACGGCAATCACTCTCACTGATTGTGTAAATGACAATTTACACAAAGCTAACTTGATTTCTGAAACTATTCCAGGTTATCTCCCACCGGTAAATCAATTGCAAGCAGAATGGAGGCAAAAGGCAGAAGAAAGAGCAAAATTCATCCAAGGGCTGACAAGATTAAATTGGGACTCATACTTGGATGTACTTGGTAAAAACCCTGCTTATCGGCACGATTGCACTCAATTGTATCATCAATGCTACAGAGAATATTGCTCCTACGCTTGCCGACTCTGTCTTCTCAGGACAATTGAATTCAGAAGTCGGTCAACCGCATCTTCTCAAAAACATGCTAGATGCCTGCAAGATCAAAGATCAAGCTCATAGTTAGATAGATTTAGTTTTAATTTCACTGTGTTTTAGCCTAGGAAAAGGACGGTCATTGAACCGAATCCTTATTTTTTGTAATAAACTATTTTTAGAGTTAGTTAATTAATATTTAAACCCCTCTCATGCATTTAGAGAGGGGTCCTGGATCTTAATACTTTTAGACTTGGAGATTGCATTTCTGTACTCCATTGTCTTATATATTTTGAAAAGGATCACATCTGGTGATTTTTATGCGAAAGTATCTTTAAAGTGTTGCATTTCTGTACCTTTAGAATTCGATTTTGCATTATAATTGCTGGATAGAGTATCAGATTGCATCTGGAAGTCATGAAGATGAACAAGGTATTTCTATCTGTTTGCTGTTGATTTCTGTTGTTGTATGATATTCGTTTTAAGATTGCTATCATTTATGTATATTTGCTCTATGACGCTTCCTTTTATATATCATTTACGAGTATAATTGAAATGTTATTTTCATAATTACATATAAATGGTATACGATGATGGTCACAATATGTTTATATAGCTACGTTTAATTTCTTTAACGAGAGTTATCTTTATTTGTTTCTACATTTCAATTTGATTAATAATACATTTTCATGGTTATTGGTGAATTGGAACAATCTTAAGTTGTATTCATAAAACTCGGGTTAATGTTAGAATTTCTTTAATCGACATTTAGCTTAAATTAGATAGTTTTATTTCGGTTATTTTTAGTTTCATTTCCATCCATCAGCACAATCCATTTAGTTATAAGGAAGGCGAGGGTCCTTTAAATCCGGTCGGAGCCACCATACCAAACGGAAAAGGGCTGCCTTAAGGTCTGAGCCGGGTGGATTTTCCCAGAATGTTTGAAGCGAGAGATTTTCTAGGCTTCAACATTTTTGGCGCTAGAAGGAGGGCTTGAGCTATGAATGGCAAGTAAATATCTATCCACAAGCCATTCTGAGAGCAAAACACCGTCATTAACTTCTTCAATTTCTTCTGAAATTCAAAATCCTAGAGAGGAAATTGCAAAAAATATTCAGACACCCACTACCAAGATTTTAAAACATTCAGACGATCAACATCCTGAGTCTCCTGAAGTTCAAGATTTAATTCATAAATTGAAAATATTCTCATTATCTCTTGAAGAATCTGAAATCTCTGAAGGTAGTGTAACTTCAAAATTTGTTTCTTCCAAACCTCTTACTAGGCTTCAAAGTGAAAAACTTGGTATTTCTCCCAAAGAATTCCCTTTACCTAGTAGAGTCAAGACAAGAAAAACTCAATTGGAATCAGTAAGTTCAACCTCTAATATCCAAATACCTATTTCCGAAATCCCTTCTCAACAAAGTACAATCGATTCCATATCATCACCACAAACATCTTCTCCTCAATCCTCCTCAATCCCAACATCATCCATTCCAACAACTTCTATTCAAACATCACCAGTTTTTTCTATCCCTCCAATAGTCATCCCAACAATGGCACAGAGACCATGGTCTACTCCAGGAGCAGTCAACATGGCTGCACCTTTACATGATTTACTAGACAATCCTGGAAAATGGCTTCCAAAGTTTAGCCCAGATCTTAACATTCCAGCTGAAGAACATATCAATAACTTTATGCTGGATATTAATTTGAATGGAGTCACACAGGAATATGTTGTAGTTAGACTATTTCCTTATACCCTTCAAGGAAGAGCAGGATCATGGTATTTTTTATTACCATCAGGGTCTATAACAAGTTGGGACATTTTTGCAGATCATTTTTTAACCAAATTTGGAGATGACCGATCAATTGCAACTTTACTAAATGATCTCTCAAATTTAAAAATTGAACTCAAGGAACCAATTAAGGAGTTTAACTCCCAATTCAATAAGCTCTTGAATAAAATTCCCACCGATTCCAAGCCAAGTGAACAGGTTAGAATTGAATGGTACATAACTGCCTTACCTTCAAACATAGCGATTTTCGTAGACAGAGCTGCAAAGCTTACATTAGTTGAAAGTATGAAAGAAGCTATTGCAGTGGAAAAACGTATTACTTCTCTGGAAAAGAAAAATGCTCTTGAAGAAAGGAAATCAAAGAAGGTCAGCTTTAGAGATGATTCAAAGAAAAAGGCCAAAGATCCATATGACATGGAAGGTTTACAGAAAGTTCTTAAAACCATGTCAAATGAAATGGTCGAAATAAAAAAACAAGTAGCTGAAACTTCTACCAAGAAACCATTTCGGAATTTCAGAAGGAACCAAGTTGAATTTAAACCTCCTAATGCAATCTCTAATGCAGAGTCAGAAGAAGAAGAAGAAGAAGAAGACACATCTATAATATCAGATCAAGAGGACGAAAATGAGGATATAGCTGAATTAAATGGAATGTGGGATTTCATTCTCCCTAATTCTGATAGTGAAGAAGCTATGCCTGTAAGTACTAGGAGTAAATCCACAGCAGAACCAGTACAAACAGTTCCAAAAAAGAAAATTGCAACTCCAAGTACCAAAGACAAACCCACTATGAAGAAAACTTCTCCATTACCTACTCAAAATCAGCCATCTTCTCTTAATCCTCTCACATCAAAAACAAAGACTTTAGTAGTATCAGAACCCATGGAATACAACATTGTCGAAGACATGAAAAAGATCAAAGCCAACATTTCCTTACATGAACTCAGCAAATTAAAACACTAGCAAAAGTTGTTATTAAAGGAACTTAACGCTACACCAATTGCTCCTGTACCAAGCGGTATAGTTGCAAAAGCAGCAAGAGGAACTGGTAAGCCACCAGATAAGGTAGATGCTACTGATACTGTACTCATTGGGGAAAATTCAAATTCTCAAACTCCTCCTTTTCTTTTGACTTATGAGATGTACAATAAAAATGCACAATTGTTTGATTGATTCTGGAGCTTCCTCCAATATTATGCCTACTTCTGCCTGTGCTAAATTGAATATTGAACCACAGAAATCGGCAGTCCATATTGTTCAGTTGGATCGATCCAGAGTTCAAGTGGTAGGAGAAATCAATTCAGATACTATCAGATTAGCCTCATATCCTAGAATTGTCCAAAGAATTGATATTTTGATTGCTGATATCGCTGAATTTTATGGATTAATCTTTAGCAGAGACTGGTCTGCAAAACTTAATGGTTATATCTCAACTGATTATTCACACATGTTGCTTCCCTACAAAGGGAAACCAAATCAAATCAAAATTGAACGAGAAAAACATATGACGCACACTGTCACTGAATTTGAACAGCCTAATGAACTTGTGGCATTCAAAAATAATATTCGTGGAGGTTATTCTGCTGAATCATTTCTTGGAAATTTCAAAGCTCCTCAATCACATTTTTTTGTAAATAATTTTGTTTCTCAGATAGAAAATTTTTCACAATCTGATACTTCCATAATTGTAAATATTTCTGATATAATTGTAGATGAGTCAATAGATAAGTCCTTATTTTGGTCGTTATATTTTGATGGATCGAAGTCTAGTGATGGAGCTAGAGCTGGATGTATCTTAATTGATCCAAATGGGGAGAAAACCATGCTGTCATGCGATTAGAATTTGGTGTCTTAACAACGTTTATGAGGAATATGAAGCCTTGGTTCAAGGACTTTATATTTATAGGGTTAGATGTTAAATACTTGAAAGTCTTTGGTGATTCCGAAAAATTGTCATAAACCAAGTTAGGAATACTATTCATTGCCTTTCAGGACATCTTAAACACTATCAAACCCTACAAGATCTCACCACTCATTTTTTAGCATTTAATATTTCTCCTATTCCTAGGAATCAAAATACATCAGCTGACTTCTTAGATAATGTTGCCTCTAAACTCCTACCTGCTGAAGACTGCAGTCCTGATAGGTTTTCTATAGAATTAATTTTTCGTCCATCTGTCCCGGACAATGTCACAAATTGGAGAGTTTTCTATCATGATCAAGATATTTTAAATTTCATGACTTCAGAGAAATCATATGATGATCAAATTATTGAGGAAGAAGATCATGATTTACAAATTTCTTCAAAAGGTAATGAAAATCCCATTCCGAAATCTGTTGTTAAATTGGAGGACTTATATGATATTAAAGACAGATTCAAGAAAGTTGTTAATTCGAAACTTCAAAGTTCCACTTTGAAGTTTGAATTAGTAAATCTTAGGATTACGATTCTAAACCTCAAAACATTAATTTAGGACTCAATTTAAGACCGAGGAGGAAAGTGTATTCATTAAACTGCTGAACAAGTATAAAAATGTGTTTGCTTGGAATTATGATGATCTAAAAACGTATGATACTTCAACTATCCAACACACAATTCCAATGTTTCCTGATGTTAAACCTGCTCAACAGAAGTTGAGAAAGATCCATCCAAATCTCGAGAGTCAAATCAAATCAGAACTCAATAAACTTTTAAAAGCCAAAATCATTTTTCCAGTCAGGCACTCTAATTGGGTTTCCAATATGGTACATGTAAGGAAGAAGAATGGTGATATAGATAAATATTCCGTTTCAAAATTTAAACAAGGCATGTTTAAAAGATAATTTCCCATTACTGACCATGGAACGGATACTTGAAAAGGTAGGCGGATTTACCGAACTTATGTCTTTTCTTGATGGATTTTCGGGCTATAATCAAGTTTTAGTTCATCCAGATGACGGTTGAAGACAGCTTTCAGAACAAAATGGGGAACTTACGCTTATCAGAAAATGCCTTTTGGTCTAATAAATGCAGGAGAAACTTTTCAAAGAGCCATGGACATAGCATTCAAATGTCTGATCAATAAATCAGTTGTTGTTTATCTTGATGACATAACAGTATTTTCAAAGAAGAGTGCCAATCATATACATGACTTAAAACAAATATTTGAAAGATGTAGAAGGTTTGGTATTTCCTTAAATCCGAAGAAATCTTTCTTTGCTTTAGATGAAGGAAAGCTCTTAGGATTTGTTGTGTCAAAAGATGGTATATATATCGATCCAGATAGAGTAAAAGAAATTTCTGATATTTCTTTGCCACATAACAAAAAATCCATGCAATCATTTCTTGGACAGATCAATTTTGTTAAAATATTTATTCCTGATTTTTCTTTAATTGTCTTACCTATGCAAAATATGATCAAGAAGAATTCAATATTCAAATGGACGCATAAATAAAAAGAAGCTTTTGATTCAATCAAATAAGCAATCATTAATGCACCAGCATTGAATACCCCAGATTTTTCTGAAGATTTTACTTTGTATACTCTGGCCACTGAAACATCTTATGCAGCCGTTTTAACACAACTCAATGATCAAGAAATAGAAGCACCTATTTCTTTCTTTAGCTCGAATCTTCAAGGAGCTGAGCTTAATTATTCCGATCTGAAAAACAAGCCTTCGTTGTGTTTAAATCAATCAAACATTTTAGACCTTTTGTCCTAAAGACACATACAAAAATTATTGTCCCATTCTCTGCAGTGAGACAATTGTTAATTCAAAAGGAAGTAGGAGAAAAGAGAGCTAATTGGGTAACAGATTTACAAGAGTATGATATTGATATTAAACCGGCCAAGAATGTTAGAGGACAAGGTTTTTGCAGGTGTGCTTGAGGAGCTCATAACATACCAGAAAATCAAGATTCAAATCAAGATATTCAAGTAAGTCAGATAAGTGTTACAAATTCCAGATCTCAGTATGCTGATCTTATCTATTACTTGAAAAATGGGTATGCTCCTTCTAATCTTAGCTATAATATTAAACATGCTTTAAGGTTAAAGGCTATTAAATACCAGATCATTGATAATGTGTTATTTAAAAAAAATTATGATTCAATTTTATTAAGATGTTTGGAAAAGACTGAAGCTGAAAAGGTTTTGCAGCAATTGCATGATGGACCAGCAGGAGGTCATTTTGGAGGTGATACCACGGCTCACAAAATAATTCGCGCTGGTTATTACTGGCCCACCCTTTTTAAAGATACGCATGATTACGTAAGGAAGTGCCAAATTTGTCAAACTGCAAGTGGAAGACAAAGGAAACCAACTTTTCCTTTGCAACCAGTAACTATTGAGCAACCATTCGAACAATGGGGGTTTGACATTATTGGTGAGATAGTACCTCATTCTTCCAAACAGCACAAGTACATCCTTACTACAGCGGTGCACTAGAAATGGTGAAGGCAGTTAGTTAAAGGTAGCCAATTACGATGCAATTATTGATTTCATAGATCAATTCATCATAACTAGGTTTGGTGTACCTAACGCTCTAGTCTTTGATAATGCATCTTACTTCTCTGGAAATAGTTTAATAGAATTTGCAGTCAAAAGAGGTTTTAAATTAAAATATTCAACAAATTATTATCCACAAGGTAATGGTTTGGCGGAATCCACTAACAAAAACCTTATCAAAATCATTAAAAGGACCGTTGATCAAAATCAAAAGAATTGGCATAAATCTTTAATCTTTTCATTATGGGCTGATCGTATCACTGAAAAATCTTCAATAGGGACTTCACCTTTCAATTTAGTTTATGGAAAAGAAGCTGTGATACCATCAAATTTAACTCTTCCGTCATTAGCCCTAGTACAGTTTATTGAAGAAAATCCTTCATCATCCATTCAATTGAGATATGATCAAATCCTTAGACTAGAAGAAGATAGGGATAAAGCAAAAATTACTCATAAAAAACATTAACAGCTTGTAAAATCTTCTTTTGATGCAAGTTCTACGAAACCAAAACTTTTATCAATTGGTGATCTCATTTTGAAATGGGATAAAGTACACGAAGAAAAGGGTAAACATACCAAATTTCAGAAAATGTGGCTTGGACCATTTTAGATCGTTGAGAAGATAGGCTCAAATACATTCGTACTCCAAGATCTAGTAGGTAAGAGAGAATCTCTTCCTGTAAATTGGCTTATCTTGAAGAAATTCTTTTCCTAAGGAGGTAACCCCTTCTTAAACTGTACATATTTCTTTCTGCAGATTTTTATTGTTTTTGTTTTTGCAAATAAAGGTTGTTTATGAGTCTCTGATTGACTGTTTGCTATTTAAGAAAATTTCTTCGGAAAAATATTATAAATATTTATTTTGTGTAAATAAGAATTTTTAAAAAGTAATGATTACAGTTTTTGAATAGTTTAAAATAAGATGTTAAACTTTGAAAAGTTTATTTCAATCATTTACATGATCTTTTGAAAACTTGAAAGTAAATCATCATAAGTTTATCAAGCAGAGAAAGGTTATCTGTAAAAGTAAAGATTTTTTCAAAATTTTGGAACTCAAAAAACTCTGAAAATTTTCATCCATTCATTCTTAAGGATAAAACTATTTCACCCCATCCATTTAAGTTGTGATTTTTAGAATGTAATTCTAAGAAATTATACGAAAATTTTAAGAGATAAGAGGTCTTATCACGAGCCTGCTTACCATGTTCATAAGAAGTAATAAAACTGACATTACCAATACTGCATATCAAAACAGGGTAATGGCTTATAAATGTAAGACAAGGGGTCTCATCACGAGCCAGCTTGTTCAGTTTAATTACAACTAGTGAATGGCATTGTTATTAACTGGCTACCAAACCAGAACAATGGCTCTTAAAAATAAAAAATAAAAGACAAAAAACATGAGATAAAATGTCTTATGAATTTATCTTTTAAAAAGTCATGATTTTAGTTGGATGGGACAATGAATGGTTAATGACCTAAGAGTAACCCTGTCGAGACTATAAATGTTTGTTGGCAGCAGAGGCAATACCTATGGCAATAGAGTATATTATAAAACCAAAACTTGGAGAGATCCACTTAGTTCATTATCAACACCAATCAAAGCTTGAAATAACCCAAAATTCTTTTATTTTTCTTGAAGAATTAGAAAGAAATTATGAAATGATTTTTATTTTCCTTTCATAAGTTACATTTTATTTGAATTATCCTAAGATAGTTTTCATCATCTTTAAAAATGTTTACTTACTAAAGATAGAATGTTCATTTTATTTTTCAGAGATAACTATTTCTTCCAGTGAATCACCAATTGTTGTGGCTAGCAACAACCCCCCTTTTTATTTTAGTAATAATACTAAATAAAATGGGGACCCTTAGTAAAAAATCCAAAAAACAATTAGGATTTGTTTGCCTTAGAAAATAAAACTTTCTATCATAAACCTATAAAAATCCCTTTGAAAGAATATTGCGAAAATCTTAAGTTTATGATAGATTTTAATAAAACTGCTCTTTGAACAAGATAGCGCATCCATAAATAATATATACCTTTGATAAAATGCATTGGTCGCAGATCGCATAGCGCAGAAAACAAAATTGGTTAATGAATATCTTTTGTGCTCTTTTCAAACATGCGCTTTTGCGATTTTGCGTTATGCGCTCTTTTCAAATATGCGATCATGCGATTTCGCGATATGAGCTTTTGTGATTTTTGCGATATGCGCTTTGCGCTATTGCACAATTCCCATTTTTGCGCTATTTTTTATGACTGTGATGACTTCATATTGCGATATTGCGACATTGCGATATTGCGCAACAAATCGCAGATCGCAATGTCGCAGATTCATGTAGGCGCGCTATCCCAAGGCAATCTTTCCATATGTCAAATCTGTTATGCGCTTTAATGATTATATTAAATGATTGGATTGATTATTAATGTGAAATGAGATTGTGTTTAGAGTGAAAGTCGTTTCGCAATTAAAATATTATATTTCATCCGCGTTCATATTCAAAACAGTCTCATCACCTTTCTAATATCATTACTCTCATTTATTCGTAAAACGCAGGCACGGAGGAGCGAATTACTATACAAAGCTTCCGGTATACACTATGGGTAAGAAGGAGAAGAGCTCAAATTCTGAGAACAAAGAAATGGCTTCGCTATACGCAGACAACGCCTGTAACAAGGATGCCAGCATATCCACTTGGGAAGGAATGTACAATCTGTTAGAAGATGAAAACCCTGTGGTGATAAAAAGTTGTAGCTACGGCCCGAGTTCCAAAGATTAAATGCAGAAGCAAATCTTAGAACTGACTTGTTCATTTCTGCATAGGATAGCGACAAGGCCAAGGATTCTCCCATACAGAACATGGTGAGATGGGTCACGGGCCAATGGCGGCCGGACGAGGGCAATTCAGACTCCATGCGAAAGGCTAATTAGGTCATTTACCACCAGGGTAGCAGATTAATTAAGCTGCCAGAACCACGGGCGACTTACAACTAAAAATTCTGGAAGATTTTGCCGGAAGGGAACAACGGGCCCCCGAGCGAGAATGCACAAAGGAGTGGACTAAAAGAAGTGAACCATTGAAGAAAAACAAACAAGGTATGTACAGCACGGGTTCGCTTACCTCTCCTTATTGTTTTACTGCTGCCATGTTATGCAGGCTTTTTGAAAAGCCTGACATAAATATGATTTTACCCAAATGGCTTCCTTTGTTGAATGTGGCCGTTAATTCTACAATCATAGACTGGGCCAAAATCCTATCTGATACTATGACCACTGCTATTTTTCAATACCGGACCAAACGAAATGTTTCCCAGCGGGTTTATCCGCCTTTTTATTTATCTGCTTATGTCATGGACGCCATCTGTTATGTCTCTAAATTTTCTGTAATGGGCTGGAAATGGACTATCCAAGACCCTTTTCCCATTCATGTGTACCATAAAGAACTGTGGGAATCTAAGTTTGTTCCCCATTTTTATCAAATTTGTCATGGAATCATGCTGCCATTGTACAGAACATTGTATAACAAGGATCCCCCGAGGTTATCCTCAGAAACAAAGGTTGATATTCTCCCCGTCGCAAGATGGTTTGGGGAGGAATTATTCACCTATATTAGGGTTTTTTGAAGTTATGTTTCTCCACATGTGTTACCCTTATATGTTTCAGATAGACTTGTAGCCCGGGAAATTTCTTATCAGACCTGTAGTTAGGGAGGTATGACAAAAGACTTAAAAGACAAGAAAAAGGGCATTTGGCCACAATTTCCCATAAAATGTGGAACATTTTCACTGTTGGATATTGGTCATGCATTTCATGAGATAGGCAACATTACATGCCTACAGCTATTCAAATTCTCAAGAAGGTTATTTGACCAAAATGATATTGTTAAGAATTTTACCAATGCAATCAAAGTAAAGGAATTTGTCGCAGAGCAAGATCTTTTTGATGATATGTTCCAGGCAAGAAATTCATTTAAAGAAGTTTTGAATTCAGCTAGAGAGCAGCTATCTCCAGGGGATTTTCAGGAATTCAAATTGTACAGAGAAAGGAGACTAATTCCTATTCCGTTGGATAATTTACGCATAGAGCCTGCAAAGGAGAAAACTCCTAGTGTTAGTCTTAACAGCAGTTCAAGCACAAGTAAATCCAAATCAAAATCTGACAGAGATTCTGAACACTCCAATACATCCAAAGAAATGGGAGATAAAAGGGAAGAATCCATCAAAGATTCTGCACAACCTAAAGAGCTTGCTCCACAGCAAATTTTGATTTCTCAACAAACAAATCCTCCTTCACCCAATGTACAGCAACAGCCAATCACCATGGAGTTAGATAAAGAATGGGAAACCTTTAATCAATTGATTAACGTAGAGGGACAGAATGTACAGACCCCTGTCCAAACAACCAAAGTTTTGAATGCAGGAACAAGCAGCACAGCCGCAGTAACAGAGCACATTCCAATCACACCCTCCTCTGAAATTGTACTTAATGTAGAGGACATTCCTCCTCTAGATGTATTTTACAGCCCAAAATACAAAACATTAGTAAAGAGACAAAGGAAAAAGAGAAAAATAGAAAGTACAATTGCTACTGAACCAGAACAAGTAGATGTTTTGTGGAAAGATCCTGCTACAGAGCCTACTCATAATCTCACTAAATTATATCAAATAACAGGAGCTTATGCTTCTACAACAATTGATAAAGCAGTTGAGATACAACTTTTGTTTGATGAAAAAGAAGAACAGATAAAGGCTCTGCAACAGCAATTGCAACAGGTACAGGCCAATAAGGAAGCACAATTAAAACTTGAAGAGTTACAACAACAACTTCAAGAAATCACAGAACAGCATAAGGATGATCCTAAGCTTCCAGAATTCATTTCAGAAACCATCTCTTTGAACAATCAACTACTGCAACAAGAGGAAGTTTTCTGCCAAAAAATATTGCAATGGAATTCTTTGTGCCAAGAAATCGATAAAATCACAAGTCATGTCGTAGATCTACGAAATGATTATGATTTGATTAATGAAAAGATTAATGATTATCTAGCATGGAAAAAGACAGAAGAAGGCAGAAAAGCTGGTGCACCCATCATTAATGAAAACCACAAAGAAATACTGTTCAGTAATTGGGATGCACAAATCAGAAGAGCAGAAAGGGCAGCAGAGGAGGCATCTACAGTGGAAAACACTCTCATTGATTGTGTAAATGACAATTTACACAAAGCTAACTTGATTTCTGAAACTATTCCAGGTTATCTCCCACAGGCAAATCAATTGCAAGAAGAATGGAGGCAAAAGGTAGAAGAAAGAGCAAAATCCATCCAAGGGCTGACAAGATTGAATTGGGACTCATACTGGATGTACTTGGTAAAGCCACACAGTCAGCACAGTGCACTCAATTGTATTATCAATGCTACAGAGAAGATTGCTCCTATGCTTGCCGACTCTGTCTTTTCAGGACAGCTGAATTCTGAAGTCGGTCAACCGCATCTTCTCAAAACTATGCTAGATGCCTGCAAGAGCAAAGATCAAGTTCATAGTTAGATAGATTTAGTTTTAATTTCACTGTATTTTAGCCTAGGAAAAGGACGGTCATTAAACCGAATCCTTAATTTTTGTAATAAACTATTTTTAGAGTTAGTTAAGTAGTATTTAAACCCCTCTCATGCATTTAGAGAGGGGTCCTAGATCTTAATATTTTTGGACTTGGAGATTGCATTTCTGTACTCCATTGTCTTATATATTTTTTGAAAAGGATCACATCTGGTGATTTTCATGCGGAATTATCTTTGAAGTGTTGCATTTCTGTACCTTGGAATTTGGTTTTGCATTATAATTATTGGATAGAGTATCATATTACATTTGAAGCTATCAAGATGAGCAAGGTATTTCTATCTGTTTACTGTTGATTTCTTTTGTTTTATAATATTCGTTTTAAAATTGCTAACATTTATATGTATATTTGCTCTAACAACGCTTCCTTTTATATATCATTTCTGAGTATAATTGAAACGTTATTTTTCATAATTACATATAAATGGTATACAATGATGAATGCAATATGTTTATATAACTCTGTTTAATTTCTTAAACAGAGTTATCTTTATTTGTTTCTACACATTTCAATTTGATTAATAATACATTTTCATGGTTATTATTGAATTGGAACAATCTTAAGTTGTATTCACATATAGCTACCCGGGTTAATGTTAGAATTTCTTTAATCAGCATTTAGCTTAAATTAGATAGTTTTATTTCAGTTAGTTTAGTTTCATTTCCACCCATCCAACCCAATCCATTTAGTTATAAGGAAACTGGTCCTTTAAATCCAGTCGGAGCCACCATACCAAACGGAAAAGGAGCTGCCTTAAGGTCCCGACCGGGTGGTTTTCCCCGATGTTTGAAGCAGAGATTTTCTAGGCTTCAACAGGTGGTCACATGCCACCCCCACCGAATCGTCTGCTAACTGTTTTAACTCTATCGTTTAAGGTTGGAACCCCAAGTTATGTGATTCCATAATACGCAACATTAGTCGTCTAACTAAACATTAAACTTCTGCATGTGAAAAATTTAAACAACCCCGCGAATATGCTGGAACCTGGAGTGCGATGTTCCATAATCTTTAATCGTTGCAACAAATGTCACAACGCCATGTGAACGATCTTCATGCTGGAGGTTACGGTTTGAGTCGCCGCCAATTTTAAAACTGTAGGTTACGATTAACACCCATGTGAACCAACTTTCACGGTGGTTTTGTTTGCTACGTTTAACAAAGAACCATGGTTTTGGCTCTCAGTCACGTAAGAGGGGAGGTTGGCCCTTCGCGGCTGGCCTCCCCAAGCCCTTAATGCAATCATTAACAAACTTTAAATATGTATGGAGGCCTATAGGGGTAAGAATCACCCCACAGGAGGATTGGTAAGAGGTCTTGCGTGCAGATAGGAGGTCGCAGATTTGACCCCCGTCAACTCCAAAAAAAAAATTACACCAACCTTGTGAGGACACGTGGCAGCCTGCGAGCTTGCCACGTGTCACTCAATCATTTTCCCATCCAAAAACCTCATCCAACGGTCTAGATCACGAATTCGTACCATCAACATCCAATGGACCACAATGTGCCACGTGGTGCCATCGCATTGGCTCATAAGAAAATGGAATATTCCCAGAATATTTCGTTGATTGTGCCTGCAAGCTGACTGGGCATCCAGTCACCAAAATTTTGATGTTTGGGAAAATGAATAGAACACGATATCTTCCTCATACGACATCGGTTTTTCGAACCGCTCAGGGCGTCGGAATCGCAATGACGAGACCTTTTCGGTCGCTCAGGTTCAAACCTGTTTCAAGCACTTTCATTTTTTAGCATATGACTTGATCTCCTGATCACACATTGGGAAGATTTTGGACCCCAAAAGACTTTAATTACTTGTTCAGAAGATGAGGGAACAACTCCCTCACCTTTTCCACTTCCATCCATCTTTCCTTACTTGGTTTTCTGCCCTTGAGCCCAATCTGAAGATAATCGACACTTCCTCTTTTAGAAGTGTGTTTCCTCCTGTCAAGGATGGCATCCTCCTTGAGCTCGTCTAGAAATTCTAGCGAGAAATCTTCTATTGATGGTAGCTGAATGTCACTCCCTTTATCATCAATCAATGGAGGCTCATACAAACGTAAATTCTCCACATTGACAATGGAATACATTTGCATATAGGAAGGCAATTCAAGTTGAAATGCATTATTACAAACTTGTTTAATAATCTTGAATGGAACATAACGAATAAGCTTGAGCTTTTTACCTTCTCCTCACATCCTTTCTTTGCTTATGTGCAACCATACTTCATCTCCTTCTTGAAACTTGTGATCAACTCTATGTTTGTCATGCCTCTCCTTGTACTTGATTTGACTCTTCTCAAGCTGTTCTTCAACTTGATGATGAATAATCTGAATTTTCTCAATGAACTTGATGATGAATAATCTAAATTTTCTCAATGAACTTTCGAGCCTTGTCAATATCATTATGCCCATCAATTGCAACATCCTTCTCATAGATTAATTCTAATGGCGATTTCGGCAAATACCCAAAGCAGGCTTCAAAGGGTGAAGTATTTGTAGAATAGTGCTTGGCTCAGTTGTAAGCGTGCTGAATGTAATGCAATTTTTCATCCCACAACTTGGGATGCTTGCTACAATATCCTCTCAATAGATGCACAACGTTTCTATTCACCACCTCGGTTTGGCCATCAGTTTGCGGATGAAAAGCAGTACTCTTTTTCAACTTTGTGTCCATCATCTTACAAATATTGGAACAAAAATTCCCAACGAACCTAGAATCCCTGTCACTAACAATAGAAGTTGGAAAACCAAAATGAACCCATACATGTTGAAAATCAATTTCAGAAGTTTGTTCAGCAGTAATAGTTTTCTTACATGGCATACGTATACACATTTATTGAATCTATCCACAACTACATAAAGATAATCATGTTGTTTTCTTGACATAGGTAGACCTCCAACAAAGTCCATGGAGACACTCTCCCATGGCCTTGATGGTACCGGTAGTGGCGTGTACGACCCAAGCTTCCTATTGCTAGGCTTGCTTGTTGCACACATAGAACATCCTTTTATAAACGTGACACACTATCAATCATGCGAGGCCAATAACAATACATCTATAGATGCACCACTATTTTTCTTACCCCAAAGTGACCAGCAATAAGAGATGAATGAGCCTCTCTCATGACACTAAGTCTCTCTCCTTGTGGTATACACAACTTTCCCAAATGAAACAAAAAAAATTTATCCAAGTGATAATTGTTTTCCTCAACTTGATTCCCTTCAGTCAAACTAGCATACACATCTTTAAAATCAGCATCAGATGCATACTGTTCTATGTAACTCTCATGTACAATAGAATCATTTCTAAGAAAAGTAGAAGCACTTATAATAGGCCTTGAAAGTATATCAGCAAATTTATTGAAAATACCTTTCTTATACCTTATAACCAAGTTAAATTGTTGAAGAAATCTCGTCCACCTGAAATGTCGTGATTGCTACAATTTTTTTTGTGACTGCAAGTACTGTAGCGGTTGGTGATCGGTATGAATAATTGTTTCTTTACCCATCAAGTATTGTTTCCACTTCTTGACACTTTGTACCAATGCATACAGCTCTTTGTCATATGTTGGGTAATTGATTACAGTTCCATTGAATGTTTCAGAATGAAAAGTGATAGGCTTACCATGATGCAAAAGTATTGCGCCCATGGCATAATCACTAGCATCGGTCTGTATCTCGAATGGTTGTCTCAAATCTGGTAATGCAAGAACCGAAGCTGAAATGATCTTGTATTTTAAAGCTTCAAAAGCTTGCTGCTATTTGCCTCCCCATTGGAAGCCTTTCTTCACACTTTTCACTGCATGCATAGGAGTTTCTATGGCAGAAAAGTTAGCAATAAACTTTCTCCAATACTGAGTTGCGCCTAAAAAACTTCTTACCTCTATTACTGATTTGGGAGTGGGCTAATTCACAATTCCTTCCACTTTAGAAGGATCAATTCTCAATTCGCCTCCTCCTATAATGTGTCCCAAATAAACCATAGAAGTTTTTCCAAATTCGCACTTAGACATCTTAAGAGATAATTGCTCTTTCTTCAAAACATCAAGTACCCTCTTTACATGCAAGACATGCTCTTCTCTTGTTTTGTTGAAAATGAGTATATCATATAAATACACAATCAAAAAGTCATCAAGAAATGGATGCAAAACATTATCCATCACACGCATGAAAGTCGTCGGTGCATTACACAAACCAAACGGCATAACCAACCACTCAAAGAGTCCTTGTTTGGTTTTGAATGCAGTATTCCATATGTTGCTTTCTACAATTCTTACTTGATGATATCCACTTTGTAAATCTAACTTAGTGAAATACTTTGCTTCTTTCATCTAATCTAACAAATCATCTATCCTTGGGAGTGGGTATCAATTCTTTACCGTTATCTTGTTCAAAGCTCTGAAATCGACACACATATGCCAAGTCCCATCTTTCTTCGGAATCGGGACTATACGTAAACCGCATGGTGAAGTGCTTGGCCTTATGAGTCCCTCTTCCAACATGTCCTTGATTTGCCTCTTTATTTCAGCATTCTCCATTATCAACATGTGATACATGTCGATGTTTGGAAGAGGACAATCTTGTTGAAACTAAATCTCATGTTGAATCTCCCTTTTAGAAGGTAATCATGTTGGCTCCTGAAACATCTCACGATGTGCATTAACTACATCATATAAATATGATTTCAACTTAGGATCACAATCTTCAAATGACTCATGATGAACATCATCTTTAGGCTTAATCAGTAGAAGAACAAAATTATTACTTGAATTCACCAGCCTTTTTACCTGTCCAGCATTTACCATTGCAATATTCGTCTTCTTGCGATGTGCTCTAACAATGTACTCCTTGCCATCTTTGAAAAAATGGTATTTTTTTCTCATGGAGATGGAAGATAGATTTCATGTCATACAAGTAAGGACTGCCCAACAAAAAACCTATAATATCAAGAGGAAACACATCTAATTCAACTGTGTCAACAAAATGTGCAGTTATTGCAAAGCGCAATGTGCACTTCTTTGAAACCTGTAAATTTGCATCCTTGCAAATCCACCAAAGCAGATATGGTTTTGGATGTGGAATGGTCTCAATATTAAGTCTCTTGAACAAGTCTTCAGAGATTAAATTTTCTTGTGAACCACTGTCAAACAGTGTATCAATCTTGGTACGTTTGGATATGACCCTCACATGAAACAATTCAATTCTCTCTTCTTCATTTGGAGCTTCTATGTGACAGTTTGAAGTACAAGTATTGTGCTTTGTTTCAATTTATTTCCCCTTCATGTTCTTCAATACGATGGCTGTAATTTTAGTTTCATCACCTGAATCTTCTCCTAAGTCATGTTGAGTTGTAGCTGCAGTTTTCTGCTTCCCTTTGTTATTGTTAAATTTGGGTCTCTTTTCAGGATGTAATTTCAAACAATTTTTCTCTTCATGACCTTCTCTTGAACAATGTTTACAAACCACTTTCTCTCCCTCTTTCTTGACAGATGCATTCTTTTTTCCTTTCCCTTTTGAGGTATTCTCTTTATTTTTCCCCTTAAAAGGCTTGTTTCTACCCTCTTCAAAAGTATTTTTCACTCTAGCTTCTAAATGTGTATCTTGAACACATACCTCATCTAAGCTTGTAGGATTAGACATGGGGATAGTATGTCTAAGGTAGCTATGTAAGCCCCTTATGTACTTGAGCAAAGTATCTTGATTTTGCAAATCTACCCCTAATAAGAGAGCTCTTCTCCTAAATTCTTGGGTGTAGTCTTGTACATTTTGTCCCTTCAATTGTCTAAAATTTTTCCAGTTCATTATGCCTTTCTGCATGTGATTTAATGGATAAAACTTATTTTTTTATTGCAGTAATGAAATGAGTCCATGATAGAATAATATTACCATGTTTTTGGATCTCCTCCTTTGTCTTGGCTTCCCACCAAAAAAGAGTTGCATCTTCCATCCTCAATGAAGCTAGTTGGATTTTGGTGTCATAATCATGAAGGTTTTGAATTCTCAAATAAACCTCCAATTTCCTAATCCAATTATCAAGCTTTTTTGCATTGACTTCACCATTAAACATTGGCAATTCAAACTTAACATTGAGTTTTAGAAAAGGATTTTTACCAGTGTTATTTGACTTGTGTGACTGGTGTACTAAAGATGAAGCAGAGGATGATGACGATGAGGGTGAGGATGGTGACTTTCCACTACCTCCATTTCCTCCATTGCCCTTCTTTGATTTTTCTTCATCATTGTGACCTCCTGATGATCCCTGACCTTCCTTGTGAATTTTGGATCATTCTCCTTCTATTATTTCATTCCTTTCTTGATAAAGGACTCTCACCATTTCATTCATGCCAAGGAATGTTTTATTGAACACTCTTTCTTCCTCTTTGGGATCCACCTCTTCATGGGTTTCTTCTTCTCCTGGAGGCATGCTTGATGTTGCTTCTACTTCCCTTGGAGGTGAACTAGGTGGTGGAGAATGTGGCAATATTTCCCTCCTTTGCTATGGCTCACTTTGAGAACCTCTTGCTTCCACCAATTTGCCTTCTCCTCTCTTAAGCTTGAGGCTAGTAAGCATGAAAACCCATGCAAACAGTTAACAAATATTTGCACATAAAAAACACCAGAGATAAAACTCTAGCTTTGATACCAACTTGATCTGAAAGGAGTGTATTAGTTCTGATGTGCTAAGTGTCCTTTCAGTTAAATAAACATGTAAAAATTGTCTCCATAAGTTTGCTTAAGGTATGAGAGTTTTAACCATGAAAAATAGATGAATTATTGAACTTTAAGCATGTAAATAAGCCTTAAAACACTAAACAACAATGCATAATAGAGAAAAACATTCACACATGAGTTTTACACGGTAGGAATGATGAAGCAGTTCACCCCTCCTAGGCTACATCTGCTGGTCCAACTCCCAATGGCATGTCCCTCTTTGTCATTATGCTCAGAATTGTAAATTACATATGTTTACAGGCCTCTAATGGTTGTTTTCTATGCACCAATGGCTCTAGAATGCTCAAATTAGTCTAGGTAGACTCTTTGTTTCACCAAAAATTGGTCGAAAATTGACCTCCCAATGACAGCTAGAAAAGCTCCACTAAATGTGGAGACTGGCAGTTAACTGCAGATAAATTAATGGTTAAACCCAAATTTGTGGGCGTGCTCCAATTCTGACGGGCGGTTCAGTCTTGACATTAATTGTGAGTGACAGGGTCGTCACATGCCACCCCCTCCGAATCCTCCGCTAACTGTCTGAACTCCGTTGTTTAAGGTTGGAACCCTGATTTACATGGTTCCATAATCCGCAACATTAGCCGTCACACTAAACATTAAACTTCCACATGTGAACAGGTTAAACAACCCCGTCAGATATGCTGGAACCTAGAGTGCGATGTTCCGTAATCTTTAACCATTGCAACAAATGTCACAACGCCATGTGAACAATCTTCATGCCGGAGGTTACGGTGTGAGTCGCCGCCAGTTTTAAAACTGTAGGTTACGGTTAACACCCATGTGAACCAACTTTCGCGGTGGTTTTTTTTGCTGACAGTTTAAAAAAGAACGACGGTTCTAGCGCTCGGTCACGTAAGAGGGGGGGCTGGCCCTTCGGGTCTGGCCTCCCCAAGCCCTCAACGCAATCATTAACAAACTTTAAATATCTATGGAGGCCTATACGGGTAAGAATCACCCCACGGGCGGATTGGTAAAAGGTCTTGCATGCAGACAGGAGGTCGCGGGTTCGACCCCCGTTGAATCCTCAAAAAAATTTACACCAACCTTGTGAGGACATGTGGCGGCCTGCAAGCTTTCCACATGTCACTTAATCATTCTCCCATCCAAAACCTCATCCAATGGTCCAGATCATAAATTCATACCATCAACATCCAATGACCCACAATGTGCCACATAGCGCCATCACATTGGCTCATAAGAAAATGGAATATTCCCATAATATTTCGCTGATTGTACGTACAAGTTGACTCGGCATCCAGTCACCAAAATTTTGTTGTTTGGGAAAATGAACAAAATGCGATATCTTCCTCATACGACATCAGTTTTTCGAACCATTCATGCCGCCGGAATCACAACGACGAGACCTTTCTGGTTGCTCAGGTTCGGACCTATTTCAAGCACTTTCATTTTTGATCATATGACTTGATCTCCTGATCACCTAACCCTTTACCTTCTTAGCCCATTTTTTTAACAATTTGGACCCTTTTCCCCTAGCATGTCTTTCAAAAACACCAAAACATTCATCTTGAGAGGAAATTGAAGATAAACTTGATTTTCATACTTAGTTTTCATGCATATACTTGGCTAGGGTTTCCTTGGCATAATGGAGTTGAATCTCCATCTCATGCATCTTGGATAGGGTTTCATTTTATGGAGCTAAGTCTCCATCTCATGCATCTTTTCAAGAATCTCTTGCTTCTCCTCATTCATGGCCATCAACCTCTCCTAAAGCCTACTGCTATCCTTCCTATATTCCACCATCTCTTGCACCATATCTCATGATGAAGAGCTTCTGAAACAACTCTTCAACAAAGAGTCTTGCTCAGGAAGATTGATTAGAAACAATGTTGGATGAAGCTGCCATATTCACACTTGTAATGCATAAAAAAAAAAACTCATTTTCTATGATTTGAGAGCTGGGACCTCAATCTTTACCTTCTCCTCTCTTCAGCTTACACACATAAACTTGCACACAATTAAATTCTCCTTGCACAAATACCAAACCAATAGCTAATTTTCTAGCTAACCTTGGAAAGCCCTAATATAAACCTGGGCTAAAGTGAGCTAAATTGTGCTTTGATACCAAATTGATATGAATAGGACAAACTAGTTGTGTTGTGTTATCTTCCTTATCAAACTAAAATAAAGGTGTGCTTAAGGATTGTGTCAAATAGCAAGTTTATGAGAGGGTTTATGTGTCAAATTTGTGTGTCTTTTATGAGAAATTTGTTAGAACCCAGTAATTTACAGTTTCACAAGGTGACTGTGTACTTTCTCTTTGCAAATTTCTCATATTGTACATAGATGTCAATATTCAAAGGTCTTTTCGAAAGAAAGATAAAGAGCAACAAAAGAAGAAGAAAAGAGGGTATTTAAAGAGGAAAAATGAAAAGTTCATACTATAGGTAAGCAACCTAAAAACTGCTTGATTGTTTTCCTATAATCAGACTGAAAAGATCAATTTTTGCTCTAAAGGTCTGAAAAATGAAGATTTTTGTCAAGATTGGGACCTTATGGTATGTTTTTATCCTAAATCCCCGACCACGTTGCATATCCTTCTACCCCGCCCCTTTTTTATTTCTCTTATCCTATGTTTCATTTTACCCCCTTAACTCTCATACCCAGACTCCACCTCACATTACTTGCCCCAACCCATCCGCGTTAACCATCTATGCTCCCCACCTCCATATCCGACAGTTTTAGATGCATTTCACACCCCCCTTAGCCTTCAAACTTTAACCATGAAGGGGGGTCCGAAATGCGCAGTTTCAAGTCCGGGCCCTACTCCCACATGTCAATTCACAATGATTTCGTACCCCCTTTCACAATACCACCTACCACCTTGGGACCCTTCCGAAAACCAACCTTGGGCTTTAAGTTCATGATATAACCTTTCGAAAGGCAATATGTGATGAAGTGGGACCCATTCACCCGCCACACTCCCTTTTCATTTCATTTCCCTTTAAAAACATTAAACCTTACCTTTTCCTTTTTTTCTCTTTATATTTCTACTTTACCATTTTTCACCACTATATCATTGTTTTACCTTCGCTTCCAATTTCCCTGATTGCGATTGCTCTAAAGGTCTAAAAAAGGATGATTTTTGTCAATATTGGGACCTTATGTATGTTTTTATCCGAAGTCCCCGACCACGTTGCATATCCTTCTACCCCGCCCCTTTGTTATTTCTCTTATCCTAAGTTTCATTTTACTCCCTCGACTCTCATACCCCAACTCCACCTCACATTACCTACCCCGACCCATCTGCGTTAACCATCTATGTTCCCCACCTCCAAATCCAACGGTTTTAGATTCATTTTGCACCCCCCTTAGCCTTCGAACTTTAAACATGAAGGGGGGTTCGAAATGGGTAGTTTCAAGTTCGGGCCCTACTCCCACACGTCAATTCACAATGATTTCGCACCCCCTTTCACAATACCACCTACCACCTTGGGACCCCTCCGAAAACCAACCTTGGGTTTTAATTTCATGATATAACCTTTCGAAAGGAAATATGTGATGAAGTGGGACCCATTCACCCACCACACTCCCTTTTCATTTCATTTCCCTTTAAAAACATTAAACCTTAACTTTTTCGCTTTATATTGCTACTTTACCGTTTTTCACCGCTATATCATTGTTTTACCTCTGCTTCCAATTTCCTCGATTGCGATTAAAGTGGACCATTCCTCCCTGACATGTCACCCTTTCCTCCCACCATCCGTAGAATATCGGTAAAGATAACTTTTCACATCGCAACTAAACCTTAACACTTGCAATCGTTGATTTGCGATATATCGCATCGCATATTTTTTAACTTACCGTTTGAAGCACCCGCAATGTATTTTGTTTAACTTGCAATGCGATTGGCCCCAACACAACAGCTCCACCCCCCACTTCAAGTCGATTTAAATACATTGATATATCATGAAACCTCATAAACTTTTCCTTACCGCATAAAACATTCACCGCTTTATAACTTCGTTGATGCAGTGGGCTCCATCTTGCCACATCATCCTCCAATCAGCGCAAATCACACTTTGCATGTCTTAGCATTTAACCCCGCGCTCAAAACAAAACTTTAAGTTTGCACTTTATAACTTTCCCTCCATGCCACCACATTCTCCCCGCACTTCGCATTTCGCATCTTTTAGATTTTTCCTCCGCCGCTTATAACTAAACTTTAAGATTTGTGATCTGCGGGCTACGGTCCAGTCCCACTTTCCTGCCACATCACCTCCTTTCTCCCTACACTTTGCACTTTGCGTATTTTAGTATTTAACCCCCGCTGCTTATGACAAAACTGAAGATCTGCGATTTGTGATGCATTTAGTCCCACCTTCCCTCCACGTCACCTCCCTCTTCGCATAGCATCACCAATTTTTTTATATCTTAAACTGTAAAACATGCAAAATGCGATGCTGACGCAAATACAATGCAGATTCAAAACTAAAATCTAAACAATTTAAAATCCGGGTACATGATTTTTTACGCTATTTTGTTTGAAAAAGGGTTAAACATGATAGAAAGGGCTCGGGTAGAAAAAACACACCAAGGTTCGATTCAGGAAAGGTGTTTTTGCAAACTTGTTATGTTATAACGACAGAAATACTCGAGTAGGACCCGACAAGGGGTAAAAGGAAGAGCGAGGCTGAACTTCATGGTAGCAAGCAAAGGAGGTCAAGACGGGTAAAGGGCGTTCATACATGACTGTCACGATATACCAGCAGAAGCAGAAAAGGTAGTAGAACACATCAAAAAAGCCACCAATCAATGAAAAGTGGCCAGCACTACACCAGATATGATTACCTAATGCTGGTTTTTTGAAAAACAGAGCCAATGTAAAATCCACCATTGGTTGCCTCTTCATAACCGTCACAACCAACTCCAAGCTTACTGTTTGATCTTACGAAGAGCCATAGAAGCTTTTGGATCCACGAAGAGCTGCCCGAAATTAATTATACGGGCGGTGTTGATTTCATAGATTTCTAATCAGGCCTTGCCTGGCCACACTTGTCCATTTTCTACTATTGCATGGCCACACTTGTCCACTTTCTGCTAAATTGTAATCAATGAAATGTTGTTGAGTAAGGTAGGGAAACTGACTTATTTTAGTTAAATACTGCTTGAATTTTCATTAGCAAGGGTTGGATATTGTTAGCCCCTGCATTGTCAGAACTACTATATTGGAGCACTGTAATTTTGGATTTGGACATCAATAATGAAAGACCGTTTACAGGATTCTTGAGCTGTGTGAAAATGGTGATGTGTTATTTCTCTGTTTAAATGTTTCTGTTGTTTCCTTCGTTGTGCATCTGTTCATCTAATTGTAAATCAGAAATTTTAGATTAAGATTTGTTGTCGGAGCACCTTAATTTTGTCTACATTTACAATATGAATGTTCTACTGAAGTCTGATTAAAGAATTCTTAACTGCTATTTAGTCATTACTGAACCTTACTATTTCTTTCACCTCATAATTCATACTGCTCTAAAGATCCATCTAGCACAGTTAGCTTGCCCTATGATGCTCTTGAACGTTGATGTGCCAACCCAGTCTTTTGATTCCATAGCCCAATGGATTAGTCCCTGTAGCCCTATCTGTCCAACCACACCATCAATCAAACAAACAACCCCCATCAATGTAACTAGCCTAATATCAACACTTATAATTATCAAGTTAAATCATAAAATAGAGAGAGCCCTCTCTGAGTATAGGAAGGCTATGTCCTGGACTCCAAAGTGGTTTGATGTTGTCCTATGTCATTTTTTCTTGCCAATCTTACAAATTACAGAGTGACAACACAATTCATGAAGTAAATTAGCTTCAAAAACACATAAAAAGCAAAACAAATTTCAGGAAATAATCACCACACAACAAACATTACACATCAGTGATGAAGGAGTTCACCCCTCCTGGGCTATGTCTCCTTAGACCAACTTCAATGGCTTGGCCCCTTTGATTATTTGCTAAAATGTTTGAGTAAAATCATTTCATGAGCTCTGATGGCTCTCAAACCTGCTCCAATGGCTCTGGGACACCCAAATACCCCTATTTTGGTTATGACTGAGTCGAATTCTGACTCTCTAGGAAAAATTTATGCCTCTTTAATTAAACCTCACTAACTGCTCCGCTAAACTAGTTAACTTGAGTTAAAACTGGAAATTCCTCCAAAATGGAGCAACTCTGCCAATTAATGCTAAGTGGAGATTAATTGTTAATTAAGCGCAGTTAAGGCACTAACTATTCTCTTAACTTAATCCCCATTTAAAAATGGATTAGCACATTAAAATTTGATCAAGGGTTAATAAATCCAAATTTAGAGTTTTAAACTCTGCTTATTCGTTGGAGCTCCCACCGTGGTCCTAGCTGGTGGTCCTATGGATCGGGGCTGGCCCCTCTTTTCCCCCACCGTTACATTGGTTTTAACATAAATATATGTCGATTTCATTGTTTTGTAATATCTAAAGTATATCAGAGGTGGTAAGCATTGGTGTTGTGTGGAAGGAGGTCACTGGGTCGAACCCCGACGCCTCCATAAAAAAAAAAAAAAAATTCCAATGAATTTACAATACATTTCGACTTTGGAGGGGCATGTGGCGACCTCTAGGCTAGCCACGTGTCGTCACCCGATTTGTCCTCCAATATCTAATCAAATTGCAACAAATCACCAACCTCATCAACCAATCCTGAAATGACACTTGTCAGCAGCTCATACGACCAACTGGAGGAATATTCAAAGGAATATTTTTTTTGCTGACTAGGTTGCCCAGTCATCCTGTCAATTCTACATAAATTTTAACTATTTGTAAAAATGGACAGCGATCTCTAACTTTCACATACAGAGTCAGTTTTAGATGAAACGAAGTGCACCGAAATCAGGAAGAAAATATATATTTGGTCGTTCAGGTTCCACTCCATTCTGAGAACTTTGAATTTTTAGCAAATTTTTGCCCCCAATTTAGTTTCTAATCACTCCTTCCCACGAAAGGATTTTGGACCCACAAATGTTGGTTATCTAATGAGAGTTTGATCCTCTTCACCTTTCCAAGTTCCATCGACTTGATTCTACTTGGAAAAATCTTCATGACAACCACTTTGGTTCCTTGACATGCCTACTCTTGCAAATGGCTTGGTACATCAACCAGTGTCCTCCTTTCACTGTTGATCCTTGTTGGCTTCTTGCTGACTAATGAAAAACATCTCGCTATAACAAAGCGATCTCTATGATCCAGGGTAAAATCTTGATACCCTTAACCAAGAACTTTTACTTCGGCTGATAATTAGAATTGCATTTTAATTAAGACGTTAAAGAGAATAAATGAATAAGTGTATGTTGTAAATAAAAGGAACATAATATGAAAGGATCAGCAATCATAAGAACACGTCGTTTGATGACGGAGTTCGTCCAGGAGGGACTACATCTCTGGGCCTCGGTGTCAAGATGGTGTAGGTCACTGCATTATGTGTTGTAAGAAGAAGATGTACATGGATGTGTTTTCCTATGACATATAAGGAAAAATTTCCTGCATGCAGGAGTGGCTTGACTTCTTTAAGAGATGTTCCACTGCGGAACTCTCATACATAAAGAAAGACTCCTATCAGTATGACCATAGCTGACATGTAATAAATAAGAGTATCCCGCCAATCCTGGAAAACAAGGGATCTCAACAATACACATATGAAATTGAGCATCCCGCCAATGTGGCATAAAAGGGATCTCATACAGAACACAAATCCATAGCTTAAAATACATCAATAACAACATAAGGCAAGATCCCACGACTCATGTACCAACCGGGATCCGCAAGACATACTGCATTTCAAAGAGAAATAAAAGAATAAGTACATGGAATCCACATCATATACCTCATGTTGCCATTTGCTAAAGGTTGAGCTGCTCTGCGGCTGAATCTGAAAACACCATCAATCTTGTGGCGTTGAAAAAGGTGAAAACGACTGCTCACTTGTGGAAATCTGACACCTGCATAACCCACTTCCAAAAGTGGCTGAAAAATCAAAAAATTAGATGAATAAACTGAGCATGCCATCAGACTTGTGGCATCGAGTAGTGCAGAAACGACATAAAATTTGTCCCATTTGGACAAAGTCAAAATTTCGCCCTCCTGAAAGTTGGGCTCAATCAAGGTTCCGCCTGCCTCTTTCCTGGCTCATGGTTCCACATGACTTGCAATAAAAAAATATTAAACCTCGATCTGCGTGCGCACTCTCCACTCCTCCATGGCCTGGGCGCACTTTCAAATGACAGGTTTAAATAATGAAAAGTTGGGTGGATAACCCAAAGAACTTCGTTGGCAGAGTGGTTGATATCCGGATTAGTTTGGAGGTGGTCGGGTGGTCAAACCCCAACCCCTCCATTAAAAGCCCAAAAACTATTTTGAACAACCCGCATTTCTATTTCGAAAACTGCACCATATTATTAAAAAAAAAAATCTACAGCATTTGAAATGGAGACACATGGGGGTTGGGTCCGCTTGGGCGGCCCGCCCCCGAAACTCCCGTCGTCGGCTCCGTTTAATATGGTGGAGGTGGCTTGTATGGCTTGGGTGGCGGTGGGGTTCACAACCCCCGTGTTATCACCCTAAAAAAATTTCTAAACTCTGAAAGTTTACCTTGTTTTAGTCATAGTGTCAAAAAGGTCTTGAGTCATTTCATTCTTAATAAAGGTAAGTGATAGGTTTATAAGTCTTTAAAAGTCAGTTTTCATTTCCAAATAAGGTCCTTAAGTCTCATTCCATGATTGAAAAGTCCCATCATTCATTTATAAATCATGTTTTAAACTTTTGGAAAAATCCTCTACAATTATCCACAAAACCGCAGTTTCGTAGACGGTCAGTTCAAAAACTCAGTTTTGCGCTACGAAAGCACTGTTACTTTTGTAGCGCATATCACCAAAATTGCACTAAGTGCACTACAAAAGCGCCGATTCGTAGGAAGGTCATGTCAAAATCATAAAAATTGTCAGAATCCGTTAGGTTTTCTTATAATGACATCATAGTGAGTCAGTTAGGGGTCATTTCCAAAATGTGTAATCATTCATGCTCATCATTACAATCATAGAGAGGTCATTTTTGAAAATAAGTTTCAAATTTGAAAAGGCCGATATGCGTTACCCATTCCAGTTTTCATAACAAACAATGAAACATATCTGTTTCAAGTTTTAAGCTTATGGTCGTCTTACAACAAAGTTATTCTCATCTACTATCAAGCGAGGCTAATCTTTCTATCAAGCGAGGCTGATCTTTTTGAAATCAAGCGAGGCTGATATTTCTATTTTGAATGAATCAAAATAGAAATATTTCTATTGTGATACAACCAGTTACATCATTTTATCTTTTTACCTTAGAGTTAGCCATCTATCCATTAATAAAAAATAATAAACCTTTGAGAGAACCCTCTCAGGTTAAGGAGGTTAAGCCTCAGCCAAAATATTGGTCTGAAACAGTTACACAAAGTCCACTGATGAGCAGCCTATCAGGTCAGATTTTGTGATAATACCCTGCCCCCATTAACATATGTGGCCGGGTTTGGTAGTGGCGCCGCCCATTCGGGGGCCGGCCCACATGGGCCAAGCGGGTTCAACCCTCGTTGGCACCGAAATTCAATACGATATTTTTATTTTATTAAACATATATTTGTTGCATGGTTGCCGTGGGTGGCAAGGTTGATGCCCCGCCACCCAAAATTTAAGTTATTTTCTGTTTTAATAACTAATTGGGCATTTTCGAAAAAAAATCGATTTTGACCGTAGGAGTTGAATTAAAGAGACCACAAATTTTCCCGGAATATGGCTTGAGCTTGCCAAAATCTGATGGTCGGGTTTCATTCAAATTGCGTCTTCCTTAAGGCTGCCCAGTCACCAAGTCAAACCAAAACTTTGACCGCTCCTAACTCCTTCATACGGACTCAGAATTGAGTGTTGTCTGCGCCGTTGGAATCAGAAAGACGAGATATACAAGATGAACCTAGTTCGATATATTTTCAAGCACTTTTATTTTTTATCCCTATGTGCTGAGCCACTTGTACTTGTACCTGTTTAATCCACCTGGATCAATCCTCCCCACTGAGGAGCTTTTGGTCCTCCAAAAGCATCAAGCTTTACCTATCATCAACTGTCTACAAATGTCGTTGAAAGGCACATACCCACATGACTCCTTCACCTAGCGTACTTCGAAATCAAGATGTAAAGCCATCAAGTACAACTACTGCAATGCGATGTCTAAAAAGGCACATCCCTTGAAGACTCCTTCACCTCTCATACTTCAGAATCAAGATGCAAAGCCAACACCTACAACTGCTGCAATGCGATGTCTAAAAAGGCACATCCCTTAAAGACTCCTTCACCTCTCGTACTTCAGAATCAAGATGCAAAGAAAACACCTGCAACTGCGGAAATGCAAATGTCTGAAAAGGCACATCCCTTGAAGACTCCTTCACCTCACGTACTTCAGAATCAAGATGCAAAGTCACCATCTACAATTTTTGCAATGCAATGTCTGAAAAGGCACATCCCTTGAAGACTCCTTCACCTCTCGTACTTCAGAATCAAGATGCAAAGCCAACACGTGCAACTGCGGAAATGAAAATGTCTGAAAAGGCACATCCCTTGAAGACTCCTTCACCTCACGTACTTTGGAATCATGATGCCAAAACCTGCCTAAAGCTGCAACGAAAATTACATTCTCAATGTGACCAACAATGACCTAAATATTTCCATACTTGCCATGATTTTATAACATGTACTCAGTGGTCAAGATTACAGCAAAATGGAAATCATACCTCAACAAAATTACAAGACTAGACCTCATCGTCGCAATTCGAAGTGATGGAAATCACCTCATCACTTTTACATAAAATAAATGCATCATACAACTCATAGAACAAGGCAAAAAAAAACATGGTTTCTTAAACGAATGATGGAAACACAACATCACTTTCATAAAAATAAAAATAAAAAATAAAAAATAAAAAATAAAGCGACAAATGGTTTACAAGCATGGCCATGACAATATTAACATCTCTAGAAAAAACAATCTAGAATAACCACTTCTCACTTATTAAAGCGAGTGGATCATTTCCCTATGGCGAACTTTGCTTGTCGTTCAGCTCTTTCGACTTGTGTATGCACAGGTGATTTGTTTTTAACGTGCTGCTCTGGATGAAGTTTCCAGCATGTGGCTCTTTGGTGGCCACTTCAATCGCAATGGGTGCAAAAGTTATTTTTCCTCCAAACCTGCTTAACCGATTTATTTTCCTATTGGGGAGAAGGCTTTTCATGCCTCTTCCTCCTTTGTGCTGCCATCCTCTTCCAGCACTCAGAAATCACATGGTTATTTAAACCACAAAAATAAAAAGTTTTACGGTGCCATATTTTATGACCGTGGTTAACAACATTCTTATTGTTATCACCCTAAATTTTTTTTCTAAACTTTGAAAGTTTACCTTGTTTTAGTCATAATGTCAAATAGGTCTTGAGTCATTTCATTCTTGATAAAGGTAGGTGATAGGTTTAGAAGTCTTAAAAAGTTAGTTTTCGTTTCCAAATAAGGTCTTTAAGTCTCATCCCATGGTTGAAAAGTCTCATCATTCATCTAGAAATCATGTTTTAAACTTTTGGAAAAATCCTCTGCAATTAGCCACAAAACCGCAGTTTTGTAGTGCGGTCAGTTAAAAAAAACAGTTGTGCGCTACGAAAGCGCTGCTACTTTCGTAGCGCATTTCACCAAAATTGCACTAGGTGCGCTACGAAAGCACAGATTCTTAGAAATGTCATGTCAAAACATAAAAATTGTCAGAATCCGTTTGGTTATCATACAATGACATCATAGTGAGTCAGTTAGGGGTCATTTCCAAAATGTTTAACCATTCATACCCATCATTACTACCGTAGAGGTGTCATTTGTGAAAAGAAGTTTCAAGTTTGAAAAGACTGATATGTGTTACTCGTTCCAGTTTTCATAACAAGCTGTGAAACATATCTGTTTCGAGTTTAAGCTTATGGTCATCTTACACCAAAGCTATTCTCGTCTTCAATCAAGTGAGGCTGATTCTTCTATCAAGCGAGGTTGATCCTTTTAAATCAAGCGAGGCTGATCATTAATTTCTGAAGGCAAGAATGACAGAGGAGAAAAAGAATCATTGGTCAGGACATTGTTTAAGGTCTAAACCTGAAAGCACAAGAGTTCTAGCTGAAGAAAAAACAGTGTTAGATGCTTTCAGAAAGGCAGGATGTTTAAAGTGCTGTGAAAAGCTGCAAGGTGGACACAATCAGGTATCAAAAGGATTTGCTTTGCATTTCAATGGTACAAATACAAAGGTGGGAATGTTGAACATGTCAGTAACTCCTGAAACTATAGCTCTAGTGACTGAGATACCTAGAGGACAGGAAACATGGTTTAAGGGTTTCAGATTTGATATGGAGGCATGCAAGGTGTTTTTAAAGCCAAAATATACTGAGATGGATTTAAATAATGCAATTCCCAAAAACTGAATTAAAGATAGCTATGCTAAACTACTCTTCAATATCCAGATATATTTCACATGTGAGGGCAGGTACCACAAAGTTTACTCCTACCATTTCAAACTTCTATTACACTTCACAGGTATGATATCTCTAGACTTACCATTTTTCTTGTATAGAAGCATTGCTAAAATGGTTGATAAGGTTCAAGTGAAATCTGAAGAGTGTGAAACATCTCTGTTTCACCATGGTTTAATCAAACTGTTGGTCTTGAATGAGCTCCAAAATATTAATAGAGATTGGTCATCTTTTCTATTTATATGTGGATTTGGAATAGAAGCTCAAACTCCAGTTAATAACCCTAAGGCAAAAGAATCTCTACCAGCAGAAACCAACAAACCTGTAGTTACAAGGACAAAAAGGTTTGTGAAATTGAAGCCTAGAAAACAAGTAAAGGACAAAGTAGAAAGGATACCAGTGGTCATTGCAGAAACCCCTTCACCTATAAAATAAAGGTTACAAGAAATCAAAGAAGCTACACACAAACAGACAACTGGTAAGCAAATTCTACAGAGAATTACTAGAAGTAAAGCTGCAGAGTCAAAAGGGAAAACAGTACTTTCAGAAACAAGTGATAGCCCAGGTTTGAAAGGGAACTTAGATGATATTTTGCATTCAATAGACATAGAAGAGTCTCCTTTAGTTAAAGTTGACTTCATAGGAGTTGATGAAGGCAAACAGAAAAGGGTGAAATCATCGAAGAAGCTGGAGTTTAAAGATGAAGATGCAACATTTGTTTTCAAGGCTAGGAAGCCTGCAACTAGACAGTCAAAGAGGATACAGGAGCTTAATGCAGAGGTTGAGAAAATAAATGAAACACCTATTGTTTAAGAAGAGATAATAGACATTTCTTCACCTATATCAGAACATACCAAAAACGGAGTATCTTCAACACAAAAAGAAAAAATTAGTTATGAAAGAATGGAGGAGAACTTAAAATCAGCAAACCATGAAATTTCCAGGTTGAAGAAAAGAGATAGAAAACATGCCATTGAGAAAACAAGGTTCAAGAGGATGAAAGTTGTTTGGGAAGGTGAAAAGGTTTCTAAACCAGAAATACCTAGCAATGAGGATCAATTCTTCACCTGGACAGTCCCAGCCATAAAAGAAGCAAAGTTTGTGAGAGTCATGAATACTCATTTGAGAGCTAGCAATAGGAAGTTAAGAAGAAAAGTTGAAGATTTGGAGATTCAGCTAACAAAATCTCAAGAAAAGCTAAAGGAACAATGAAATAGAATAATTGAACAATGCAATAAAGTGATAAATTTATAAGTCAATTTCTCATGAAGGTGAAGACAAATTTTGATGAAGATCATGTTTTTGAGGTAAGGTTACTATGTTTTTGAGATATTAACAACCCTCATAAGGTTTAAACATCTCCAAGTTATAAATTTTGAAGACTGTTTTGAGAAAACTGCTTGCACAACAGTTTCGTAGCGCAGATAGTGCAAATCTGCTTAAATGTGCTACGAAACTGCTGAAGCAGTCATTTTGCACAATTTCATAAAAATTTTGGGATAACTCTGATGAATTTGGCTTTGAAATTGCTGGTGGAAGTGTGGATATAGCATGAGAAGGCTCATTTGAAGAAAATAGGTAAAAAATGATTGAAAACGGAAGTTTAACACTGAGCTACAAAAAGCGTTACGAAAACAACCTACTTTCGTAGCACAGGCTTATCCTTTACCTTTTTGCATCATTTCAGATTTGGTTTTTTGCACAGCTGGAAAACCAAAGAATTATGGGAATATTTAGAAAGCATGACACATGTAAACCTAATCCATCAATGATCAAAGTGCTCGAAACTGATAATGAAATTAAAGGGCTGAAAAGGAGGAGACATGTTTCCTAATTTATAGGAAAACATTACTACTCACAGCAGGGTTACTTCAAGTGAATGGTCAGCATCTAAAATCGAATTCATGGGATTGCAGGTGTCAAAGCATGAATTAAAGACTATATAAGGTTGTTAGAAGGATATTTAAGAGTTTCAGTCCTATTAGAATTAGGACTTTGCAAAAGTAGTATAGCTGTCATTTTGTAATTAATAGCATGTTTCAGATTAGGAAAGGTGTCAAACACTATGAATTCGATGTCTATAGTGGAGGATAAGAGAATCCTATCTTGTAAATTTTCTATAAAGAGCATAAGGTCGAAATCCAAGGGGTTGGGCATTTTTATTAGCAAAGACTGTGTGTTATTGTATGTCACTGTTTCTTCTTAACTTAATACAGAAATCTGTTTTGACAACTCAAGATTCATAAGGAGTTTATGTTCATCATTGTTCTAATGGATTTCTTCAATATCTCTATTTGCAGTGGTATTTGTATGTGATACTTACAATTCATTTAACAATGCTCTAACTTCCTTCATATGCAAATGGACTGTGTATTTCACTGTGTTATTGTTTTATTCATTGACTTAGACTCCAAATGCCTCGACTTCCATGCTTAATAGATTGTGATGTTTTGTTGAAGATTATCTTGACTCCATGGCCCAATGAATGTTTGCTAATATGTGATACAACCAGTTATATCATTTTATCTTTTTACCTTAGAGTTAGCCATCTATCCATTAATCAAAAATCATAAACCTTCGAGAGAGCCCTCTCAGGTTGAGGAGGCTAAGCCTCGTCCAAAAGATTGGTCTGAAACAGTTACACAAAGTTCACTTGATGAGTAGCCTATCAGGTCAAATTTTGTGATAACATTTTGGTGTGTCTGCCGGGAGTCTAAAGATATACATCTCTCGAAAATTATGAAGCTGAACTCTTGAAGGTAGCAGGAGCTCAGAATCTGTTCGAGGCTGCAACTGCCTTGGCGACTCCATTGTTGAAGAATCGAAATTTTTCATAGATTCAAGGTGACTCCACTGCTTGAAGATCAGTAGCTTGATGAAGTTTCATAATGAATTCCATTGCAAGAAAAAATGCCAGGTATGCTCCTATGAATCGGTCTCATATCCCTGGCTTTCCAAATCCTATGCCAAAGGTTGAGTGGTTAGAGGATCTTCCAATATTTAAAGATGAAAAGAAAGACAGTGTTGCTCTTCATTTGGTTAAATTCCATATGCATGTGCACAGTCTTAAGGTTCAGTTCCCTGAAGATTGTCTCATGAAGATGTTTATGGCCACTTTAGAAGGAAAAGAATGGTATTGGTACAAAAGCTTGCCAAATGGTTCATTATATTCTCTTGTTGATTTCCATGTTGCATTTTATGAGATGTATAAAGACTGTCATCCATCTTTGTTGCTTGTTAAAGACTGTTGTAAGCATTTTGTGAGTTTTATTAGATATTTGGAGAATTGTTATGAATATGATGAGTTCATGGATGAAGAAATTTTAGAGGCCCTTTATGGCAATACCTTTCATCACCAAGAAGAAAGGATAGCATATCTTTTGGATGAAAATGAAACCCAACAGTAGCTTATTTATGAAAATCATGTTACATCCTCTAAGTTTGAGGAAAATTTGCAGCAGATTTGTCAATCCTTTGATCATCGGGACTATGAGAATCATTTCAAACAACAAGAGGAAATATTGGAAAATGCTTGCTACAATCCTAAGGTACAGGAAAAAGTTGATTCTTCATGTCATTTCTTGCATCCGCCTACATCAAATGATGATTAAATTAATGAAGAAGTGGGTGAAAATTTTTCTTTATCCTTGTCTTCTAATCTGAAATCATTTGAGTGCAAGTCAGAAGATAAGATTCAGTTTGTGGATGAAGTTACTAAGAACATTGAAAAGGACATTGAAGTTTTGGAGCATAAATTTCAATCTTATAGGCTTCAAGATCAAGATTAGTCTTCTCAAAAGCTTTCCATGCTAGAACACAAAGAGAAGGTGTTGCTTCCTTTCTCTTTTGAGAATGAGCAAGAATACATTGTCTTTGAGAATAAGTTGGAAAAGCAGTTGAATAGCATACAAATGAAATCTTGTGTGGCTGAACAAAGCATATATGAGTTGTCCAAAGTTACAGAATGTTATGAGAATCATCAAACTAATCATGTCTTCTTTGACCCTATAGCTGAATACATGGAAGAGCTTTACACTCCAGTTTTTCAGTTTCATTTTCATTATGAGGATCATATACATTCTAAATTGCCTTGGTCATCTCAGTATCATGGTTACTTTGGTTTCTAGTGCAGTCAAGAGCTTCAAATATCAGATAAGACAAATGATTGGCTTCATTGGAATTTTCATGTTGTTTGAGTTAAAATGAAGATTGCAGTTGCTAGGGTAGGTAGCAGTGTGTGAATATGCCCAAAGGTGAATGAGCATCTTTTCAGTAGGTACAAATTTAGTTCTTCTACAATGATCATCAAGCTTGAGCTCGAGGTAAAGGCCATTAGAGCTTGAGGAGAAGTTTGGAAATTTCAAAGTTCTTTCTGTTTTGGTCAAGAAAATGGATAGCAGCACTAGAGCTACTAGTTCTTAGTGTACCACAGTGGCACACTATCCCAAGTGGAGCCACTGTTATCACCCTATTTTTTTTTTCTAAACTTTGAAAGTTTACCCTGTTTTAGTCATAATGTCAAATAGGTTTTGAGTCATTTCATTCTTGATAAAGGTAGGTGATAGGTTTAGAAGTCTTAAAAAGTTAGTTTTCATTTCCAAATAAGGTCTTTAAGTCTCATCCCATGGTTGAAAAGTATCATCATTCATCTAGAAATCATGTTTTAAACTTTTGGAAAAATCCTCTACAATTAGCCACAAAACCACAGTTTCGTAGCGCGGTTAGTTCAAAAAAACAGTTTTGTGCTACAAAAGCGCTGCTACTTTCGTAGCGCATTTCACCAAAATTGCACTAGGTGCGCTACGAATGAGCAGATTCTTAGAAATGTCATGTCAAAACATAAAAATTATCAGAATCCGTTAGGTTATCATACAATGACATCATAGTGAGTCAGTTAGGGGTCATTTCCAAAAAATTTAACCATTCATACCCATCATTACTACTGTAGAGGTGTCATTTGTGAAAAGAAATTTCAAGTTTGAAAAGACTGATATGTGTTACTCGTTCCAGTTTTCATAATAAGCAGTGAAACATATCTGTTTCGAGTTTAAGCTTATGGTCATCTTACACCAAAGCTATTCTCGTCTTCTATCAAGCGAGGCTGATCCTTCTATCAAGCGAGGCTGATCATTAATTTCTGAAGGCAAGAATGAAAGAGGAGAAAAAGAATCATTGGTCAGGACATTGTTTAAGGTCTGAACCTGAAAGCACAAGAGTTCTAGCTGAAGACAAAATAGTGTTAGATGCTTTCAGAAAGGCAGGATGTTTAAAGTTATGTGAAAAGCTGCAAGGTGGACACAGTCAGGTATCAAAAGAATTTGCTTTGCATTTCAATGGTACAAATACAAAGGTGGGAATGTTGAACATGTCAGTAACTCCTAAAAATATAGCTCTAGTGACTGAGATACCTAGAGGACAGGAAACGTGGTTTAAGGGTTTCAGATTTGATATGGAGGCATGTAAGGTGTTTTTAAAGCCAGAATATATAGAGATGGATTTAAATAATTCAATTCCCATAAACTGCATTAAAGACAGTTATACTAACTACTCTTCAATATCCAGAGATATTTCACATGCGAGGGCAGGTACCACAAAGTTTACTCCTACCACTTCAAACTTCTATTCCACTTCACAGGTATGATATCTTTAGACTTACCATTTTTCCTGTATAGAAGCATTGCTAAAATGGATGATAAGGTTCACGTGAAATATGAAGAGTGTGAAACATCTATGTTTCACCATGGTTTAATCAAACTGTTGGTCTTGAATGAGCTCCAAAAGATTAATAGAGATTGGTCATATTTTCTATTTATATGTGGATTTGGAATAGAAGCTCAAACTCCAGTCAATAACCCTAAGGCAAAAGAATCTCTACCAGCAGAATCCAGCAAACTTGTAATTACAAGGACAAAAAGGTTTGTGAAATTGAAGCCTAGGAAACAAGTAAAGGACAAAGTACAAAGGATACCAGTGGTCATTGAATAAACCCCTTCACCTGTAAAACAAGGGTTACAAGAAATCAAAGAAGCTACACACAAACAGATAGCTGGTAAGCAAATTCTACAGAGAATTACTAGAAGTCAAGCTGCAAAGTCAAAAGGGAAAACAATACTTTCAGAAACAAGTGATAGCCCAGGTTTAAAAGGGAACTTAGATGATATTTTGCATGCAATAGACATATAAGAGTCTCCTTTAGTTCAAGCTAACTTCATAGGAGTTGATGAAGGCAAACAGAAAAGGGTGAAATCGTCGAAGAAGCTGGAGTTTAAAGATGAAGATGCAACATTTGTTTTCAAGGCTAGGAAGCCTGCAACTAGACATTCAAAGAGGATACAGGAGCTTAATGCAGAGGTTGAGAAAATAAATGAAACACCTACGGTTTATGAAGAGATAATAGACCTTTCTTCACCTATATCAGAACATGCCAAAAACAGAGTATCTTCAACACAAACAGAAAAAATCAGTTATGAAAAATGGAGGAGAAATTAAAATCAGCAAACCATGAAATTTCCAGGTTGAAGAAAGGAGCTAGAAAACATGCCATTGAGAAAATAAGGTTCAAGAGGATGAAAGTTGTTTGGTAAGGTGAAAAGGTTTCTAAACCAGAAATACCTAGCAGTGAGGAACAGTTCTTCACCTGGACAGTCCCAGCCATAAAAGAAGCAAAGTTTGTGAGAGTCATGAATACTCATTTGAGAGCTAGCAACAGGAAGTGAAGAAGACAAGTTGAAGATTTTGAGATTCAGCTAAAAAAATCTCAAGAAAAGCTAAAGGAACAGTGAAACAGAGTAATTGAACATTGCAATAAAGTGATAAATTTATAAGTCAATTTCTCATGAAGGTGAAGATAAATTTTGATGAAGATCATGTTTTTGAGGTCAGGTTACTATGTTTTTGAGATATTAACAACCCTCATAAGGTTTAAACATCTCCAAGTTATAAATTTTGAAGAATGTTTTGAGAAACCTGCTTGCACAGCAGTTTCGTAGCGCATATAGTGCAAATCTGCTGAAATGCGCTACGAAACTGCTGAAGTAGTCTTTTTGCACAATTTCATAAAATTTTTGGGATAACTCTGATGAATTTGGCTTTGAAATTGCTAGTGGAAGTGTGGATATAGCATGAGAAGGCTCCTTTGAAGAAAAAAGGTAAAAAATGATTGAAAAAGGAAGTTTAACACCGAGCTACAAAAAGTGCTACGAAAACAAGCTACTTTCGTAGCGCAGGATTATCCTTTACCTTTTTGCTTCATTTCGGATTTGGTTTTCTGCATAGCTAGAAGAATAAAGAATTATGGGAATATTTGGCAAACATGACACATGTAAACCTGATCCATCAATGATCAAAGTGCTCGAAACTGATAATTAAATTAAAGGGCTGAAAGGAGGAGATATGTTTCCTAATTTATAGGAAAACATTACTACTCATAGCAGGGTTACTTCAAGTGAATGGTCAGCATCTAAATTCGAATTCATGGGATTGCAAGTGTCAAAGCATGAATTAAAGACTAGATAAGTTTGTTAGAAGGATATTTAAGAGTTTCAGTCCTATTAGAATTAGGACTTTTCAAAAGCAGTATAGATGTCATTTTGTAATTAATAGCATGTTTCAGATTAGGAAAGGTGTCAAACACTATGAATTCGACGTCTCTAGTGGAGGATAAGAGAATCCTATCTTTTAAATGTTCTAGAAAGAGCATAAGGTCGAAATCCAAGGGGTTGGGAATTTTTATTAGCAAAGACTGTGTGTTATTGTATGTCACTGTTTCTTCTAAACTTAATACAGAGATCTGTTTTGACAACTCAAGATTCATAAGGAGTTTATGTTCATAATTGTTCTAATGGCTTTCTTCAATATCTCTATTTGCAGTGGTATTTGTATGTGATACTTAAAATTCATTTAACAATGCTCTAAATTCCTTCATATGCAAATGGACTGTGTCTTTCATTGTGTTACTGTTTTATTCATTGACTTAGACTCCAAATGCCTTGACTTCCATGCTTAATAGATTGTGATGTTTTATTGAAGATTATCTTGACTCCATGGCCCAATGAATGTTTGCTAATATGTGATACAACTAGTTATATCATTTTATCTTTTTACCTTAGAGTTAGCCATCTATCCATTAATCAAAAATCATAAACCTTTGAGAGAGCCCTCTCAGGTTGAGGAGGCTAAGCCTCAACCAAAAGATTGGTCTGAAACATTTACACAAAGTCCACTTGATGAGTAGCCTATCAGGTCAGATTTTGTGATAACACTTATAATCAAAATGCACTCTGGAATAATAAGACTTAGTATACCTTCTGGGGTGGTCTCTGGTGCGATCATGATGATTGGAGCTCGCCTCAGTTCCTTCACTGAAACGTGCATTGCCATGGAAAAATAGTGAAGTGTCCCTATAATTCCTCTTCCTTGGAGAGTTAATCATTATATGTTTGCCTTTTATGTCCTTTGAACATCCTTCGTCAGTGTACCCCAAACCTGCATAACGAGGTCGTTGCACAACCTCCAATGGTTCAGTTATGCCTTGACCACGAATGCCAAGTCCTCCTCCTCTGTACCCCATTTTGGTGAGAAGTCTCATGTCGGTACCTGTGATGGGTATCCCCACACTTCCAACTGAAATCATATCATGTGAAGAAACTGAAGCAAAATCAACACTGTTTACCTTAGGTGTTGATTGCGAAACAGATCAAGAAATTTGTTGTAAGCCCTCGTTGTGCTTCACTTCCGTCAATGCCTCTGACACGACTTGGAGTTGAAGCTGCAACTGTTGCGTCTCCTCCTTCTCTTTCTGTAGGAATGCTTTTAAGGCATCATGATCTCTCTAAAGAGTTTCAATGTTGCGTTTCAAATATTCCCACGCCTCTGTCGTGGCTTTCAACTGAAGCTGCAACTGCTGCTTCTCCTCCTTCTCTTCATGTAGGAACGCCTTCAAGGCATTATCATCTGCTTGCAGAATTTCATTGTTGCGCTTCCAATCTTCCCACGCTTCTGTTGTGGCTTGCAACTGAAGATGCAACTGTTGTTTGTCCTCCTTCTCTTTGTGTAGGAGGGTCTTCAATTTTTCGTTCTATGCTGCTCGTTTTTCGTAAGCCTCGTACAATATGTCCGCTTTCTCAGACACCCTAAGCATGGTTTCATACATGTCCTTGACATTCTCCATGGCTCAACTTAGCAAACGTTCAATGTTCACGCCTGCAATCCAATTAGCAAGAAGACCTACTCTGATACCACTTGATCCAGGGTAAAATCTTGATACCCTTAACTAAGACCTTTTACTTCGGCTGATAATTAGAATTGCATTTTAATTAAGACGTTAAAGAGCATAAATGAATAAGTGTATGCTATAAATAAGAGGAACATAATATGACAATATCAGCAATCATAAGAGCACGTTGTTTGATGACGGAGTTCGTCTAGGAGGGACTACATCTTCGGGCCTCGGTGTCAAGATGGTGTAGGCTGTTGCATTATGTGTTGTAAGAAGAAGATGTACATGGATGTGTTTTCCTATGACATACAAGGAAAATTTGCCCTCACGCAGGAGTGGCTTGACTTCTTTAAGAGATGTTCCACTGCGGAACTCTCATACCTAAAGAAAGACTCCTATCAGTATGACCATAGCTGACATGTAATAAATAAGAGTATCCCGCAAATCTTGGAAAACAAGGGATCTCAACAATACACATATGAAATTGAGCATCCCGCCAATGTGGCATAAAAGGGATCTCATACAAAACAAAAATCCATAGGTGAAAATACATCAATAACAACACAAGGCAAGATCCCACGACTCATGTACCAACCGGGATCTGCAAGACATAATGCATCTCAAAGAGAAATAAATGAAGAAGTACATGGAATCCACATCATATACCTCATGATGCCATTTATTGAAGGTTGATCTGCTCTGTGGCTGAATCTGAAAACACCATCAATCTTGTGGCGTCGAAAAAAGTGAAAACGACTGCTCACTTGTGGAAATCTGACACCTGCATAACCCACTTCCAAAAGTGGCTGAAAAATAAAAAACTCGGATGAAGAAACTGAGCATGCCATCAGACTCGTGGCATCGAGTAGTGTAGAAACGAAATAAAATTTGTCCCATTTGGACAAAGTCAAAATTTCACCGTCCTGAAAATTGGGCTCAATCAGGGTTTAGCCTGCCTCTTTCCTGGCTCATGGTTCCACATGACCTGCAATAAAAAAAAATATTAAACCTCGATCTGCGTGCATGCTCTCCACTCCTCCATGGCCTGGGCACACTTTCAAATGACAGGTTTAAATAATGAAAATTTGGGCGGATAACCCAAAGAACTCTGTTGGCGGAGTGGTTGAGATCCAGATTAGTTTGGAGGTGGTCAGGTGGTCAAACCTCGACCCCTCCATTAAAAGCCCGAAAATTGTTTTGAACAACCCGCATTTCTGTTTGAAAACCGCGCCATTTTATTAAAAAAAAAATCCGCAACATTTGAAATGGAGACACGTGGGGGTTGGGTCCGCTTGGGCAGCCCGCCCTCAAAACTTCCGCCGTCGGCTTCGTTTAATATGGTGGAGGTGGCTTGTATGGCTTGGGTGGGGGTGGGGTTCACAACCCCCGCCCCCATTAACATATGCAGCCGGGTTTGGTAGTGGCGCCGCCCGTTCAGGGGCAGGCCCACGTGGGCCAGGCGGGTTCGACCCCCGCCGGCGCCGAAATTCAATACGATATGTTTTTTTATTAAACATATATTTGTTGCATGGTTGCTGTGGGTGGCGGGGTTGATGGCCTGCCACCCAAAATTTTAATTATTTTTTGTTTTAATAACTAATTGGGAATTTTCAAAAAATTCGATTTTGACCATAGGAGTCAAATTAAAGAGGCCACAAACATGCCCGGAATATGGCCAGATCTTGCCGGAATCCGATGGCTAGGTATCGTCCAAATTGCGTCTTCCTTAAGGCTGCCTAGTCACCAAGTAAAACCAAAACTTTGACCGCTCCTAACTCCTTCATACAGACTCGGAATTGAGTGTTGTCTGCGTCGTTGGAATCAGAAAGACAAGATCTACAACATGAACTTGGTTCGAGATATTTTCGAACACTTTGATTTTTGAGCCCTCTGTGTTGAGCCACTTGTACTTGTACCTGTTTAATCCACCTAGATCACTCTATGTGCTTGGAAAGCTTGACTGATGACTCCCACTGACAATATTGTTCCTCCTTTGCATAAACATGCATTTGATGCAAGCTTCTCCTTGGAAACTCTTTTCTAATTCAATCCCATCTGAGTGGACCACAACAATGAATTCAAATATCAGTAATCACTAGAAATGAAATGACAATTCTTTTACCTTAATGGTACCAAATTCCACATCTAGAAGAATATCTTCACCATCTCTTTTGATTCTTGGCGTCATGCACTATATGGTCTACAAAAGGGTCGTTGCTTTTGCTGTAATCATTTTTAATCTTATCCCTCTTTCCACTTCTTGGTTCCATCATCCTCTAGTATTGATATGTTGTTCATGCCGTGATTTGTGAATGAAGGCTAATCATGAGCCTCTTGCTCAAGAGTGGACTTTCCAAAATCCTGAGACGTCTTGTCACAAGCAAAACCATTAACTTGAAAAACACATCATGCAAGAAACACAACTTGACGACCTCTTCCTTTTGCTCCTTCAAAGCAACAAATGTCACTTCCTGTGGACATTGCCATGCATTCTTACATATTTTTGTACAAACGCATCGACCAAACATAAGTCAACAAAACATGCGTCTTCAAACCATTGACTCTTAAGTCAAACAAAAGCATGTACAACACGTGACGATTCTTTTCCCCAAACAACAAAAATTTCACATCTCATGAAACAAATCGTCAACGTCTCCCTTTCATCCTTGGAGACTAAATCAACTCTTCCAAGTCGACAAGACATACATGTAACAATCAATCGATCAACACAAGTTGATCACTCATGCATGTTCAAGCACAATGAAACTATAAAAAATTCCACTGTTCACACACACAAACTCTCATGCATGTTTACAATGCTCAACTCTCTTGTAAGTATAGTCACAAGTACAAGAATACCATTGGTATGTACAAGTACTTAAAGAGATTAAATGACCAAATTTTCTACAACAAAGTGAGTCAACATACTCCACTTTCAAACACCTTCCTGGCGTAAACATGCAACATGAATTCTAGAGAAAAAATGCATTCACATGCAAATTGCAACTACAAATTGCCATCTTTGTTGCATATAAGTGAGTCAACATAACTCTGCTTTTCCAACATTTTGCTTTGTGCAATATGGAGCATACTTTCAAGAGAAAAGAAATGCATTCATATAAGAAGGAAATGCATCAATAAAGCAAGATTTGCATCAATTATAAAAATAAATGCAAGGTCTTAATTGGTTAAGAAATCTAACCATCTCTTTCCAAACCACTTCAATGGTGCTTCTTTCGGCTGCACTTCATCATGTGTATCTTCCTGGCCCACATCAACTATGGAATCCTCTTTTCCATTCTTTTCAAAATCTCTCTCCACCTTCTTCAAATGTCGTGGATGACTTGTTGGATACAAAGTCCAACACTTGTCTACAAGATGACCCTGCTTATGGCAATGAGTGCAAAATAATTGCATCTTCTTTTCAACATGGTTTTCATTGTCCATTGGACCTTTGGCTTTCCATCTCCTTTGTTTTGAAAGAATGGTTATATTCTTCCAACACCTAGAAATAGTATGGTTATTCAAACCACAAAAGTAACATGTAAATTTTATCCAAATCTTATGTGAGGATTTTTCATGTTTATCAAAATTAAAAGCAACTTGATTAAAGATAGATTTATACCTTGCACATTCACCTTTGCTGCCTTCTTTAGGAGGTGGATTTGATGAGCTAGTAGCTCTTTTCAAAATACCAACAATGGCTTATATGGCTTTAGAGCTTTCAACATCCTCTTGTTTTCCATTTCTATTAGTTGCATGCTTATGAGCATCTAATTCTTGCAAAGTGGGTGTAAAACTTTTGCATTCGTCATGAACACAAACTTCACAAGCTTGAGGTAATGAACATGTAATTTATAGTCTTTCTTGGAACACCTTCATGTGCCTCCTTGGTTTTGGAGCATTCTCTATCTTCTTTTTGTCCATAACCACTACTTTCATGGCTAAAAGCAATCTCTTCAACAATGGGTGTAAAGTTGGTGTATTCTCCACGAACACAATCTTGAGGTAGTGAATATGTAATGGAAATATTTCTTGAAACATTTCCAAAAGTATCCATAGTTTTTGAGTGCTCTACATCTTCTTGTTCACCAAACCCTAGACCCATGTACCTAGACCTTTCCTCAACAACAATAAGGTTTATAATTCCTTGTGCGTGTTTGCCTAAACCTTTACCTTCATAACCCATTTTTTTAACAATTTGGACCCTATTCCTCTGGCGTATCTTTCAAAAACAACAAAACATTCATCTTGAGAGGAAATTGAAGATAAAATTGATTTGCATACCTCATTTTCATGCACATACTTGGCTAGGGTTTCCTTGGCATAATGGAGTTGAATCTCCATCTCATGAATCTTGGATAGGGTTTCATTTGCAATATGGAGTTGAGTCTCCATCTCATGCATCTTTTCAAGAAGCTCTTGCTTCTCCTCCTTCATGGCCATCAACTTCTCCTGAAGCCTACTACCCTCCTTCCTATCTTCAACTATTTCTTGCACCATACCTCTCATGATGAAGAGCTTCTGCAACAACTCTTCATCAAAGAGTCTTGCTAAGGAAGATTGATTAGAAACAATGCTCGATGAAGCTGCCATATTCACACTTGTAATGCATAAAAATAAATAAAAAAAACTTTTCCGTGATTTGAGAGCTGGGTCCTTAATCTTGACCTTCTCCTCTCTTCAGCTTACACACATAAACTTGCACACAGTTAAATTATCCTTGCACAAATATAAAACCAATAGCTAATTTTCTAACTAACCTTGGAAAACCCTGAGATAAACTTGGGCTAAAATGAGCTAAACTGTGATCTAATACCAACTTGATATGAATAGGACAAACTAGTTTTGTTGTGATAGCTTCCTCATCAGTATAAAATAAAAGTGTGCTTAAGGATTGTTTCAAATAACAAGTTTATGAGAGGGTTTATGTGTCAAATTTGTGTCTTTTATGAGAAATTCATGAATTAAATTAGCTTTAAAAACACATGAACAAAAAAAGAAATTGCAGGAAATAATCACCACACAACACACATTACAAAACAGTGATGAATGAGTTCACCCCTCCTGGGCTATGTCTCCTTGGACCGGCTTCAATGGCTTGGCCCCTTTGTTTATTTGCTCAAATGTTTGAGTAATCATTTCTTGAGCTTTGATGGCTCTCAAACCTACTCCAATTACTCTGGGACACCCCCAATACCTCTATTTTGGTTCTGACTGAGTTGAATTCTAACGCTATGGGAAAAAGTTATTCCTATTTCAGTAAACCCCACTAATTTCTCCGCTAAACTAGCTAACTTGAGTTAAAACTGGCAGTTCCGCCTAAAATGGAGCAACTCCGCCAATTAATTCTAAGTGGATATTGACTATTAATTAAGCGCAGTTAAGGCACTAACTGCGCGCTTAACTTAATCCCCATTTAAAAATGTATTAGCCCATTAAATTATGATTAAGGGTTAATAAATCTGAGTTTAGATTTTTAAACTCCGCTTATTCGTTGGAGCTCCCGGTGTGGTCCTGGATGGTGGTCCTATGGACCAGGTCTAGCCCCTCTTTTCCCCCACCGTTACATTGGTTTCAACATAAATATATGTCGATGTCATTGTATTGTAAGATCTAATGTATAGCGGACGTGGTAAGAGTTGGTGTTGTGTGGTGGGAGGTCACGGGGTCAAACCCCGGTGCCTCCATAAAAAATTTGTCCAATGAATTTATAATACATTTTGACCTTGGAGTGGCACGTGGCGGCCTTCGGGCTAGCCACATGTCGTCACTCGATTGGTCGTCCAACATCCATTCAAATTTCAAAAAATCACCAACCTCGTCAACCAATATTGAAATAACACTTGTCAGTATCTCATAGGACCAACTGGAGGAATATTTTGGGAATATTCCTTGGAATATTCTTTTTTCTGACTGGGCTGCCCAATCATCATCCTGTCAATTCTGCACAAATTTTAGTTGTTTGTAAAAACAGACAACAAGCTCTAACTTTCACATACGGAGTCGGTTTTCGATGAAATGAAGTGCACTGGAATCAGTTAGACGAGACCTATCCGGTAACTTAGGTTCCACGCCATTATGAGAACTTTGATTTTTTAGCAATTTTTTTCCCCGAATTCAGTTTCTGATCAAACTAAGACATGGATGAGAAGATCTTCTACACTTCAATGTAGAGGGAGGTGGATCTAAGTAGCCTTCAACATTAGGTATATATTGAAAGGACCAGACTCTTCCATATTAATATACAAGTTAAAAATACTAATATTAATGTTTTATTTGACGTAAGATCGCAAGTAAATCTCATTACAACAGAGCTAGTCAACAAATTGGGATTGGAATTTCATGTAGAAATTAGTATACGCTAAGCATGCATACATCCAGATTCCCCTGATCTCACAATATTTAACTTCTTGCAAAATACAGAATCATTCCATTGTTAATCTTTTGCGGAAAATTAATTGCAAACACATGTGAAGCATAAATAAAAAAAATCGCACATAACACAGTTGTTTAACGGGAAAGCCTGAAGCTGAAAACCCCAACTATCATATATTATATATCATGGAAATCATGTAACAATCTCATACAAAACTTAGTACATCAAGCTCTCAGTACAATCAATCATCACACACTAACATGGAAGAAATCTGCAAATCCATGCACCGATCTTTTTCCTCCTGCTAGCCTGCCTCCACTGCGCAATCCCTGCTGAAGAATAGCTCTGAATGAATTAGAATTACCCTTGCCTTGATTGCGGAATATTCATTGGCAACTCCAATGTGTGTGTGATGCAATAAATGCATCATTATAGTCACAACAAATAGTCCATCTTACCCTTTCACCTATCTCTCCACTGGGTTTCTACTAGAACTGCCATGCACTATAGTTAACTGTTGTATTATTCAGTTGATTAATGAGTTATTATTTGTGAATTAATTCACTCCACTCTCACTAGTGTATCATTCAGTTAGACTAGATACAACTAGCTCAGCTGAGTTTAACTAAGTTAAATTGAATACAACTCCATGAACTACTCTTCCAACTCTGTCATAACTTTGCCATTTCAGTTCTAACTGAGTCCTCCATGCATGAACCACCAGTAAACCCTAGGAATTGCGTAATTCCTTCAGCCCACTGATTTTCCAAATTTGTATACTGAAATTAAGTGCTCCAAGAGAATAAGTTGCTGTTAATTGTCGGATTATTATTAAGAGCTAATAATAATTGACACTTCTATTTTTAGATCGAAGATCTATAAGTAGACTTCGCCAATATTCTAAAAATAGAATTTCATCTATTTTTCCAACTTGATCAACCATCCACAAATAGCATTCTGCAACTTCTGAAATATTATCACCATGTCTAAAAATATATATAGTCTAAAAATAGAATTGCGCCAAAAATAGCCTGCGAGCCCACTTAGTGAAGGCGACTCTTTTCACTAAGCTCATCATCTTGTTGAATCTCAACACTCCCTCTCAACAAGATAGGGATTATATTTCACCCCGATCCTGCCTCTATGGTATTCGAATTTTCTCCTGGTGAGTGTCTTCGTCAGAATATCTGCATCTTGATCCTCCGTAGGAATGCACTGAAGCAACATGATCTTCCGCTGCACACAATCTCTGATATGATGATACCGGATATCAATATGTTTAGATCTATCATGAAACACAGGATTAATCGAGAGTTTAATGCAAATCTGATTATCACAATGTATCACTGTAGGATCTAAATGTGAATCGAACAAAATCGACCAGGATCTTTCCTCATCCGCATAGCCTCACATGCAGCTTGACTTGTTGCCATGTATATCGTTTTCGCTGAACTGAGTGCCATGGATCTTTGTTAATTGTTGTACCAAGAAACTGTCATAGATCCGATACTGAAAATCCCTCCTGATGTGCTCTTTCTGTCTGTTGGGCTGCTTGCCCAATCTGCATCCGTGAAGCCATGCAACTTCACCTCATCCATCTGTCTGTACCATAAACCATACTTAGATGTGCCACTGAGATACCTCAGGGAATGCTTTCCTTCCTTCCAAAAGAGCTTGGTAGACTTAACCATCGCTTGTGAAAGCTGGTTCACCGCATATCATATGTCCGGTCTTGTATTAACTAAATACATGAGAGAACCCACCAATTGTCGATAAACAGTGGCATCCACTACCTATGCCGATGTAGCATCCTCTTTCCTCCAATTTCCTGGAAGAGGAGTATCAATAGGCTTGCAACCTTGCATGTGAAACTTATCCAGTATCTCCCAGGAATACTTTCCTTGAGACACAAACAGATCACCTTCCTGCTGCCATATTTACAATCCAAGGAAATAATGAAGGAGGCCCAAATCCTTCATCTCAAACTCCTTTGCAAGATCTGCCTTGCATGAGTGTATCAACTTCTAATCACCCGTTAGTATTAAATCATCAACATAAAGAGCAATGATTAAAAGCTTACCCTCCACCACAATTTGGTACAGGCTTGCATCCGCCTCACTCTTGGTGAAGCCAAGTCCAGTGAAATAACTGTCGATCTAAGTGTACCAAGCACGTGGTGCTTGCTTCAGCCCATACAACGCTCTTTTGAGCTTGCACACATGTGACTCGCTGCTGAAGATCTCAAATCCTTTAGGCTGCTCAATGTACACCTCTTCCTCAATGATCCCATTAAGGAACGCAGTTTTCACATCCATCTGATGGATGTGCCAACCCATCTGCGCTGAGAGAGCAAGGATGGTCCTTATGGAAGAATACCGTGCGACAGGTGCAAAGGTTTCTTCATTATCAATCCCCTCGATCTATGAGAAGCCTCGGGCAACAAATATTGCCTTATACTTCTCGATGCTCCCATCAGCAGCTTGCTTTACCTTGTAGATCCATCTTGATCCTACAACTGATTTTCCCACCGGCCTTGGAACAATCTCCCAAGCACTTTTTCTGACAATGGATTCATACTCCTCCACCATGGAATCTACCCATGTGGGCTCTTGCACTGATTCTTCAAAAGAAGATGGCTCTGTCACGATACACTTGCTCATAAGAGCCATGTATCCAAAATCCACAAAGTAACGCCTTGTTCACGCCATGGAGTAGGACTCCCATATTTGAAGCCGACTAAACTCTCACTACCTGTAATCTAAGCTGTCTTGTCTGATGTTTGGTTCTACATGAGTGGACTCCTCCACTCCATGAACTTCTCCTGTGGTTGATCCACATCTAGAGGCTCATCTTGGGAACAAGAAGTTCCTCCTCTACATGCAAGTGTAGCTCCCTCTCAAGTGACAACTTCATGGCTTTCACCTCATTGAATTTTATATCTCGTCACACCACAGTCATCCGACTGTCTGGAAAATACACACAATAATTATGGGGTGTTTCTGTGTACCCCACAAATATCCCAACTTCTACAGTCGGCTCTAGCTTCTTCCTGGCGTCCTTTGTCACATGAATGTAAACAAATGAGCCAAAAATCTTCAAATGAGAAATATCAGGCTTCTTACCAGTAAAATCTTCTTCAGGTTTACTCATGCCAAGTACTCTATGAGGACAACGGTTTTGCACATAAACCGCAGTGTTGCATGCTTCCGCCCACAAGTGCATTGGTACGGCCTGTTCATGCAGCATCGCTCATGCAACACCCACGATCGTTCTATTCTTCCTCTTTGCGACCCCATTTTTTTGTGGGTTATGAGGCGCTATGAGTTCTCTTCGAATTCCTTCTTTGCTACAGAAGTCTTTGAATTCGCCCGAGATTTATTCACCACCATTATCGCTCCATAGAGATTTCACTTGCTTCCCCGACTCCTTCTCCACCAATGATTTAAACTCAAATAACTTTGAGAATGTTTCACTCTTCTTCTACATGAAGAAGATCCAGCATCTACGAGAATAGTCATTAACAAATATAACATAATACCTGTGTTTTGATGTTGAAGAAAATGAGAAAGGTCCACACACGTCTGTGTGAATTCTCTCCATGATCATCGAAGCATGGTTCTCCTTCTCATGAAAAGTGGTCTTCGCAAACTTACCCATGGTACATCCCTTGCACTGATCTGAATGCGCAAGATTACCCTTGGGAAGTCCAATAGAAATCTGCTGCAAAATCTTCAAAGCGCCATGGTGAAGATGGCCCAATCTCCTGTGCCCTAATTCGCCCTCATCCTGGCTCACCACTTCTTCTGCTTTTCCCACCATTGCAGCGCGGCCATCTACCTCCAACTTGTATAGATTCTTAATTTGAAACCCTATCTTCTTGGTTTGACCCGTTGTTTTATGTCGAAGGAAGGCTTTTCCCTCACTGAAAATAACATCATAACCTTTGTCTTCCAACATTGCGACCGAGACCAAGTTCTTCTTCAGACCTGGAACATGCATAACATCTTTCAACAAGAATGGATTACCAGTCTCCCTCTCAAAGGTAATGGTCCCAATGCCATTCGCACTATACTGACCATCATCGCCCATCTCTATATGCACCTGGAGGTCCTTCTTCTCCAAGTCACTAAACAACTCCTTGTCTCCCGTCATATGGAAAGATGCACCACTATCAAGATACCACACCGATCCCATATAGCTTGAAACCAAGCATGCGATCAAAGAGAAATCAAGTTCAAATTGCGAGGCTAAGGCCTCTCCAACTGCAGCTCCAGCAACCTTCTTTTTCTTCTTCTTCTGTGGGTAGTTAGTGGCGAAATGCCCATGTTCGTGACAGTGAAAACACTTCACCTTGGACAAATCCTGCTTCTTGCCTTTAGCATCGAATTTTGAAAGAAATTTCTTCCCCTTCCCTTTCCTTTCTTTGGCAGCCAAAGCGTAATTTTCTTCATCTTCATTCTTCGACGAAGAGCCATCCCTGGTACCCCGCCTTATCTCCTCCTGCACAAGATCCGACCAAAGTCGCTCCCATCCCAACAGTTTCTCTCATCCATTGACATAGTCTTTGTATCTATGCCAAATCTTCGAAAGCCCAAGGAGAGCCAATCTCACCAATTATTCATCATCAACAGTAATCCCCACACTTCCCAGTTCATCTCTACAGTGGAAAAACTTCGTGAGATATTTTGGAATATTGTCGCCCTTCTCCATTTTTATTTTTCTGAGCTTGTCTTTCAGCGCCAACTTCCTCTGGTCGCTGCTGCTTTGGAGCAAATCTGTCAAAGCCTTCCACGTTAAGAATGGAGTGGCTTTCTCATGAAGAATGGACACAATATGGTCCTTCACACCTTCCAACAGAATTATTCTTGCCTTTGCTATCTTCTTTTGCCACGCGTCAAGTAATGCAGCATCGCTAGATCTCGGCTTAGGAACATCACTATCGATGAACTCCTTCAGTCCATTATCCTCCATCACTGCCTCCATCCTATCCTTCCATGCCATGTAATTCAAGCTCCCATCAAGGGCATACTCCAATCGCAACCGATTGAAAGACATTTCAATGTATACTCAACTTCTACACCAAGAATTTTCTGTAGTAAATTCGAATTGTCCACCAGCACAAACTCAGCAATTCTTCACAATTTCAACTTTCAAGAATTAACACTGCTATGATACCATGTAGAAATTAGTATACACTAAGCATGCATACATCCAGATTCCCCTGATCTCACAACATTTAACTTCTTACAAAATACAGAATCATTCCACTGTTAATCTTTTGTGGAAAATTGATTGCATCACACACACATTGGAGTTTCCAATGAGGATTGCGTAGTCAAGGCAAGGGTAATTCAAATTCATTCAGAGCTATTCTTCAGCAGGGATTGCGCAGTGAAGGCAGGCTAGCAGGAGGGCAGAGATCGGTGCATGGATTTGCAGATTTCTTCTATGTTAGTGTGTGACGATTGATTGTACTGAGAGCTTGATGTACTAAGATTTGTATGATATTCTTACATGATCTCCATGATACATAATATATGATAGTTGGGGTTTTCATCTTCAGGCTTTCCTGTTAAACAACTGTGTTATGTGCGATTGTTTTTATTTATGCTTCACATGTGTTTGCAATTAATTTTCTGCAAAAGATTAACAGTGGAACGATTCTGTATTTTGCAAGAAGTTAAATATTGTGAGATTAAGGGAATCTGGATGTATGCATGCTTAGTGTATACTAATTTCTACATTTCATGATCGTCCAATCCCATATCCATTGGGATGGGTAAATAATGATGCAAAGATAAAGGTAAAAAAAATAGTGAAAAATTATATTTGTTATTTTTGATGACTTCATTGATGAAGTAAAACTAGATTTAATTCACTTTGCTACATGTGGAGTGGTGTTTGGAAGTCCCTACATGTACATGCCAGGTGCAACCTTCATGTAGAGAGACGACCAATACAGGGTCATCAAGGATGGAAAATCATTCACCATCAACGCGCACAAAGGCAAGTTGAAAATCTCACTAGTAAGTGCCAACCAAACCTAGAAACTGATCAGTTCTAGCAAGAAGTATGTTTTACTATTTTAAAGAAAAAACCAATCTATAGAAGAGTCAGTAAGAGAAAAGGCATCCTAGATGGGTGTACTGAGAAACATTAACAACAACTGGAAGAGTTGCTACAAGCATACATGGATGTGCTCTAGGAGCCTAAAGGGATACCACCCAAGAGGAAAGTGGAGCATGATATCCAGCTATTGTTGGACTCCCCATTGCCAAAAATTGGGTTGTATAGTCAATTTTTTTATAGAAGCAAGTGAGGTGAAGAAACAGTTGCAACAACTACTTGAACAGGGTGTCATTCGTCTGAGTACATTTCCATGTGGGTCACCCATCATCATTGTGCCATAGAAGGACGAGACTTTTACAAGGTGTTGAACAAAAATATGCTCAAGAATAGGTGCCCCCTGCCCATAATAGATGATCCAATGGATCAGTTGCACTAAGTGAAATAATACACCAAGATGGACTTAAAGTCTTGATATCACCAGGTTTGAGTCAGAGAAGAAGATACCTGAAGGTCTACCTTAAAATCCATGCAAGGTTTGTATGGGTGATTAGTCATGCCATTTGGCCTATGTAATACACCAACTACATTTACGAGGTCAATTAATGATATACTACACCCTTTTATAGATTAATTTGTTATTGTCTATTTGGATGATATCTAGTATGCAATTCTACCTTGGAGGAGCACATCTCACATTTGACATAGGTATTGGAGACATGAAAGAAGCACCAATTGCTAGAAAATATCAAGAAGTGTGAACTTTCACAACAATATTTAGTGTATATGGGGTATATGATAGGTGGAGAAGAGTTGAAGATAAATCCCCCCAAGATGGAGGCCATCATGAAATGGTTAGTGCCTACTAATGCATCTAAGGTTAGGAGTTTTGTTGGGGTGGCACAATACATGAGGAAATTCATAGCCTGATTTTCAATGGTAGCAACACCACTCCACGCCATAATAATAAGTGGCAAGAGTTTCTAGTGGGGAAAGGGCCAGGAGAGGGCCTTTGAGGAGCTAAAGAAGAAGATCAATCAAACACCAAGTTTGACATTACAAAACTTACAACAACCCTTTGAAGTGGAGACAAATTCAAGTGGGTATGTTATGGGAGTGGTCTTGATGAAGTGAGGAAGGCATGTATGCTACCATTTTGAAGTATTTCATGGGGTAGTTCTTAAATGCCCTACCTACGACAAGGAGCTATATGCACTGGTGCAAGTTGTGAAGAAGTGGAAACATTATCTTATGGGAAAGGAGACAATAATAGACAAAAATCACTAGCCACTATAGTTCCCACAAGACCAAAGTAAGCTACAAAAAACCAGGTGTTATAAGTGGATGGGGTTTTTACAATAGTTTCATATAGTGATCATGTATAATAAGGGAAACATAAACAAGTCGGTTGACATGCTTTCAAGGTTGCCCACATTAAAGATAATAACTTTGTGATCTCTGATGCACATGGAGGCATTCACCCATGATGCATATAGAGAGGCATATTTAGTGGACGAGGGTTTCAAGGATGTTTTTCAGTAGTTGTAGATCCATAGTCATGTGTACAATTGTGACAACATAATTGACTATAATCTCCAGGACAAGTTACTTTATAGGCTGGATAAGTTATGTTTTCCTAAAGGTGAGCAATTGCAACTAATTAGAGAGGCCCATACCTCCAAGTTTGTAGGGAACTTTGGTGTAGGGAAGACAATGAACAACTTGGATATGTATGCATATTGATCCAAGATGCAAAAACATGTAACTATTTTCATAAGAGGATGCATGCTTTATTGTACCAGCAAGCCTAGTAATAGGAAACAAGTTCTATATCATCCTTACTTGTACCCACTCATCCCCGGGAAAGCATTTCCATAGACTTTGTAGGAGGTTTACCAAAAACTAGGAAGGGACATGAGTAACTATTCGTGGCAGTTGACAGGTTCAACAAGATGTGTGTTTTGATGCCCTGTAAAAAGACCATCAACGAACAAGAAGTAATGAACTTGTTCTTTGGGCAAGTCTAGGTGCACTTTGGGATATTAAGGAGTAGCGTTTTAAACAAGGAGACGATATTTATCAATGAATTTTGGACTACAATGTGGGAGAAGATGGACATGAAGTTAAAGAGGTGTACACAATTCAATCCACAAACAGAGGGGAAGACAAAAGTAATTAACAACACTTTGGTGCAATTTTTGAGGGGTTACAATCAGAAGCATCCAAAGGTCTGGGATGAAAATTTGGTAAATATATAACACTCTTATAATAAAGTAGCCCACACTTTTACTAGTAATTCCCCATTTGATACTAGTTTTGGATATTTCCCACCTTCACCTTTGGGTATTGCATATAGGTAGGAAGGAAGAGTGAGAGGGGATCTTATAGGGGGTGCCTTAAAGACATGATTTTTTGTTGTTGAGAAGATCTGGAAAATCCATCTATAGGTATAAGATACATTGAAAAAATAATAAGAAAAATACAAGGGCAAGCATGATCAACACATAACAAAGAATTTGTTCAAGGCAGGAGACAAAGTATGCTTCTAGTTGAATAAGGAGAGGCTACAAGGTCCCAGTAAGAAAATCAAGGCTCTATGGTATGGTCCATTTGAGATATTAGAAAAGGTTGGAGATAACACCTATAGACTCATTCTACCACCATACATGCGCATATGCTTAGTTATGAATGTAGATATTTTTAAACTCTATGAGCCTTCCATTCTAGATCAGGAAGAGGAACAAGTCCTACCATATGTAGAGGATTTGACACTAGATGCTCAGGAAGATTTGACATAGAATAAAATTGTGCAGAAGATGTCCAGAATTACAAGACATGGACATCACGACCTTTCACAGATTAGATTGAAGGTCGACTTCTAGGCAAAGCTAAATGGTACACTCAAGAGAAGGTGGAGGAAATTTTTCTCACTTCATTTAGTAGAAGCTTGTGGGGACCAAAAGCCTCCATAAATGGGGAGGTGTGATCAAGTTCGGATCATTATATTATTTTTTATCCATTTCAATGCTTTTAGAGTGAAAAAAGTGGAGGAATCAGCTCACAGGACCATTTTTACCAGCAAGACCTAGTTTGGCAGATTGGAGTCTGAAACATTCCAGGAGCATTTTAAGAATTAAATGACGTATTTTGGCGGTAAAAGTTAACTGCTTTAGTGAAACACCTTTTTTTCCTTTTCTACACATAGAGACCTTTCCTATGAGGCAAGAATTGCCTCAATTGGAGTTTGTATGGAAAATTTATGCCACTTGGAAGTTGACCTTTCTACTTTGATCACCATAATTCAAGAGGATGCCATGTCAACCCTCATTACTCATGGAAAATGGGATAGCCACATGATCATGATAAAGAAGACTCTAGAAGAGTCCACATTGTAACTCTAGTTAAGAGTTGAAGGATTCGAACCTAACCACTGGTAGGCTATCAAGCTATGTTATAATTGAGCCACTAGGAGGAATAGGGGTCTCATTCTTTTTCAGTGAATTTATACCATAGACGAGCAAAATAGTAAAGAGGGATAGGGAGAGAGAAAACATAGAGGATTTGCGCATTGTAATGGCACATAAGCCATAAGCATTACTTCTCTGTATTCACAGACATTTTATATTCAAAGAAAGGGAGTAGAGCGTTGTCACCTTCCAGGTAGGTTTTCTCCTGAAAGGGTTTCCCAAGTTATATTTTATGTCAATCATGGTTTTTGAGATTTTATTTCATTGTTCTCTATTTTCTGCATAATAATAATTTGCATGCATACACAATAAACAAAAATTTACAGATCCAAAAATCTAAAGAGAAATAAACCCTCATAACTTAGATTTCAGATTTTTTAAAGTATAATTCTATTATATCTGTTGTGACAAACTCTCTAATGAAATATCTATGGCAATTTATGGATAATTAAAGGGATCACATGTTGAAATGATAGGTATATGTATATTGTATTTATACAAATAATTTTTTATTTAAAACTGAGAGATTTAGGTAAGTTCAAAGTATATATATAGTTGAAATATACATTTATGTTTTATTTAAAATATATAGATTTAGGTAAATACAATACATTTGTCAGAGATAAATATTATTAATGGGAATTTATTAATTTTGTTGGTTTACATAAATAAAGTGATATTATAATAATACGTAAATAATAAAATTCTATTTTATATTATTATTTATAATTATTTTGATATAAATCGTAAAATTTGTATTGATATAATATTGAAGCAAATACTTATAATAGAGTTATAAAAAATGTTTTGCGTTAAAGGTTTCACATTAAAAGATTGCACATTAAAAATATGTCATTTGTTTCTATTTAAGATTGCAAACTACGAGTAGCTTACAATAACATATTGAATATAAATACCAAGAGGTAAATATATAGTGAAAGATACCCAACAAAAAAACTCAATAGCTAAGAAGAACTTAACTAGATATGATTCAAAAAGTGAGTTGACTAATCATTACCTTATATTTTTTCTTGCATCCATGCTAGTTATTGTGAGTTGTAGAGCAACTTAACTATTCATTTATGTAAGGGGACTTAGAACTTATACCTTTGGCACAAATTGAGTGAGTGAAGGAACGATCAACTTTGCGTGAGATTCATTCATTATGCTTCTTTGTAGTAAACCAAATTGTGTACCAATATATTTTGATACAATGTCACTTGTTCATTATATTATGGAACCCATTACATGTAAACCTTGCCATTGATGATTATTGTCGTAACCTTTTTCTATTGGCCATATTTACTTGATAATTAACCACTATCTAATTTTTTTAAAAGACATGAAAACAAGCCACGAAAACAAGCCACATTTTAAAATGTATCTCTAACGCAACTAATTCTTTATAAGACTAGCATTTGCACATGACAGTGCAAAAGAACGTTGAAGGTGAAGTACCCTTTACACCTGTTCAGATTCTGTCATAAACGACGAATCTTAACAATATCCCAAACATAAACCTCATAATAAAAACACTTTTAACGTAATTAAAACCAATAAAAATATATATGTGAACATTGGAATCCAAACAAATATGAAGCTCAAAATACATAAACTTTTGGCCAAATTCCACTTTTGTAATAAAATATAAACTTTTGCATTACACGAGATTCCTAAAATCTATATAAGTACATACTATTCACCCTTCAGAGTTATAAATAACCCCTTTCACATCTTTCACTCCTTTTGTATATTTTTATTATTTTAATATTAAAAAATATTATATTTTTTTAATACATTAAAATTTCCCAAAAACAATTTTTTTAATATTATTATTTTTAAATTTATTAAAAAATTACCTGTTTGGTGATACTTTATGTCCAACTGTTTTTTTCATTATTATAACATTGCTCTCTCATTAAATGTTTCCATCAAATGATATGATAGCAATTTCACTATCTACGATCCATAGTCTTATTTATAATAACGATTTTAATTTTATATTAGTTAGATTTATTTTAAACATGTTTAATTTTTTAATGGGTATTATTATTATTATTGTTTGATTTTATATTAGGAATTAAGAAATTTATATATTAAAAAATTTGAATTTTAAAATATTTTATAGAGTTAAGTTTAAGATGGATTTAAATTAATTTAATTCTTAAATTTAGTTTTTTTCCAATGGGATGGGCAAATAAGTGGTTAGTTGGTTTCAGGGACCGCCCCACGAGGCACATGACAAGTATCTTCATAACTAAAAGCAGGGTAATGAGATGGGCCACTGGTCGTTCGAACAATCCAAACATAATCATGGTTGATATAATGCGGAGTAGGCTTAACGACAAGGGTGATAAGTCTCACGTGATGAATGTGGGTTGTAGGGTGTGGGTTTGAGTGTTAGTTGCTATGCACACTCACCAAGATATGGGGCAATCGACATTACACAGAGGTAACTAATCTTATTGCAGGGGGTTCCAAGGTGGGTTCCCAAGCCTTCATTTAAGACCTCGAGGTGCAATTGTGCAGAACTTTAGGGTGTTTTTGCGAGCTTAGTTTTGATTGTTGGAGCCCTAGTTGCAATCAACAGTTTGGTGCTCCTTACAACTACCCCCCTGCGAATTACACGTATACTTGCTTCCCTGCCTATGGTCTTTCTATGTTAGTCTAGTAATGAGTGTGTCTGGTTCCTGGTCGCTGTTGCATCTCCTTCTAGGTGAATGGAGTTGGGTTTATGAAATTTATTGGGTGTGGGATTCTATTAGGGTGGTAACTACTTGGGGTCTTTAGAGTATGTGGTGGGGAACTCTTTAGGTTAGAACCTCGGGTGGTAAACACCATGTGTTTTAGGAGCCTGTTCGTATTCTTTCCATCATTATTCTTGTTAAACTAAGCTTGTTAATGTCTAGCTTGTTTTTGGCCCCACCTTCATTTGGTCTCCGCCTCAGAGTTGTCGTCAAGTTTCTTCAATACTGGTTGCGTTTTGTTGTCTTGGGCATGTCGCCTTGGGGAATTGGGTGGTCGAGATTAGTGAAGTCGAGCCTCTCCTCCTCGGGTGGCATCTCTAGCTTGGGGCTATTCATTAGTCAAGCCACCCCTGCTTCGTGTAAGTCCTGTCTTGCCATTGGGGGTAGTTCACTATATATGTGGTGGGTTCTTGGATCTCTTGGTCGTGTTTCAATGGGAAACTCCTTCTGGGATGTTGGGTTCCCTCCTGTGCATCTATTTAGAGTTTGTCTTGTGCCACCAACTATGCCCCGTTAGCGAGGCTGATCTCGCCGCGGAGGAGGGCAGCAAGGCCCTGTAGGGCACCAAGGCAACAATCAGAGCTCGTCCACGATTGACTCGGCAAGTGAGGAGTGTGTGGGGGAGGTGGCCCATGCTCGCGGCCGCTCCCCGGGTTTAGTGGATGCATCGAATATGTTGGAATCAATTATTGAGCAGCTTTGAGGAGTCTAGGCCAACCTAGACATCCTCAACGAACATTGATATGAAGATAGAAATTAATTGGTGGCGTACATGAATGATACTCAATCAACCAAAGTAAAATTATCGAACAACTAGAGAACGTCTGCCAAAGCCCAATGACTTGGAGGCCCGAGTAGAGCATATTGACTTCCACATGCATGAGAGATTTGATCTATTTGCAACACCTCCTGTGCTTCCTCCTCAACCACCTACGTCATATGCTGATTTCAGATTCTCTATCTATTTTGTCTTCTTTTTGCTTTGTAAGGCTAATCAACCTACCAGAAATAATGGTTTTATGGTCATATCTTATGTATTCTCCAACTCTCCTCACAAAAAAATATGGTCAAAGTGAAGTTAGGAGAGTCGTGAAGACACATTTTGTACTATGTTTTTCTATGATAATATATAAAAAAACCTTTAATCAATAAAATAAAAAAGAAATCTTAAAATTTGTCATATACATATATTCTTTCAATAGTGTTTTTTGAGTAACATTTTACAATATAAAATATAGTGTTACTTTACAACATCTCTACACTAAATTATATAACATTTTAATACGCAATAATTATTAAACTTAAACTTATTTACATTTATTAAAAATAAATTAAATCTAAAATTTTAAATTAATATAAATCTATTATCTTATTATTTACTACTAAAAATTAACCAAATAAATTTTATAATTATTATCCATAATTAATAACTAAATATTATAATTATCCATATCATCAACAATTAAGCGATATTATTATCATTATAATTTTTTTCATTTATTATAATAATCCTAAAACCAAATCAAATAAATCTAATTAAGATTTAAAATAAATGAAATAAGACAACATTAATAATATGTATCTTTATCATTCAAACTATCCTTTAACCAAAAAAATATTATATATATATATATATATATATATATAACAAAGTATTATTGATATTACTCTTTCATTACAATGTTACAAAATAATCAAAGTATAAATTGTCTTATTCACTAGAATGCTCCAAAATAAACAATGTGTCAATCCGAATAGGACAACATTTCCTTAATGCGTGGCTAAGCCACAAGAATTAGTATTTCCTACTCCATAGAGACGGCCCAACTCAAGTGCCTTCGGAATCTTAAGCCATACTCTAACCATGGAATATTTTCATTCTAAGATCTGTACATAAGGTGTTATACATAAAGATGGCAGCTGTATTTTCTTCCCTTAAAAGATAGTACAATGAATTTAATAAATCTAAATCAAAGAATATTTTTGTAGCATGGGTCATTGACATTTGGCCTTTTTGAATGAAGTTTTAAAAAATTACTTTTCCATGCACTTTGTTGTTGGGAATAAGTTTTCCCTCTCTCATTCCATTTATCACACCATGTTTTTATTGGATATACATTGCTTTACAATAAATTTATGAGGTTAATATACATGGTATCCTATATTTTTAGTTTTATTTATTTTTATATTTATTTTTTTCAGTTTTTTAATTTTGATAAGATAATGAAAAATTTTAACAAAGATTTTTGAAAATTTGGATTACAATTGTTAAACTTTTGTGTTTTGGGTGTTCTAAGGGTTTTTATGGTGTTAAATCCATTTTCACCATCAAAAATGCAATTCAAACACTATAGCTATCTGATTTTTTGAATTTTTTAACCGGATTCAGCAAAAAACTTTCATCCAAACTATTCTGTTGCATCCGTAGACAACTCCATTTATTGCCCCCATTTGAAGAGAAATTGCAAATTATCACCATGTTTTTATTGAAGTTAATATACATTATATTACAACACATATATGAGAGGTTAATATACACCATATCATAGTAAAACTTATCATAAATGATTATGATATGTGACAACGTGATATATTTCAAAATAAAATAAAAATGTGTAGTTCAGTATTATTTTTTATTTTTATTTTTTAAATAGTATTTGTTTTGATTAATATTTTTATTAGTATATTTATATAAGTTAAATGGTCAATTAATATTGATAACCTTAGTTCCTTTTATAAGTACATAAAGCCTTGACATATACATTGTATCACACCGAATCTTATCTAAATGATTATGATTGGTGACATCATGATACATCTCAAAATAAAATAAACTTGCATAGTTGTATAGTATTTTTAATTTTTGTTTGTTTGTTTGTTTTGGTACTATTATAAGTAGTATTTGTTTCGATTGATATTTACTAGTATAGTTATATAAGTTAAATGATTGATTAATATTGATAGGCTTAATTTGTTTTTAAGTACGTCAAAATTATGTTAGTAAAGTGGTTATGCAAAAATTAACATATATGTATTTCTAGGGGTCTCGGATAAATGGTGATGAGTGCTCTCTTAAGGCACTTCTTGATGTGAAGTCACTGGTCCAATTCCCATGCCCGATCGTGGTGATATATTGGACATGTTGAAGATGTAGTCCTACCAAACTTACAAAAAAAATAAAATAAGATATATGTATAATAAGTGTTTGAGGCATTTGGTGTACATTTTATATCATTATAATGGAGAGCATGCAATCATTTACACAACATTGAAAAGTTTTATATATGTGCATGCCTAATGTGTGGATGTTGTTTATGTACTACTACTTTTTCAATAAGATTGTTAACATTGAAAAGTTTTATATATGTGCATGCCTAATGTGTGGATGCTGTTTATTTACTACTACTTTTTCAATAAGATTGTTAACAATAGAATAATTGACAATTTGATAAATTCATTATTGAACCATAGACATTGACATGAGTACAAGGATTAAATAAATCTCCACAATTTAATTTGTACTTTCTTTCTATTCTAAAATATAATTACATATCAACCTAAAGAAAACATAATAATATATGGAGAAAATCAAATTATATTATAAATTATGAAAATAAATAAATTATATTATAAATTATAAAATGTTTATAAAATATGATATTGAAAATGTCATTAATATTAATATTATAATTGAATTTATACATAAGCACTTATACTAAATTTACTATAAATTTCTACAAAAGCACATGGTATTAAATTTATTCATAGTAAATTAAAAAAATCCATAAACTATGATATATATTGATATATCATAAAGAACTTATATATTACAATATTAAAATGACACTTTCCAGTGAGGTTACAAATTTGCTTTTCCCATGAATTTTGCTCTTTTTTTTTCAAAAAGTGTGACCATAAAATTGTTTGAATAGTCTTTGTGAGGATGGAAATGGATTCAACACCATTAAAATCTCAGTAATTATTCAAAATAGTAAAGTTTGACAATTGTAACTTAGATTTTCCAAAATTTCTTTTAAATTTTAACAAAAATCATGCAAAAAACTCTACTATTTTTCTGAGCAAATTTATAGCCTCTTTAAACTACTATTATTAACAGTATTGATAATATTAATATTACATTAAATACATAAAATATGGTATCAAATATATTTATTGATATTAGTATTGATAATATTAATATTACTTTAAATACATAAAGTATGATATCAAATATATTTATTGATATTAATATTGATAAAGTATGATATTAAATATATTTATTGATACTAGTATTGATAATATTAATATTACATTAAATACATAAAGTATAATATTAAATATATTTATTAATAATATCAATATTATAAAATTAAAAGAATATAAATAATTTTAATAATAAATTAACATAATTTAAAAAATAATATTAAATTTATCAATAATATTAAATTTATAAAAATTCAAAAAAACAATTTTACTAATATTTATCACATAATTATAATTTAATATTATTCTATTTATAATTTAATATAAATATATAACTAAAACATAATAAAAACTCTTACAATTAATTAAAAATCAAAATAATTAAAAATTAATATTAATAATATATCCAATAAAATATGAATATGAAAATCAAATAAAATATATTTGTAATTAAACGATAAGAGCAGGGAACATTTCAAATATGCTATAGGCAAAATTAAGAGAAAAAGAAAATGACATCTCCCAGAATTCCTGAAAAATAATACTTTAAAAATACTTAAAAAAAAAACTTCAAAAACAGATAGGAGAGGCCGAGCATTCACCCATAGGTAAAAGTAACTCAGTAATATTACTGTCCAAATCAATGAAAAATCCAACTTGATAATAAAACGATAGCCACCAGAAAAAAAAAAAAAAAAGGTGAGTGCAGGTTCAGATGAAGGAAAGACAAGGTACAAAGTCTTGTCAACATGGAAGTAGAAGCCTGCTGGAACTTTACATGTAATTTTAGTTCATCAACCAGCAAAACGGAGAGGGGGAAATAATTCTGAACATGATAAGCAAGCATCAAGCCACATTCAAATTATTAAACAACTTTTTATTTCAATTGATTTAACTATTTGACACCCACTTTATTATTATGGAAGGGAGAGATTTGAACGTTACACCTCCACCCCTTGGTTTTATATTTACTTTAATGATGTCACTTTCCATTGCATTATTCAGGGTTGATATTGATAATGAGCTTCTTCTCCATTGGAGCATTGGCAAAATATATGAATTTCTGGGTGCGCAAAGTTGATTTTTGTAGTATGTGACCTATTATCTATTACAGAGTGGCATCTTCATCTTTATCTTTAGGGATTTTCTTTCGTGTATTTGCCTCCCATTTTGATTCCAAATTCTCAGAACCAGGATTTAGGATTTGGAGAGTTGGGGGTCGAAATAACTCTACTCATGAATGTAAGATTCCCCAATGACTCTTTAGTGTATCACAGGAATCTGCCATCATACTCTTACATGGTCTGTGTGCTGTTATTATTATATTGTGCAGGGGTGGCAATGAATGGGCTGATAAAGAGGACCTCCCCTTCCTCTTTTCCTTCCACTGGGAAGCATCAGAAGAAGAAGTCATGTTCTCAGAACAACATTTCCCTCAGAATAAAGGAAACCCAAATCATGAAAGGTGAAAGACAGGCTTTTGCTTTCTGTTGAGAGTGGGAAGAAGGAAATTTACTTGTCAGGGAATATGTATTACATGCTGCAATCTTGTGGCATTGGCTTACCTCCTTCGTTTTGTGGGTTCTACTGCGCTTTGGATGCGAGGGTGATCATCCGTATGGGTATTTCTGGGCATCAACAATGAATAAGTTCAGAGAGTGGAAAACAAGAATCATAGCAAAAGTGGGATTTGTTTGTATGGTCTATCTGTATGCAATTCTTGTGATTTTATAGCAATAGAAGCTTTCTGCAAATCGAAGTAGAAGTGGATCGAAAACATGTGGAAGCTGTAGGTGCAGATTGGGGTTTAGGGCAGGCCAAAAATACGATCTTAGCATGGAATGGATTGAACCCACAACCAAGTTGAGGTGAAAAAGTTAGGAATTCATTTCAATGGAAAAATCTCCAAAGGGTTGTGCCCCCCACATCTGCTATTGCTATTGCTGCCGTCCTACAGGGTCAGAGGTTTCGACTTCTTCTTTTCCTGCAACAAACAAGGTGGAAGCAGTGCATCCTTCCAATTGGCAGGGATGTGATGGTCATATGCCCACTATAGGAGGTGACAACTCTCTGGTGAAGGAAGATGGCGGAGTGCCTCTCAAAAGCAATTTGAAGAAGCCATCATCTGGGTCTTTAAAGGACCCTACTGCGGATAGACATATAAGCCCAAATAGGAGTCCTGTTACAGAAAATTGCGAACATGGGGAGACCAATACTAACAGCAAGAGAAAAGTACAGTGGACTGATGCACATGGGCAGGAACTAACTCAAGTTAAAGAGTTTGAACGCAGGTATGCTCTTTCCGAGATTTTGTGCTTGTTGATCGCATGGTTGTCTTGGTTATTTATCTTGTGTATGTTGTCTACGGTTCGTTGGATTTTTAAATATATAATTAACTGCAACTAGGATTTTATTTTTGAACCCAGGTAAGTTAGATTGGCAAAATTATCCACATAATTTTCTTCTCTATTTTTTCAATCTGAAACAGATTGAATATCTTTTGAACTTCAATTCTTTTACACATCCTCATTTGCCATTTTCCCCATTATTGCTAAATGAGAAATCATATATATACACACACGTGGACACATATATGGATGTAAATATGTATATGCTCCAATCTTAATATGTGTATGTGTTGAGGAATATTTTCCATATTTCTTCTGGCAATCCACTTGTTGAAATATATATTTCCACTATTATTAATTAATTAATTAATTTTCAGAAAATTTATTTATTTTCCTTTCTGAGGAAAACCATGTGGGGGCAATGCAAGGACTGCTTTCTCATATTCGTGAATAGAATTCTTAGTAAATTATTCAATAACTGTTGACATGGAACTAGCCTCAATGGTGACAGCTGTTTTAACTAACCCCTCTGGTTAAAATGTTTGGAAACATCTTGTCTCACTCTCAAACACTTGCACATTGAGATTGATGGTATTTGCCAACTCCAATCAGCTCACATAGGGTAAACGTGTCACAAGTAGGAATTAAATCTGGTACAACTTCTCCTCTTGGCCACCTGACCTAGACTTAGTCGACATTTCTGGTTCTAATTACTGAATACAATAACAAAATAAATGCGTTTTACCCATCTTTCTCCTGGCAATCCACTTTCAAAAAACATGTTTATGAGATTTTGTTCTTGTTCATCTCATGATTGTCTTTTTTATTTATTTCTTGTGTATGTTGTCCAATGACTGCAACTTTAACTTTTTGAACCCAAGTAAGTTAGATTGTCAAAAATATTCACATAATTATCTGCTCTATTTTTTCAAAAAGAAACAGTTTGAACATCCTTTGAACTTCAATTCTTCTTTTACACACCCTCATTTGCAATATATATGTATGTATGTGAAACACACACACACATATATATATATATATATTATAGCATGTGTAACTGTCAAGGGATATTTCCCATCTTTCTTTTGGGAATCCACTTGTCAAAAACATTTTTCCATTGGCCAATTTTTTTCCTAAGGGATTCTTCCTAAAATTCATGAATGGCATCCCTAGTAAGCCTGTCAGCATTTGTTGGTACAGAACTAACCAAATGCTGAGTAACATTGGTGACAACTGGTTGAGCTAACCCGTCAGGTTAAAATGTTTGGAAACATCTTGTCTCACCCTCAAGCACTTAACTGAGAATGAGATATCTGGTACCTTGCCAGCTCATGCTGAGTAAAATTGGCGACAACTGATTGAGCTAACCCGTCAGGCTAAAATGTTTGGAAACATCTTGTCTCACCCTCAAGCACTTAACTGAGAATGAGATATCTAGTACTTTGCCAGCTCCAATTGGTCCACCGATGGCAAACATGTCACTAGTGTGATTCGAACCTTGGTGGGTAAGATGACAACTTCTTTTCGCTAGAACCAATCGATGTGTCCACTTCGAATTATTGAATACAATGTCACAATAAATCCATTTTTCTTCTGGAAATCCACTTGACAAAAAACATGTTTCAATTATCAATTATTGAACACGATACCAAATAAAATATACAAATTCAGGACACTTCTTTAAAATTAATCTACACAATATTCAATGTATTCATAGATGCTCGTGATAGTGTTGAAGGGGATTGAGTTTTGCAGCACATTTCAAACATGTAAATGACCCATTTAGGATCGCCCCTTACTGAAAGAAATGGGTGTGCATGGAGTTGGTTAAGTAATGTCATTGTTAAAAGCATTAAGGTATCTGTCAACCCCAGTCTACGATATTACAGGATCTGTAAATGTTTGTTTTTCGTTGGAAAAAAATTGGAACTTTTCATTAGCATAATGATCAATTACATTCTGTAGATGCATACTCCTGTATGCATTTCCTTTGCCATCTAAGGCAGATTCTGCTGAAAATGCTTTCTAAAAACTTCTTCTCTGTATGTGAAGCACATAATATATGAATTTCTAAATAAGCTGTCTGGTATACAGGACCTGTAAATATTACATTTAAACTTCCAATTTTGCTCGCATTTTGTGTGATTTATACACATGTTTTACAACTATTTCCTTCAGCCCTTTGACATCAGTTAAATTTTCTTCAATGAGTTGGATTGAATACAGGAATTTTCTTTGGTGATGTAATTTGTTTGCAGGCTGTTCTTTTGGGAATTGAGCTCAGTTCTTTTGGTTCAGCTTTTGGCCTATGTTTGCTACTTTTTCGAGTTTTCGTTTTTTTGAAGCTGTTTAGTCAAAAACTATCATCTATAAGTGAATCCCCCCGTACAAGGATCCCTTAGTTTTACCAGATTTCTTTATTTCTCACCAGTGTTAAATGTGTATACCTTTGACATCTATGCATTCTCTGTGGCAGCGTTTATGCCAGCTATTGTCGAATGCTTCCACTCCTATCAGCTCCAAGAGTTTTTCTTTGATGAGCTTAGTGCCTTTTTAAGTGCCTCCAAGTCCTGTCCTGCTTGACTCCCCTTTCAATCCTAAAGGACTTCTGTTGAAACTTGTCAGTATTGACCCACTTCTTGACGCTGTGAGCTGCAAATTTCTCAAGTCTAGGTGACTGCTGTCCTAATATTCTCTCACTATATAACTCAAAACGTAATTTATTTAAAAGCGGAAAATTGAGTTTCTGAAGTTTGAACGTTGTATCAATCACACAACAGCTGTAAAATTGAACAGCGGAAGAAATAGCACATATACAGAGGGATTTTTCCTTCTAATCAGCTTTTCATTCATTTGATAAAAGTTTACAAGGTAATCCTGTAGCCTTCTTTTAATCAGCAGTTGTATGGTCATTAATTCTTTTAGATCTGAAGAGTATGGCCTGTGTAAGAAAGGAAAAAGCTACAGCAGTACAGCCTGCACTTTTCTGCCTGTTTTGAATCACTCTTCCTTCCTCTTAAGTGCTGAAGCACACTTAAGCAATCACTGAAGATAAAGTATTTCCTGCAAATCTGTACTGCCAGTGCATGGAAAATAGTAAAATACTGATACATCACTGTACGGTCTGCTGTATTTCCCAAGACTCCGGTGCGGGGAGACACACAGGGGGGACGTGTGGGAGTACCCTCAAATTTTAGGGAAATTTCGGGGGTGCAGGGGGATGTCGGAATATATATAATTCAAATTCATATTCATCGTTCAATAATGAAAGCATAAATATTAAATAGACTAATAGTAATACGGATACCAATACATTGAAAATTGAAATTTGATCCACACATAAAGTTTAAATTCATGATTGAATTAAATAATAACATACATTGATCCATCCTCATCATTCATTTTGATACATACATAATTCATATGACATACTCATTATTCATCCATACCATGAGATTCAATAAAAAAATTCAATAACGAAATATTCAACTACATTGATCCATATCATTCATCATTCATCATTCTGCAATCTACATTGATTTAAAAACTAAATTCATCATTCATCACTGTAGAATCTAAACTAAAAACAAAACATACTAGTATTTTACTATATACTAGACACTGAAGTTTGAACACTAAATTTATATAACTCAAAGTTTCAAACTAAAAAATAGTTAAGAGTCAAGAGTCAAGAATCAGTCTGAGGTCATCAATATCTTGTGTCACAACTCAAAAGTTAAAACTGAAAAGTAAAAATGGATAATGAACTTTGAAAGTAAAATCAACATCAAGGACTCAATCTCAACGATTGGTCCTCTACATCCATTTATTGCATGAAGTCATTGAGACCACCAATGGGAATGTCGTTATCTGAGTCAAAGTCACTCTCTTGAGTAACCAACGGAACTCCAACCAAACCATGTTGCAGCTCATCTGGTCCATCCACATCATCTATCTGTGCACTATCCTCTGGATCCACATTCCATCGTGTTGTCGTCCCCTCTGATACTCTGGAGTATGGTGTCTTCCTATGTGCAAGACGTAGAGAACTGTGCACTGCAACTAGTTTCTCTGCTTTCCTTTGAAGGGGGACGCCCAAACACACCCCTTTTGGGGAGTCTCATCCCACACACTGGGGAAACACACCCCCTCGCGTCTCCCCAAGACTCCCCAAAAAGGGTGCGTGGGGAAATGCACCCCCAGTAGACTCCCCGTCCAAGGTGTGTAGGGTGCGAGGGGTGCGTGCACCCGACCTTGGGGGACGTGTCCCCGTGGAACACGGGTATTTCCTGGTCACTTAAGCAGTATGCTTCTCTTCTCCTTGAATGATTCTGTCCTTCCTTTAGCTCCCTTGTTCTCTTTTCTCGTGAGGTTGGCCTCTCCTATCTTGTCCTATATATGCTTTGAGAGAAGATAACGAATCTCCTCAATCCTCACAATTAATCTTCTCAATTTTAGCTGCTACTTATCTTATTCATGAGATGTATGGTGAAGATTAAGTCCTAATTTAAGTCACTAATGTTCTAGAACTTCGAAGCATTTCATTTAGATTCCTAAGTCAAATTGATTTCCAAACCAAAGACTTTCACTTTTATTTTATTTTTCAAGTGTAACGACAAGATATAATGATTTCCCACTTTTTGTAAGTGGTAACTAAAGAAATGTCTGAAACCACTTCTTTCATGTTCATGCTAAACCCGTGCAAGAAGTTCTTTCTTGAGCTACATTTTTCAACACTCCCTCTCAGCAAGGAAAGAATTATGTGTTGAACTTATGCTTTTACAATATAAGATCATTTTTATTTTTATTTTTAAATGAGCATTGATCAATCATTCATTAAATTCAAAACATTAAGTGCATGTAAACTCAAATCACAATACACAAAGTTTAATGCGGAAACCCTTGTGGAGAAAACCACACAAACTTATCATTATAAATGTCCATAGTGTTGGAAAATGTAACTAGGTTCGGTCTTCATAATTATCATTGTATTTGTATCATTGTATTTTCCATGTAAAAGCAAAAGAAGAAAAATAATTTATTATTATTATTATTATCATTTCATTAGTCAAGCATGTTCTTCATGCTTCTAGGGTTTATTGAGTCAAAATAATATTTGTCATGAGTCAATCTGTTGTTTTAGAGTAAAGTCCCATTTGGACTTTTGAAAGAAAAAGGAAAAAGAATTTTATTTGAGTCAAAATAGTCATTTTGACACCCACAAGGCAAAGTCGGCCTTGGAAGGGACCTATTCGACCTCCTCTATATATATATATATAGAGAGAGAGAGAGAGAGAGAGAGAGAGAGAGAGAGAGAGAGCAATTCAACCTCATTTGGTTATCACTTGGCAACTTCGATTTCTATGAAAGAAAGAGCAAGAAGGCAAGCAAAAATCAAAGAAGAAAGAGCAAGAGTCAAAGGAGAGAGAGTGAAGATCTAGAATGAAGAAAAATCGAACTTTTGTTTATCTCTGTTCACATGTGTGAAGTACTAGGGCAACTCTACGAACTATAGGATTGAAATTCTGTTTTTGCGAAGGTGCTAGGGCAAATCTGCAAAGGTGCTTGGGACAACTCTGTGAAGTTGCATGTCTGAAATTCTGATTGAAAGAAGCTTTGATCTTCGTTGACTTGATCGGATTTGATTGGGCTAAGGAAGGCTTGAGGGAGGGTTGACTTGGGTCTTGTGGATGGTCTTGGTCTTGGTCTTGGTTTTTGGGTCCTAAATTTCTCACTTTGATCTGATTCTATAAGAGAAGATTTGTTGGGTTTTCCCCCTTCTGGGGTTTTGCCCTGGCTTGAAGCCTATATCCTGTGTTCATTGCCTTTTGTGATCTTGTAATTGTTTGATGAAGAGAACATATTAAAAGTAATAAGAAGCCAACACATATTCATAAGAAATTATCAAGTAAGAGAAATCAACCCTAATTTGCTGCCCTAGTGATTTTTCAACACGTAGGCACCAACTTACTATTACAAAGCTTGTAGGCACCAACCTACTAGAGACGCCAATATCCTTAGTTGAGCATCAACTCAACAAGATATTGTGTAGTTATTAACTTACTAGAGACACCAATCTCCTCGGCGAAGCACCAACTTAGCAAGACCTATATAGGCACCAACTTAAGGACTTCATTACACAAGTTTCTTTTGACTTCCATTGCATGCTTCATACTTCATGCATTTTGCAACATCATCATACCCTTAACTTTCATTCTCCAACACTTCTCCTTGCTTTATACCCTAGACATAACTTCAAACCCTAGTCAGATTTAGCCTTCATGCCCTAGTGAACCTCATAGTATCATATCCCCAGAATATAATCCTAGACTAGTGCACTTCACAACATCACAACCCCAAAATAACACACTTCACAGCATCATAGACCTTAGTCCTTCATAGCACACACTTAACACTCCATGAAAACTCCTTAGGCTCTTCTTGTGCACCTTTAAATCCCAAGAATACTCCTAAACTCCTCTTGCACACCTCAGATCTCTTTTGTGCACTTGTACTTGATCTTCTTGCTTGGATACAATTAAAATGCGCTTATCTATCCTTTGTTTATAGTGTATCTGTGTTCACTTACGGGGTCGACTTGTCAACACTGGCTAAACTGATTGATACTTTTTGGTTGGGCCGATTTGACAGAATCTTTCATATTTCCTCATTCCTATGGAGTTAGTGAGAGTGCCATATATCGTTGGAAAGGTCTTAGAATAAGCTTCTCAACCATATATCCTATGCTCCTATTTGAGCTAGGTCTTTAGAGTAAAAAGGCCATCAAATATGGGGTATTCAAATTGGACATCAAAATTCCAAAAACAATATTTCCAACAATCTCCATCTTGCAATCTCTATCTTGGACGTTTGTAGTCTCGCCTTATCTTTGACATTAATGACAACAATATTTCCAACATTTTGCACCAATCCAAGTTTGTCTTTGAATGCTTCAAACTTCATTTTTTCCATGGGCTTGGTCATAATATCAACTACTTGTTGATTTGTGGGGATATAGCGGAGCTTCATTGCTCCCTTTTGAAACCTATCTCATATGAAGTGATATTTAATCTCTATGTGCTTGTAGTTATCATGAAACACTAAACTCTCAAAGAGTGTGATACAACTTTGATTATCGTAGTAAATGACTGTGAGATCCAACTCTTGTTCAAATGGTCTTGCAAGTAACATGCAAAGGTAGATGGCCTGACAAGTTTGAGGTGCTATTCTTGTTGACTACATTGTTTTCCAAATCCGAGTCTATATACCCTCGCAACTTCATTTCGCCATCTCCAATATATGCCAAACCGTACTCTGTTGTGCCCTCATATTTAAGCACATGTTTTGCTACTATCCAATGCTATTACTTTGGCTCCATCACGAACTACCTTAAGGTGTTCACTATAAAACATATTTCTAATCTAGTGTTGACCAAATACATTAAGGAATTTATTAGCTACTTATACATTGTGGGATCCACCAACTCTAAGTTTTAAGCTATGACCTTTTTCAAATTAGTGATCATGGGTGTGGCTCTAGGTTTGCAATCCTCCATATAAAATCTCTTCAGGATCATACATATTTACCTTTCCCAAGGAAAAATTTCCCAAGCCTTTTCCAAGCCTCCAACCCAAGTAGTACATCATGTTTATGGCCTTCTTCTCAAACTCAACTGCCATGTTTGTTTTGTACCCTACGATGAGTGTCTCTTTATCTATAAGAAACAAGTCTTCCACACACATTGCCAAAATGAACATATCAATCCCATCAAATATATAACATAAGCTAGGATCGACTTTGCTTTTGGTGAATCCCATACCCTGTAGATATCCATCTATCTTGGGATACCATGATATCAGTGCCTTGCTTGAAAGTTGAGCCCATACAGGGCTTTCTTAAGCATGCAAATATGGGACTCTGTTAGGGTCCTACCCTAACCCCCTTACTTAGATATATTATAAGTGTATGTGGCCCATGAAATAGTTAGTTAATAGTACCTTGTTGTAAAAGACATCCTCTTTGTTAATAAAACTCAAATCAGTTAGAGGTTCTCATTATAAGTGAGTCCATAGGTGGCGAATAATCTCTATGGATAGATATATATGTTGATTTTTTGTAGCTTGGGAGGTACTCCAAGCCCTAGGGTTCGGGATTTGGAGATTGGAGCACCACAATAGGCCATTGTGGGCTTGGAACCCAAGGTGTGGGCTTTGCACCCAAGCATATGGGTGTAAGTTCTTGAGTCCTACTAGACATGTGATGAATGGAGATGATAGAGGATGTCGAGACGAATCCAACACATCTAGAATCATCGAATTCTGAGTTGTCTATGTGGAGATATGAATTTTTGAAGATATTGTGTGGGGTTGTAACACAAAGTTAAGGTTGACTTGATGTTTTAGTGACCTTAAGACAGTTGGAAAGCCCTCTTAGACGAATTTGTTGAAGCCCTTCTATTGTGTATAAATAGAAGGTGAGTTTGGAGTCAAATGACATCATCCAAGTACAAGCAAGTCAAAGAGATCTTCTCTATTTTGGGCCGCAAGTACAGTGAGGTAGAAGGAGTCATTTGGGTTTGTTTAGGGTTGCTTTGCCGTTGCAGTGCAGGTCGAGTTCACTTGGAAGAGGGTTGAGTTAGTTGGGAGGAGATCTGGGCAGTGTGTGTGCATTTTGGAGCTGTATATTGTTACAGGTATGGGCCACAGACTTTCCTGAAGTGGCAGTAGGTGTACAACCCTTGTTTGAGGAGGCCGAGAGGTGTAGCACGTTAGTTTGGCTAGGCCGCAGTCAAGGGAAGTTACAACGAAGTTTTTGGGGCTAGCCTTGAAGCATAACGCATGAATTTGCAACAATGTTTGGGGTTGTTGTATAGCCCTGGCCCCTAACCATGACTGTCATCTCAGAGCTAAATTGCACAAAACTCGTGATCAAGAAGAGGTATGATTAGTCTCTTCTTGTTGACAGTGTTTGCTAAGTGGATGATATGTTTTGGTAGCCTGTAGTAGCCAAAGAGGAAGGGATAACGTGGAGGTTAGAAGCCCTAACCAAGGGGCAGTTTCTATAGTGATTGGGTGGATAGTTTGTATTGGGTGCCTTTGGATTGTTGGAGGGCAGTGTGTAGGTGAGCCAAAAGTAGCCCTTGATCAGCTCGTCATAAAGGAACTTGGTAGCTAAAGGTGGGTGAAGTATTGAGCTTATGAGTAGCTCTTTGATGGACGAAGAAAGCTATTAGAGGAGAGGCAGTTTGTAGCTCAAGGATTGGCCAACCTAGAGGAGCAGATTGGATCAAGCCAAAGTTCATTGTAGTAGAAGTGACTTGCAGCAGTGATAGCAGGCAACCCTCCTGGAGTCTCGAGGTGTTGATGCATTGAAGGACTAACGACCAACTAGAGAGCATATTGGAGTTGAGTTCAAAGACCTATTGGAGTTGGTTCCTTGATAGAGGCAGATAGGAGTTGCTACAGTTCGGGAGCCGAAGGACTGGGTAGATGTGTTCAGGACACGTGGACTGAAAGGTTTGAGGGGTGCCATATCAGCAAGTAGGTCAAGGTTGTCTTGTTCAGGGTAGATTGGTGGTCATCACAACAAACACTAATCCCTAGTTGTTGTTGTTTTGTATCAGTGGATGTATGAGGGCCATTATCCCTGGTACAGAAGTCCTAGACTGTTGTATTATGCAGTTGGACTAATATAACGAAGATTGGGTTATTGTACATACTTGTGTATATTTTGTGCATTGGTAGATTTATTGTTGTATATTGTTCCGCTATGCAAAGTAGCTTTGTTGTGATTCTTGGTTTGGTAGCATTAGAGATTTACGATTCTATCCTAGACATCAGGATTGTGGAAAAATAACATGGTATCAGAGGTTGTTTGAGCTACTTTGAGGGACAATGAATCACAGTGTGCATAGTGAAGTATAACTTAAGAGGGAGTTGGTCACATTGTAAGTGAAGGGCTCACTACAATGTTGAAGTTGCAGGTTGGTCTTTGGTACGAGGATAGGTTGGAAGGGTTGTCCAACTATAGTTCATGGCAGGAAAGGATCAAGTTGGTCTTGCAAGTCAACAGGATCTGGGAGTTTGCCGAGAAAGCCATCAAGAAGCCAACTGACCCTAAGGCGTTGGAAGTGTACGAAGAATTAGATACGAAGGCGAGATTGATCATCCTAGATGGTGTGAAGGACTCCCTAATACCACCTTTTTTCCGGAAGAACTCCGCTCATGAGATGTGGATGGCTCTTCAAAATTTGTTCCAGAATAAGAACGAGAATCAGGTACTGGTATTGGAGGACAAGTTGAACTCTGCCAAGATCTTGCAGGGTGAAGGAGTGACTTCGTATCTGACGAGGTTGTCTTAGGTCAAAGATGAGTTTGGTGCTGTCGGTGTGACTATTTCAATTTTTAATATGGTTAGGATTGCTTTGAAAGGGTTCATCGAGGAATGGAAGCCCTTCATCAAGGGGATCGTTACCAAAGAGAAGTTTCCAAACTGGAATAGGCTGTGGGACCATTTCATTCAGGAAGAGTTGCGAGACGAGGATCTTCATATGAAGAAGAAGGCTTTAGATGATGACGTGGCACTTGCAGCAAGAATGAAGGGCAAGCAGAGGAAGGACTTGAGTAAGATCAAGTGTTTCCACTATGGCGAGATGGGTCATTTTTCGATGAGATGTTTGATGAAGAGGAAGACGGGAGATGACGACAAGAAGAACGGGAAGCAGGTCGTCGGGATTGCCATGATGCTCTCACCATGACATTGGAGGAGGAGAACTTTGCCTTGATCTCTCATTTTTCGTAGGGTACTGTCGATGAGGCTGCATGGAACGTGGATAGTGGGATGTTGAAACATATGACAGGGTTACAGGAGGTATTTGAGACTCTAGCTGAGTGGGTCTCGAAGTTGTACATGATGTTGGGCGACAAGAGTCAGAAGGAGATTCGAGGATCGAGAGTTGTGCCATTCAGGATGGAGTCAAGAAAGGTGATGCGAGTCTAGGATGTACTGTTTGTACCAGGACTTAGATATAGCGTGATATCTATCTTAGCGATCGAGCAAAAGGGGTTTGAGGTCTTGTTCCAGAATGGGAAGGAAAGACTCAGGCCTAAAGGCTCTAGCTCTGCAGGTGTGGTGATTGGAGTTAGAGAGCATGGTCTATATAGGCTGACTGGTAAGGCTATCGATCATGGGAAGAAGAAGTAGGAGGAGCAGGTGCAGGTTCCAGAGAAGCAGGTGCAAGTGCAGCCTTCAGAGGAGCAGGTACAGGTTCCAGAGAAGAAGGTCCAGGTTCTAGAGGCTCAGAGGGAGTCAAGTTCTAGAGGGAGTTTGCAGGTTCAAAGGGAGACCTTGCAGCCCAAGAAGAGTGCATGGTAAGTGGGGAGCAAAGGTGCTCCTAAAACTACTAAGAAGGAATCGTGGACAGATTAGAAGGCATTTCAGGAGAAGAAGAAGAAGCAAGATGCTTCCAGTGACAACAACATTTCCGAGAGAGGCATAATCCATGCTATAGGGATTGCTGCAATTATGGGTGCCAAGAGTTGGGCAAGTGATGATGATGATGATGATGAACTGCTTCCTAGTTTTGGAAGTACCTCCCTCGCTAAGAGGGAGTGTTGATTTTTTGTAGCTTGGAAGGTACTCCAAGCCCTAGGGTTTGGAGGTTGGAGCACCACAATAGGGCATTGTGGGCTTAGAACCCAAGGTGTGGGATTTGCACCCAAGCATATGGGTGTAAGTTCACGAGGCCTACTAGACATGTGATGGATGTAGATGATAGAGGATGTCGAGACGAATCCAACGCATCGATAATCATCAAATTCCGAGTTGTCTACGTGGAGATATGAATTTTTGAAGATATTGCGTGGGCTTGTGACACAAAGTTAAGGTCGACTTGATGTTTCATTGACCTCATGACAGTTGGAAAACCCTCTTGGACAAATTTGTTGGAGCCCTTCTATTGTGTATAAATGGAAGGTGAGTTTGGAGTCGATTGGCATCATCCAAGTGCAAGCAAGTCAAAGAGATCTTCTCTATTTTGGGCCGCAAGTAAAGGAGCAAGTAGAGTGAGGTAGAAGAAGCCATTTGGGTTTGTTTAGGGTTGTTTTACCTCTGCAGTGCAGGCCGAGTTCACTTGGGAGAGGGCCAAGTTAGTTCGGAGGAGATCTGGGCAGTGTGGGTGCATTTTGGAGTTGTGTATTGTTACAGATATGGGCTGCCAACTTTTCTGAAGTGACAACAGGTGTACAGCCCTTGTTTGAGGAGGCCAAGAGGTGTAGCACCTTAGTTTGGCTAGGTCACAATCAAGGGAAGGTACAATGCATTTTTTGGGGCCAGTCTTGGAGCATAACATAGGAGTTTGCATCAGTGTTTGGGGCTTTACACAGGTTGTTGTAAAGCCCTAACCAAGAGTGCCATCTCAGAGTTAATGTGCACAGAACCGGTGGTCAAGAAGAGGTATGATTAATCCCTTCTTGTTGACAGTGTTTGCTAAGAGGATGATATGTTTTGGAAGCATGTAGTAGTCAAAGAGGATGGGATGACGTGGAGGTTCGAAGCCCTAACCAGTGGGCAATTTCTATAGTGATTGAGTGGACAATTTGTATTGGGTGCCTTTTGACTGTTGGAGGGCAGCATGTAGGTGACCCAAAAGTAGCCCTTGATTAGCTTGTCATAAACGAACTTGGCAGCTAAAGGTGGGTGAAGTATTGAGCCTATGAGTAGCTCTTTGATGGACGGAGGAAGCTACTAGAGGAGAGGCATTTTGTAGCTCAAGGATTGGCCAACCTAAAGGAGCAGATCGGATCAAGCCAAAGTTCATTATAGCAGAAGTGACTTGCAACAGTGATAACAAGCAACCCTCTTGGAGTCTTGGGGTGTTGATGCGTTGAAGGACTAATGGTCAGCTAAAAAGAAGATTGGAGCTGAGTTTAGTGACCTAATGCAGCTGGTTCATCGATAGAGGCAGTTAGGAGTTGCTACAAATCGGGAGCCGAAGGATTGTGTAGATGTGGTCAAGATACGTTAAGGGCTGAGGGGCGCCACATCAACAAGTAGGTCAAGGTTGTCTTGTTCAGGGTAGATTGGTTGTTATCATGACAAACACCAATCCCTAGTTGTTGTTGTTGTCTTGTATCAATGGATATATGAGGGCCATTATCCCTGGTACATGAGCCCTAGATTGTTGTATTGTTTAGTTGGACTAATATAACAAAGATAGGGTTATTGTACATACTTGTGTAAAAAATTGTGTATATTTTGTGCATTAGTAGATTTACCGCTGCAAAGTAGCTTCGTTGTGATTCTTGGTTTGGTAGCGTCAAAGATTTAAGATCCTATCCTAGACACCCAGATCGTAGGTACGAATTTTGTTGGCAGAATTTAGGTCAATTCCTGATTTTTTTTTTTTTTGGGGTTAAAATTTGAAGAATCTAATGCATAATGTGAATCTCCTAAAAATGATTGCTAATTTCAAAAGTAAAAAAATTCATCGAAGACGAAGTCGAAGAAACGAAGTTATTGACAATTTAAAATCAACATTTTTTTGGGCTTCTTCTTGTGATCGCTGCGATTTTTGCAGATTGGATATCTTTGATAGATATCACAAATTTCAATTAAACAAATATAGAAGATTCAGATAAGTGGTGTAATTTCATAATTGGGATCATAATAGTCAATTCAAGAAGTATAGCATAATTTGTGATTATTTTACTTTTTTGGCCAAAAACCCTTCCTTGCACAAGTTATTTTCTAGTAATTTTAAGAGCTTCTTTTGGGGTTATGTTTAAGCAGGCATTACACACCTACGTCAACAAGGGAGGAATAGCTCAGATCGAGGTTGTTTAATAGCCCAAGATGTTTGGTATAGCTACTCTTGACAGGTTTATAGGCTCCATTAGCCTTGGATCCTTTCTTCTTGCGAAGGAGTGAATCCGAAGAAACTAATCCTAATATAATACTATGTAATCCTAAAACTAACTCTATACGACTTTATGGTTAATCTAAACTAGAAGTTAATTACTAATCTAATTATGCAAGTGAAGCAACAAAATAAAAACAATCCAACTTGATTTTGTTGTCAAGAAAATGGGACTGTATGTTTCACCAACAAGCTATTACGATATACTAATTCTAATTTATATATGTTATTTATAAATTAGAATCTGAAATGTTAAAATGAAGTACAAAAATCTGTTATTGAAAATATGTTACAGAAAAAGAAATAAAATACTATGATACAAGAAATATACACAGTTATAATACAAAGGAAAAATGACTAGAATGTAGCGTAACTGGTACCTAAAGGATAAATGAATTTTGTTTAACAAAATTGTATAACAACAAGATGTAATATGCTAACTAATATTTAATTGATAAATGCAAATTATAAATTAAATTAAAAGAAAATGATTCAATAATGCGATGTAAGCGAAAGACATAAAGCTACATAAAAGCACACTTTATCTTTCAACCTAACTAAGATCAAACTCCATTGGTTGATGCATCCACACATTAAGAATCACAAAACTATTTAAAATAATTAATCCTCGGCCAAGACAAAATACTAAAAGAGACAGGGTCATTGTATCATTTTCTATCTGACAGTGTTCCAACAATTCATTAGTGAGTCAAATCAACATACAAATAGTGAGATAATAATGATAAAATAGAAAACAACATAGGGTATGCGTCAGCTTGACTTGTAGAAAGATAACATTTATATGAATCTAACCTTCCAGAATCAAATTATAGAGATCAAAATTAGCAGAATATTATGATTTGTATTACCCTCAGGACACTAGTCATTGGAGGAGTTATACAATCCATTTTATGCACAAGAATTAAACTAACACAGATGAAAAGTAATGCATAAAGATAACTATCAGTCCACGATCCAAGTCAGTGTAACTGCCCACCTATAAAAGTTGACCACTTCCTTGACAAATGCATGCTGCATGCATCTGGAATATCAATGACCATTAGCACAGAAATGTATTTATTAGCAACCAAGGAGTCCTTGACATCCTTTATCAAACCATGTGCAAGTATATACTTTAGATCAAAACCACACACGTTTCTTTATGGACTAATAATTTGCATCTCTAATTGATTCATGACTCTCAAATGCATAACATTTGCTGAGGCACCAGAGTCAATCATACAATTATGCAATATGAGCTTATTGATTAATAAGGACAATAGGAATGCAGCATGCCCTCCACTTCTTTGATCATTATGCATGTTTTGTAGTATAACAGGAGGGTCCTTGACTTTTTTTCAAAGTTTAGAATCTTCTTAACTTGACCTCCTTGGGGTTCAAGTTTGGCAAGATCCAGGAGTGGTATAGGCACATTAGCCTTTGACAAGACACTTCCTAAGTCAACATCTAGAGATATTTTGTTGTTAGGAGTAGATGTGTTGCGCTTGGGGAGACTTCTAGGGGGTAAAGGTGGCTTGGCATTCTTTTGAGGAACAATGTTGTTACTACTACTTTGCTAGAGGGTGATTTGGCTCACCATTCTTCCTAGTATAATGCAACCCCTTGAATCTACCTTCTTCTTCAACAACACTAATAAGCTTATCATGTTCTTCACTAGGTTATTCAGTGGACTCTTCATGTTGTTGTTGGGATAGGGATAAAGATTCATTAAGAAGAGTAGCGGATAAAGCAAGATCATTGGTCAAATTCAGGTGCTCTAGGCTATTCTCTTCTTCATCCTGATTGTAGGGACACTCCTCTTGACTATGGAATTCATTGCAAGTTTGACACCACAAAAATCCCTCTTGGCCAACAACATTTGTCAAGGCAAGGGTCTTAGGAACATTTTGCTGTGAAGGATTTTTTCCATTGTAGGGATTTCTCTTAGGAGCCCCATCTGTTGATTTTCTGGTGCTAATTAGACAAGCACAATTCTCTGCAATTGTTAATTACTTCCAATGATATATGATATCACTTTAGCACAACCCAGAACATCAATAAGTAATTACACTCAGAAAGTTGAACTTAGAAACTTCGCCTCCTCCTCAGATTTCTTCCCATGTGCGTGTGTGAGAGAAATATGCGTGTGATTGAGTTAGTGAGAAAATGACAAGTTTAAGTGTCTTTTTATAGTGATTTTAGGGTGCCTCAAGAGACACATCTCTTTGCAAATTAAATTAAATATTCTCTATTTTAATTTAAAAATTTATTTTTTCTTTCTTTTAACTTAAGTAGCTGGGGAATACCTCCCGCAGCTACCCAAAATCAACACTCCCTCTTAGCTAGGGATTTATTCACCTTAACTTCCTGAGATGTCCACTTTGCAATTTTTTTTTCCATCCCAAGAAAAGATTGAATGATCCTGCTATGTTAATGTATCCATCCACTTCATGTTCCATTCCAAAACCACATGGAAAACATCTTGCATCAGTATCATGCAAAGGATCTGGTCACCCACTAGCCAAATACCCTTTGGCGATATGGTCAGGTACCCCTTGACTGAGGTAAAAAGAAAACTAGTCCTGGGTCACCAACTAACCAAGTAGTCACTTAGAACTAGGTCAATTCTCCCTGGCAAATGGTGAAACCCTAGGCACATTTACCTTTCTCTCATTTCGTCACATGGCACTTAATGGTAAAAATACTTGCTCAATGCTTTGAGGCATTCACTCTACCACTAGCCAAATAACTCGTGGCAATATGTTTAAACCCTCTAATTGGGGGAGCACTTTGGGCCTTGATGCTATTTGGGCCATTCTCTCTGGCCACATTACATGGCACCTGGTCAATACCCTTGACCAAGGGAGAATGTTTTGCCTTGATGCTACAACATCAACACTCTCTCTCAACTAGGGAGGCATTCTCAACCACTCCAAACTTGTCCCTAAAGTAAACAAACTTAATCTAGTACAAAGGCTTTGTGAGAATGTCAACATCCTACTTGTCTGTAGAAATGTATTGGGGCCTCACTGCTCCCTTCTGTACCATTTCTCGGATGTAGTGGTACTTGATCTCAATGTGCTTCGACCTATCATGGAAAACTTGATTTTTCGTAAGCTTCACACAACTTTGATTGTCACAAGGTATCGCGGTCGTTTCTAGTACCTAATCAAACAATCCTACGAGTAGCTTCTGAAGCAACATTGCTTCACAACTCGTTAGACTAGCTGTAATATACTTAGCGTTTGCAGTGCTAAGTGCAATAGATGTCTGCTTCTTGCTCATCCAGGATATCATAACAGAACTAAAACTGAAGCAACATTATGATGTGCTCTTCTTGTCTTCGACACTTTCTACCCAATAGGACTCTGTGTATCCCTGCAACTGTACTTCACCATTTGAGACATATCTCAATCCATAACTTATTTTACTTCCCAAATATCTCAACACATGCTTTGCTGCAATCCAATGTACATGCCTAGGTTCCACCATGAACTGGCTTAGAGTGTTCGCTGCAAAGCAAATATCAGGTTTGGTATTAACCAAATACATCAAGGATCTGATCAACTATCAATACGTAGAGGGATCCACCAAATCTGAGGCAGAGCCTCTTTACTTCTTCAAATTGGTCAGCATGGGAGTGGCCATGGACTTGCAGTCCATCATCCCAAATTTATGAAGGATCTTAATAATATACTTCCCTTGACCAAGGAAGTAATGCATTAAACCTAGATCCTTCATCTTGAGCGCAGAGGTCAACTACCTCTGACATTGAAGCAAAGCTTCCTATGCTAGTCTCGACTGCTTGCTTTATCACATAAGCAAATCCTCTTGCCACTTGCTGCTCCCTCCGTCACATGGGCTCAAAAACAAGTCATCAACATATAATAGCAAGATCACAGGCTCACTTTTAACAACCTTGTAGTAAAGGAGGGGATCAACATCACTCTTGGTGAAACCAAGTATCATCAGGTATCCATCAATCGTAGAATACCAAGCTCGAGGTGCCTGCTTGAGTTCGTACAAAGCCTTCTTTAGTTTGCAGACTTGAGACTCCTTCTCATGTACGTCAAAGCCCTGAGGTGGCTCTATGTACACTTCTTCCTCAATCACTTCATTGAGGAAAACAGTTTTCACATCCATCTAATGCAATTTTCTATTACCTATAATAGAAGCAATAGAAATAATAGTTCGAATAGAAGTGTACTTGGCGATTGGAGCAAATGTCTCTGCATAGTCCTCTCCCTCTTTCTTGGAGAACCCTCTTGCCATGAATCTCGTTTTGTACTTCACTATGCTGCCCTCTATCGTATGCTTGATCTTGTAGATCCACGTGGAAGTTACTGTGGACTCCCCCTTAGGTCTCGACACAATTTCGCACACATCATTCTCTTCATGATGAATTGATATTTCTCCATCTTGATATCCTTCCAAACTTTTTGGCCTGTTGCTTCCTTATAATTGGATGGCTCATAATCAATGATGTGACTCATCAATGTTGTATATCTTGAGTACTTCTTAGGACATTTTCTTTCCCTAAAAGTGCCATGGGAAGTTGCATGCCCCTCTGCATCCTGCAATGTACTTCGAAACCATGTTGGCCTCTTCTTGGATTTTGGAACAATGACCCTAAGTGGGTCCACTGGCTCAATGGGTCCTTGATGATCTAGAGGATGTTCCACAAATACAAAAGGATGTGAACCCACATCCTTGGGGACCTTTTTCTCCTCATCATCATGAGAGACTCTTTGGATCTTTAGTAGGCTGCATCCTTTCACTCTACTTGACTGTTTACTCCCTTTGAACTAGAAACTCTTTTGTTCATCTGGCACAGATCTAAATGTTTGTACAATTTTCTCCCTCTTGAAACCAAATCACTCTTGCTGAGTTTATGCTCGAACCTAGGAGAATCCTCTGAGATACCCTTTAAATCTCCTAGGTAATTTCTTATGAACACTAGTGGATCTATGTCGCTATTCACCCCACATATTCTCCAACCATTTACTCATTGGTGCTATGAGGTTAAATCCTTCCTCACATTAAAATGTATTTTACTCCTTTGGAATTAGGCTATAATCCACCCACAGTGTTTGACTTTGTTAAATTGTTCCTCCATAATTTATTTGGTTCTTGCATAAATTTAGGTAGAAGTAAAAAGTAAATATGCAGTACATTCTTTATATTTTGGTAATTAAACATATTTACCAAGGATCACTGCCCACCATAATTTATGCACTTCTTTGCATAAATTTAGGTAGGTGTAAAAGTTAATATGTTGTACATAAATATTGTAACAAGCTCTGATACCATGTTGATTTTCTAGTGTTAATTAAACAAGCACAATTTTCTGCAACTAATAATTACCTCCAATGATATATGATATTACTTTAGCATAAGCTAGAACATTATTAGGTAATTGCACTCAAAAAATTCAACTTCTTAGAAAGTTTGACCTCTTCCTCGGATTTCTTCCGATGTGTCTGAGAGAGAAATATGCATGTGATTGAGTGAGTGAGAAAATGAGAAGTTCAAGTGTCTTTTTTCTTTCTTTTGACTTGTGTAGTTGGGGAATACCTCTCGCAGCTACCTAAAATCAACACCATCATTGTTGAATTAGGGCTTAGGATGATACTTTTGATGGGATCCTCTTTCCCTCTCTAATATTGATAGTTTGTTCATCATAGCGATTTGCCATTGCATCGACTCACTTGTGACTTCATCAAAATTTTGAGTTAAAGTTTTCAAGGCAGGGTCAACTTAGGTATGTTGCTCTGGCTTGAATTCAACCTTTGGCCCTAGGATATGAGAGCATATCAATCTTAGAGGTGCTAACATTACGCTTAATAGTAACAACAAATGTTTTAGCCTGATCGAGGGTTTGAGGTCCCTTGTCCTTTAATGGATAAGAAATATGTCCAAGGAAAGCTTCTATATATTGGTCAAAGACGGTTTGTTCAATAGGCTTGTATAAAAGAGGAATATCTTTAAGCAACTAGTCAAACTGCCCTACGAACTCCTTAACACTTTTATTCTCAGTTTTCTTAGCTTCTTGGAACTTAACCAAGAGTTGCATGCCTTTCATAATAGTAGCCCATCTCTTGTCGAATGCTTGATGGAAATGGTCCCATTTCTTAAGGTTTCCTTCAGGTGAATCTAGGTACCAGTCCCTAGCAATTCCTTCTAAGGACAAGGGAAATGACATCATGACAATATCCTCTTCTTCTATTAGTCTTCCACCAACAACCTAGGTAGAATTCATGCATGTGTTTTTTATTCGTGATTGCATCACTCCCATCAAATTTGGGCAACCATTCCTCATATTTATCAAGCATATTATGTGGAGCATTAGGAAACCTGCTCACATCCAATTGTTTGAATGCAACACTAAGCCACTGCCTGATGATTTTTTTAGAGGTGGCGGAAATACCAAAGAGGTTCTTAACTACGAGAAAAGGGGGAAGCTATAGGGGAAGTTGAGGAGGTAGTAGTCTTACGATTATATATTCTCTTTCTTGGAGCTATGGCTTTGTCAGATGAACTATGAAGTGAAATGGAAGGGGATTCAAATTATAGAGTCGCCAGATAAGAATCTATGTTGTAGGCTTTAGCCTATTCTCATCAAAATTTTATTGAAGCTTAGATTCGCATTACGAGAAGGTTGACTCTACTCCACGACAACAACGCCAAAGATGTTGTCGCAAAATTTGGCAAGCCCATTGCAAAGGCCTCACTGGGCGAGGTGCTAGACCTTATGGAAACAATGAGGAAGGGTTACCATTTTCATCTCAACATCCTTCCTCTTGCTCTTTAGTGGGATTTAAACCACAAGGGAGACTTCCCTATATCACCTATAAGATATTCTAATACTAAGGCTTAAAATGACTTGATTTTGATGGTCTAAGGATGGATAGAGGGCTTAGCAAGGCCAAAGATGACCAAAATTTTCAATGCTAGGTTTCAAGCACTCTAGGGTTAGATCAATAAGAGGGTTGCTATAAGTTAGGGTTTGAATGATGTTCAATATTTGGGTATACAATGGCATATAGCAGCCTAAGAAAAAACCGCCAAGTAATCTTCACCAAGAAAGGATCAAAGGTTTCAAATAAAGACTCTAACCCACCACCCGCGAGTAGTGTATATGGGAAAATTTTTCTTCTAGATGGTCCTCAGCCAACAGGCAACAACCCCTTGCAGCCCCCAGATAGCTTGATGCGCCATTTTCTCTGCCGCCTGAGCCAGCCATGTGGTCCCTCGATCACTTGTCATGAATGTATGTTTGAAGGTGGGCCTCCCAACCCCAAAGGTATGGTTTGTCATTGGTATAGTTGAGTAATTTTCCTTACTTGTTATGGGCACTTTTGGGCATAGATTGGTGGGGGGATTTGACGAAAAGAGTGGGTTAGGCTTGTATTCTTGTCTCCACTGCCCATTTGGCTTTAGGGTTGGCACTACATGGGAAATCCTGATTTTGGTTGCGTGGTCTCGCTTCCCGATACCACCTACATTACTCTCTTTCCACTCATTTTAGCTTCGTTCATCTCTTTTCCCATCCGGGTCCACATGTTTCCACCGGGTCCACATAGGGTTAGCCTCCCCTTTCCCTTGTCCACACCTTGGGTCAAGCCTGGGACAATGCCCTAGAGGTTGATGCAGCTAAAAAGAAAAGAAAAAGCATAATTTGGCCACTCTCAACAAGAAATGTTCTACAAAATGCAAAAGATGGTCGGGACATACAAATTTAACACGTGGGAAAAAGCCGAACATGAGCTCTACCCCTTTCCCATGTCCATCACCCTAGTTCCTATGGGCCCTAGATGAGCCCCCATCCATCATTAAGGAACCCATGATTTTCCCAACCCCTGGTGGGCAATGAACTGCCCCACCTTAAGGGGGTATTCACTGCTACATATTACACATCATGCTCTCATCCCACAAAACCCTGAGCAGTTATGAAGAAAAATCAATAAAAGGAAAAAGGCATATGAGGAAGGGTGGAAAAACAAAGGCTGGGGTAACTCATGTAACATAATTTGCTCCCTCCTACACTCATATACCCAGGTGTGGGCTTCCCTTATTTTAGCTACCTCGACTCCTTGACATTTGGTATGGATGTTTTCCTTGATCCCCACTCCGTTCCATCATTATATCATTTGCCACCTACCATTTGAGGGATGTACCATGGACATGTCAACCCCCTCTAGAGGTCGAAATCACCAAATAGGGTCCTTGGCTAACCCCCTATTGAGCTTGGAGACACCTGTGCATACCAAAGCCCATTATGGAAGGGCATGCCACCATGAAGTGCCCCATTGATTCCATGACTTGTAAGCTCTTTTACTTGATTATTCCAAGGACTTTTTGTAATGGAGGGCAAGGGGACGCATTGGATTTTTTGTAGGATTGCAGGTTGGTTTCCATTTGGGGCTTGGTCTCCCTATATTGTGTCCTAGCCCTCCAGAGGGCCACATTGGCACTTGTAGGGTAAGCATTAAGAACCATAGGCCTCTACCATAGCCGAGATTACATCATGGATCCCCAACAACATTTGTTGATTGCTCCTATTCCACCTTTTCGACAAGGATGCTGCACTTGGTTCACCATGCCCAGCCGGCTCCACAGATGCACCATACACTTGGCAGATGTTCCAGGATCTAGAGGATTGTTCCCTGCTACAGAGGGAGGTATTATGTCATCATTCCAGCCCTTATAGATGGTATACAGGCACTTCCAATCCATTTGGAGACCCATGAGGATGACCTTGTGCCCCCACACCCACTTGGGAGCACCATACGTTCTTGCTTGGAGAACAAGGGGCCAACCCCTTGTCCACTATGATGGGAGTCCATTTGTACATCATGGCACCATTTGGACTTCATTAGGCCTCCTCAAAGGCCCAATGACTCACTTTGTTGCTCATTTGATCCTCTTGAGAGGCTTATTCTTGTATTATTGAGCTATTAGGTGGGCTTGTCACCGTGTTATTGTTATTATGCACATTATTTGATTCTAGGGGCTAAATTAGGCCAAATTAGCTAAATCGAATTCATTAGACATTGTATAAATAAATGATGAGTTGATTCATTCTCTCATATTCACTTGGATTGAATCATTCTCTCTTGTGAGATTTTCGCTATTCTTTTTGGAGGACGAAATTGGATGGATGGATGAATTTTGATGTTTGGATCTCTTCATTTTTGTCTTGGAGCTTCTATATTGGCATATGATGATGATTGGATATACTTGTTCTCACATGTAAGCGTTCTTTTAATGCTATTATTTCATTTTATTATGTCACATGCACGTTGTTGGGGATGTTCGCTATACTAGGCTGGAATTTGTTTCTTTATAGCATTGCATCATGTCATGGGCCATGTTTGAATAAGTGAATATTCCTAGAGATATTTCATTGAAATTTTATCCTAATAAGTCATCACTTATTGCATATCGAAGTATAAAGACCTTGAAGCAATTGTCCCATGCCCTAATTGCCATGCGAAATTGTTTTAGAGGCCTCCTTGACCAAGTGAAATCATCCCAATTATTGGAATCTCCTTGACTCCATTTCTCCCAAAGGATTAGGCACTAGTCCTCCATAGGTGATCACCAGAACATATTCTTTATCATCTCTCCCTTTTTCTTCTAGGCCTAGCCACCATAGGGGACCTAGGGCATCACATTTCTCACAAGTCACCCATAAACAAAATTCGTTCTCCTAGCCTCTACTGCGTTGTTGTGTCTCCTAGGAGCCCTCCAAATTTGAAGCCATTCTAACAGTGGGATCTTGAGATATTTCAAGCCTTGGATTCGAGATTGATTCTTGCCCTTTGTTTCCTTTGGCTAGTGACCTCATTGGGATTATTGCATCAAATTCAAAGAAAATTTCTCCTTTAATCCCTTTCTCCCCCTTAATTAGGTCAAGTACACCCTTGGTTGATCAATTCCATCCCCTTGACCTAATTTTGGGTCCACTTGGTCCCATGTGGTCCCACAACCTTTTGAGGATAACTCCACAAAGACCACTTGGAACCCAAGTTTCACAAGGATTTTAAGGTCGAGGAATCTCCTTGACAAATCATATACTCAAACCCTAGCCCTCAAAATTCTCCCAAGCCCTTCATAGAGAGCCTTTCATCTTGCTTTCCCAGCAAGCAAGCCATATATTTGAGCGTCTCTTGTGAAAGGCCTTTGGGGTCACTTATCATCCTATCATTGATCTACTCATTATCGTGATCCCTATTATACTGGGTCTCCTCCCATCGGTGAAAGTCCGCAAATAGCAAGGAGCTTTAGCTGAGGTGACAATGGGCTATCGCTCCATTGTTGCCCTATAGGACCCCCTCCTAGGGCCCCTGCTAGTTTGAGCGGTAACAAAGACTAGGGTTGCAATAAAGCAAATAGGTTTAGGGCTGTTAGATATGCATAAACAACAAGGAAAGAGGTGACCTGGCCCTTCAAATGAGCACAATAAGCCACCAAAAGGAGAGATAAGAGCTAATGAGTGCTCCATACTCCAAGATGTATCTCAAGGATCATGTGTAAGCCATCCAAGTCACCCCATGCCAACACGACATGTCCAGACTCCAAGGTGCCCTATGTCACCCTCAAGGGAGTAAAAGGGGTAATGTGGCACAAAATAGCTCAAGCATTGTAGCTCCAAGGTGTTGTACAAACTCTCCCTTGTCATCTCAAGGATGAGCATCATCATCTAGGATTTGGGACAAGCGATGCTTGTCAAACAGTGTCAAGGTCAACTTGGGGGCATCTTGGGTCCACTAGGTACATCATCAACATCTCCAACACCAACCTTCATGGGCTTAACATTTCAACATTTGGGGGTCCCTCGAGGTGTCGAGCATCATATCAAGTCATCAAATAGCCCAATGCTCTACTTTGGTAGGCAATGTTGCATTATTAAAATTAATCTCTATCTCTATGCACTGGATAGTATGACCTCTATTACTTCGTTGAGGAGGTGGGGCAATCACCTCAAGAAGCCTCTGCTATTGTGATGAGAACCACATGACAAAGCCTCCTCATGATCTAGGGGAAATCAACAATCATTACATAACTAAAACCATAGATGCATCGTAGTGGACCATACTTAGTGTTAGGGGCACGACCAATACTTCACACAAAGATCACCTTCAAATATCTAACTAGATCAAGTCTCCTATAAGTGTTCCCTCTCTTATGTTAGGGATGGCTAGATGAATAACCCTATTAGGTACCCTATTAGGTGTTTCGAGCCCTCATGGGGAAGTGACAGGTTCCGGGATAACCCTTCAATCCATAGGTTTAAATGAAAATGGTGGTAATGGAGTGGGCATGACTTTAGGGCAAGGTGCCATAGCCAAGTGACTAGCTCATGGTGGTCCAACATCCTGAGTGTATAGATGTAAGGAGCGAGCAGTCTTGGAGGCTTGAGTTACCCCTTTCCTCAACTTTCTTTTTCCACCTATCTGGTGCACCTTTTACTTCTTTATGATAATGCTTTAATATGGGTGGATAGCTCAGGAGCCCAAGTTTGCATTTGAGAGATTTAGCATTTATTACCCCTTAATGATGAGGTGGTTTATCACTCATCAGGGTTGGGACAATACAAGGGTTCCTTTTTATGGATGGAGCATCAAGTGCTCTAGGAATTGAGTGATGGCTAAGGAGGGGAGTAGAGCTCATGCTAGGCTTTTGCCCACATGCTATTTTTTTTTATCTTAGCTACCTTTTGCATTTTGTCTTTTTCTTTAATTGTGGCTTTGTTTTCTTTTATCTTTCTTTTAGCTGCATCAACCTCTAGGGAAAAGTTTTTTGGCCTAGACTTGAGGATGAGAAGGTGCCAATTCCCATGACTAATGACCACTAGTTCGAAGAATGGATATGGAATAGAGGAAATGATGGAAATTTGTAAGCGTGGAATATCATGGACTCACTAGTTCAATTAGTATCTCCCTAGTAGTGTCCTTCCTATAACCCTAAATCCTTAGAGGAGGTCCCACTGGACTAGAGTGAAAGTCTAACCTCCCATGTGAAGTGAGAGAACAAGAATACAATCAAGATCGGTCAATCATTCAGATCATCCCTTGATTCATATTAGTATGCCCCAAAACATTAAGCAAAAGCACATGATTACAAAATGGTTAAAGCACTTGCTAATGGATGACCTACTTTTCTTCAAGAAGGAATGCCTGATGGGAGAAAGAAATTTGACTAGAGCAATATGTAGATGACCTATGGCATCATGTCATGTGCTGATCAATAGGGTTGTTGACTGGTTGGTTGTCCAAGGAGGATACAAGTTTCTTCTATGGGTTACCCACTTTTTGGTGGGTAGCATGTGTTGCGATACTTGAGAGGTACAATAGAGTATGGTCTTAGGTAACTTGGAGTAGATGGAGTGAAGTTGTAGGTAAATTCAGACTCAAATTGGGCAGGGAGTGCAACAGATAGGAAGAGCATCTTAGGTTGCTACTTTAGTCTTGGATCAATGATGATTTCTTAGTTTAGTAGGAAGCAGAATTCCCTGGCACTCAGTTTTGTAGAGGCAGAGTATATGGCAACAAGTGTGGGGACGAGTTGTTTGCAGGATTATTCGGTCAAAAGTTGGCGTTGGAGCCTATGGTGATATGATGTGATAATCGAGTTGTATCAAACTCTGAGAATCTTGTGTTCCATGACATGTCCAAGCATATTGAGATCAAGTATTACTTCATCAGAGATGCGATCCAGAAAGGGGTAGTGAAGTTTCAATATATCTTTATAGATGAGTAGATTGTAGATGTATGTTGGGTATGTGTTATATTTTTTGCATGACTATGCCCACGTGTTGTAAAATTGGGCAATGCACAGCAGGGGGCGGAAGCCTCTTGTGTGGGAGTTGCCCCCAAATAAATTTTTTGGGCTGTTTTTTGCATCGGTTTTTGGCAGTTTTTGACCGAGTTGTCTTTAGTGAGACTTTTTGGAAGCTTTTTGGGTGGTTTTTTCTGGTCTATTTTCTCTAAAATCCGGCAGGAATTTATTGAAATCACAAACTTGATGGGTAACCCCTGCATAATCGAAGTGCCCTAGGGGTTTTTCAGGGTGCTGAATCCATATATACGGTCAAAAAACTGGTTTAAATAACACAAATCAAGATTTGGCCTCAATTTTTTCCCCTGGATTCCGGCAACGGAAAGTCCAAAAAGTTTGAACTAGAGACAACTCCGTTTTTGACACATGGTTTACCTTTTTTGCTAAAAGCAGTCATGGTGGTTATGTAGTTTCAGTTAAGGAATTACGGTTGTATTCTAATCCAGGGTAAATGGATTTGTAGTTTATGGATGCCACAAGATATATATTGTATTGTGATACTGTACAAAAGAATATATATTGAAAAATCTTGTTGATTTTCCCGGTTTTGGGTTTCTAGGCTAAAATCTCTATGTTTATGTGTGTGTTTTCTATTGCATCTTGTCTGTTTATTAAGAATCTCTTTGCAACAATTAATTATACAGGGTTAAAACCTAAAACATTCTCACCAAACCATTGGGAAAGGGAAGTTTGTGTTTTACAGGGACAAGCTAGGAGTCACTCAATTCTTGTCCCTCCTAGTTTGCATCACTCAACCCTTCTCAGGTCCGATCTGCTTCACTATTGAAGCTTGAACATCTCACCCCGAAAACCATCCAACAATTCCCTACTACAGCTTGCAGTCCTATCGATACATGGATTTTTGGAAAGTTTCAGCAAATTTGCGTTGATAGTAGATACCATGTTGAAATTTCTCAAATCATGGTAACAGATTCTGCACTTCAAAGAATAACTAAACCTTATCTTAAAACTGAAACATAGAAAAACTGCAATCGCTGAATACTAGAATTGACAAACACATGGTGCTGTAAACACAAAAAGGAAATACATGGAAAAACGATGCTCTCAAATATGCATCACTGTTTTATTAAATCTGGAACTCTAATGCTGTAGCTTAAAGCTTGCACAGTGGTGTGCCCTTCATCCCTTTTATAGAATAAGAAATGAGGGAAGATACAGTGCATCTGGACTCATGCATCAGATGCCTAACTTACGGAGTCAAACCACCCTAATCAATTCAGCCAGTGAACCATCCTGCATGAAGAGTAGTGCCAAAATTAATGCACCCCAACTGGAGGTTGACTGTGGCATGTATGCATGCAGACCTCTCCTTGGGATATTTTTCCTCTCAGCAGCTCATGAGCACCCTAACTACCTAGGGATCTGTGTCTTCCCTTAGTGGCTCATTCAAGCACCCTACTACCTAGGGATCTGTGTCCTATAATATTACATGACGCATACAAAAATCAAACTCTAGTTAACTGAAAGCTAAATCTGAAGAGTGGTTCTAATTTTTGAAATATTTTAAGGGTGGCATATGCATTTTGGAGGCATGCATGCACTCCCTCCATCTCTCGTTCACATAACTGCTGTGTGCATCCTTTTTTCCACCAGTGCTGTATGTTCCTACCCAATGTCCTCTCTCTGCCGCTGCACACAGGAACCAAGAGCAGTCCAGCTGGAGTGCCATTACTGCTGAAGAATACTGGCTGAGCAATCAATGGTAAAAATCTAACATCAATAACCCAATGATCTTCATATTACTCTGTTGTATGATCCATTGGCTAAATTGGTTTTCTCAGGCTTGGTATGGTGACTGCACTGTGGGTAATCATTTACAGTAGCATGGAAACAATTGTGTACCTTAGCTGGATGAGTACAAGTCTGCTTCTGAATTTCACCAACAGTCCTAACTCATCTATAGGTATTTTTTTTGCCAAATTCTTCCTGTTCAAGCAATCTAACTCTTTCTAGTGGTCATTCTTGCTCTAAATAACTTTCTCATGCCATCCCTGTCAGCAAGCACAAATCAGCCTAACGAATGGAGCTTTGACTATATTCTACGTGCATTCTTTCCTTACAAAATGGTTTTTGAATGGAATATAGCTTTGATCGCTTAGTGATGTGTGAAAATGACAATAGCCGATACAGGAGGCTTCCCCAGTTCTTCCCAGGATGTAGGATATAATTGAAATGATATTTACTTTACTCTCAAAATCTATGACCGCAGTTGGCACCCTTTTCCCTAATAATTTTACTGGGGTTTCTATGTTCCCCATCTCAGTCCCACACATATGCCAGCTCCACATAGTTTTCTTGGGGCACTGGTCTTCATTAAAGTTTCTACTTCACAAGTTTATACAAGTCAGCAGGTAGCTGACTTTTGCAGTCAAAGAATTTGAAGGAAGTAACTGATTTTCCACGGGGTTACTAGTAGGCGCTAAAGATGGAAAAGGTAGTGAAGGTGGTGTAGGTGGTGAGGGTGGTGGAGTTGATGGAGGTATTTAATGTTAACTGAAAAAGGGATGATGAAAAGGTGTCAATTTTGGTGAAACGAAGCAAGGATTCATGTCTGGATAAGCAGTGTGAACTGGGTGTTATGTGTACACTTATGACTTCAAAAACAGTGAAGGATAGACTCAGTTTCTAATTTGTCCCATTCTTTGTGCCACCCAACTGTTCTCGCATCTTGTGCTCTTAGTCTCTCCCAATGCTTTGTGTATTCAACAATGGAGCCTAAATGTGTTCCTTTCAATAGCTCATTAAAGGTAATTCATGCAAAAACGAACATATTTAGTTCTTACATCCATCAACATTTTATTTAATGAACAAGTGATGCACTAGATAATTGAGTGCAATGAAAATAAGACTACAAAAAGCACTATAGGCAATACACTCTTTAATTCTATTTGATTGTAATTACATAATAATCTTTCTTGGCTCTCGCTGTTTATTCGGAGGGTCTGATTATATGTACGAGATCAGTTACAAAATTACAATGATTACAAAAAAGTATAAAACTGACATCCTTTCCAATTCCAAATATTTGTTTTGACTTCTCCTATCTATTCACTTGCATTCTTTTATGTTTTTTGTATTGTTGGCATTGGCAAAATTCTAAACTACCCTTCAGGTACTTCTGTTCCACATCCTTTGGTTCACTGTCCTCTATCTTCCACAACCCACTCTTGTGGTGCCTTTGTGTTTTGTAATTTAGCCTTGCAATAGTTTTATGGCTTGCAGCCTAGCTTTCTGTTACTCTTATGCCTTGCAACCTGTTACCTAACCTTGTGGTACTGTTACACACTATAACTTAAGTGCCTTAACCAAAAACTGCAACTTCTACTTGAAGTGCCTTAATGAGAAACTGCGATTTTTCCTACCTATCGGATTTGTGGCCATTTCTTGATCTGCAACATAACCTTGCAGCCCTTTCCCAGCATACAATAATTTTTCAGCCTTAACACTGATGTACACGTGAATAAAAATCTATGGGTTTTCTATAACTGCTTTCAATAACATCACAACTAAGCAATTTAAAAAGCATGATATGGTTCCAAACATATCTGCTTCCAAATATCATGGAGTAAACCGTGATAGAAAACTACGTGCCATTATGTGATGGTCCTCAGCTCAAGCTGTATTAATATTTAATCTGCTTATGTGATAGTCAAAAAGTTAAAACATAAACTAGTGAACAGGTTCCCCATCTCATTTCTTCATTGGGTAATTGAAAAATAGACTAGGCAGCTGCGGAGTAAAGATCAAAAGCTCATAAGCTCATAGCCAAAGAAATGCAAATAAATGGAAATCTAGAATTTCCAAAAGTTGTCTTCATAAAAATTGCAAGTTCTACTACTATTGTAGAGCTATAATCTAATGTATCTTGTTATAACTAATCAAATTGAAATGAGAGTTGACATACAAATTTGGTTAACTGATCGCTTTGTTGGTATTGTTTCAGAATCCACCAAATTTAAAAATTAGGCTAATCATTGTTTCTTTCTCATCCTCTAATAATGTTTTAGGAGTTATACGTAAAGTAATTAGGATATGCTTTACATGTTGATGGTGTTAGTGGAGGTGCAGTTTATTGTTTTGCTGGTTTGGATTTTCTGCTTCATATATATCCCTCCGCAACATTTATGCTCTTGCATCTTTCTTTCTGCAAGTAAATTAGGATTCAGTGCTCTAGGTCACAAAGTTGTGGGGGTTATTAGCTAGTGATGTTCTGGAAGCACCTGTGGATAGTATTTGTAGTTCCTCTGTTTGCAAGCATATCTTATTTTGTATACTCTGATTATTTTCTATTAATCCTCTAACTGTGTTAGTCTTTTAATTTTCTTGATTCTGAATTCTTTGTGCCATCTTTGCTCCACAGCTTCTGATGCGGACATTGCATGATAATTGTTTTTTTCACCTTTGTTTACAGTGACTCAGGTTGGTCAGACGATGAATACATAAGGGAATCCAATGAATCTTGCCAATGTGTTATTCAATGATCTTGGGTGTCCTTGAAGCAGACAAGAATGGAGTATAATGGAATCAAAATTATAATGCTATGAAAATTCTGTAGCTTAAGACAACACAACCAATGGTAGCGTGGTTCGCAAAGCCAGCAGCTTTGTGACAATTTACTTGATTAAATTTGAATGTTTGGGGTTCGTAGTCTTGAAAGCTGACCAAAACCTAGGATGAAAAATAGGTGTCCAGCATTTGTACACGTGGAAAATGTCAAAGCACCATTCATTTGGATATCTTAGAAAATAAATTCTGGTAAAGCCGGGTTCTCAATTATGGCTGCACATACTGACATGGCTTTCTAGTTATTCTGTAGGGGCTTCCTCGATCGATCATGCTTCTGCACATGGTCTGTGTAGGTACATTTATTGGAGAGTACAAACTTCTAATGAATGTCTGGCATGTTTCAGTTCATCATCTTTCCAGTCTTGCTTTGACTTCTTGTTTTGGGAGCTTTCATGCTACTTTGATAGATCGATTGCTCCATTCTAGCGACCATTGATGGAGTTCATTGTAAATTAATATATGAGAAATTTTAGAGAGATTTCGGTCATGATAAAATTTGATGATTGTAACATGGTTCCCAGTGTTTACTGTTGGACCTCTTTTTTCCATAGAAAGGTGCACCAAAAGACATAAGATGGAGAGGCTGGGAGTTCTAGGAATTCTCTATTTTTCAATAGGTTCTGAAAACAATCCATTTGGAGACTTATGGAGTAAGGACTGAAAACGAATGATTGGAAGATTTCAGAGGCACCATTAAATTGTTTTAACTTATTTGGAAATTCTCATTTATTGATTCCAGTATTTTTCCTTTTAGAAACTCCAGATGTTATTTTTCCAGCATCAGATGTTTTGCAACTTGCTTTCCATTACACCACAAGTCAACTTTTGGAGGCATCAAAGTGGAATTCTCATGTTCTGCTACCGAATAGATTCAAGGCCTAGATGTCATGCAATTCACTACTACTTTGATCACCCAGAAATAACCTTTTGCGACTTCTAAGGCACCAATGTACCTGCTAATGTATTTCTTTTCAATCGTGCATGAAATGCCACTCTGAAACTTGGCATTATTGAACATATTGGTGTCTTTGTTTAAACTGACTTGCTACCTTTCATATGGATTTGCAAGCACATGTAGATGTGGCAATATAGGTATATAAGAAAGAGAGGAGATTAATTTGCAGGTAGATGCTATATATATTTTGTTTTATTTTTCCAAGGAAAACCTTTTGGGGAAACCAAAAGGATGCTTTCTTACATTCATGGATGGTAATCTCTAGAAATGCTGTGGGCATAGATTAGTGTGCCTAACCCAAAACGATTTGAAGTGGGCACCTGCTGGCACAGATCCAACGAAATTCCCGACAACATTATTGACAAGCAGTTGAGCTAATCCCCACCCCCCGTCCCCCCCTCTCTCTCTATATATATATGTGTGTGTGTGGTTGGGAAATGTTGGTAAAATTTTTATGGAGAAAATAAAAGGTTACATTTAGTCTCTATCGGCAAGATAAAGTATTTTAAAGAGTCTTAAAATGTCCGATGATTTTCTCAAATAACATAGCCCTTTATGTGCCCCAGGGACAATACATCAATGTCTTAAAGAAGAAAATGCCACTTGACATATTTGTAAAGTTCAGTGTAAAGAACTGGAGCATTTGGGTCCTAGATCATTTCTCCATTCCTAAATCAACTATTTCCTCTTAGCTAAAGGCAGGCCTCTTTGCCATCTTGTCGCTTTCCTTATTGTGCTCCCTATGTACATGCTGAAAAGTTATGGAGTCAAACGACAAAGATAATTTGAGTGACTTTGTGACCGATGTGCCAATAGTGAAAGATTTTTTGAGCTTTTCCCATAAACGAATGACTTACCAGCTAGAAATCACCGTATATCTGGAGTGATCTAGTGTTCTTTTCCCATACAATTGGGATGAGACAGGTGTCAGCTTGAATCCCTGCTTCTTATTGGAATATATTCCCATAATGAGTTGAATAAAAAAATCTCGTGATTCTCAGAGTTGGATCAAATCCTCAGCATCTTCATACGTGAATTTTGGTTGATTTTTTTGCTGTCTAAATCAGAAGAATGATTCGTTGCTTTACCAGTAATGATGATTTAGGAATATGAATTGAAATCTGCTTGAGTTTGTAAGGAATTTTTCCTTCCTTGAAGATCCGTTCATTGTGATGTATCCATATCGACCAAATGAAGAAAATCTGGAGAGCCAAGATGTGTTGCGTGATTGTATTCTTGATACTAATCTTCCAGAGTATCCTCAAGTGTCTTCCATCCCAATTCTTCAAGCCCAACATTGCCTCTTTAACGAAGACCAAACTTCCCAACTAGTAGTGACATTGACTAAACAAATGATTTGATGATTCCATCTGCTTCAAATTGGGTTTTTCAATTTTTTGTCTTTTGCAATCTGTCCTGGGTGAGTAGTTTGTTTTCCATAGCAAGCCATGGGTACAAAGTTGTTTTGAGGGGGTCTTAAGCTTCCAAATCCATTACAACTACTGTTTAATACCTTGAAAAGCGCGTGATAACCCTGGCTGTATGCTAAATGAGCAGAATACTTGCCATTAGCCCCCATCTCACGATATCGTCAGAACTACCCAACTTTATTCCAGGGGTTATCAATTGGGCCCTGAGTAGATTCCAACCAGGGAGGTGTTCTGGAACATATTTGCTCAGATCCCTGAGGCTAAACAAGCCAAAAAAATAGATCCATTTTTCATGAAAATACAATTTTAGATTTTCAGAAATTTATACTCTAATTCAAGTCTCACTGATGAATCTCCTTCAAGTCTAATGGACTTGCCCTTGCCCACTTGCTATGTAAGAAAATGACCTATTAAAGGATATGCTTTCACCAGTGATCTCCATAAAAGTGACCTCCCTGAATTATGTTTGTGAAGGAACAATCACTTGGGAAACCCAGCAATGCTTCCCACATTTATGGATGTCATTTGTAGTAAACTTGTTAATGTACACACTAGTACATGTCACCTAAGATCCAATGGTGAAATTTTGATCCCACCATCTGCTGTGTCCGAACTCAGTAACCTTACCAAAGAGATCAAATTTAGGTTGTCAATAAACAACACAATCACTTACTGGGATAATCTTTCAAGTGTTTCAATTTATGTTGCATTCACGGACACTTGTAAAGTTTCAATTATGTGAAGACAAATAATAACCAACCTTGCATACCCCTCATAAATCATTCATGCTGAAGCGTGTTGGTGTTTTGACTATTAAGTCTAGATGGTTTAAATTTATTAGGAGAGCTCGAGACTTTAAGATCATCTATATATATTTCTTTTTAACTATAACCATTTATTGTTATTATTGATAAGTCCAATTACATAACAGTTCCTCTAAACATATATTCACCATTATTGATAAGGCGAGTTACATTTTGATTAAGAATAATAAAAAGTCATAATATATTCACCATTATTGTTATAGTGAGTTACATTTTGATTAAGAACTAAAATGGACATAAAGCATATTTCAAGTCAGAGCCAAAACTAACTAAACTTAAAGCTTATGGGTGGTTTTGAACTGCTGATTAAATATGCAATTTTCTTTAATAGATTTCGGTAGTTTGAATGAAGCTATTGCTGAAAGGAACTACTTGAACATGCACAACTTTGTTATTCACTTCTTTTGAGGCTCTCCAAAAGGACTCTTTGGTCAAAGAAAGTTCTGTTTATAAACTGTCAAACTGTATAAATTATGACTCTGCAAAACATTCGTCAGAGGCCTTTGACTTGCTTTGACACTTCTAGTGTATCTTTCACTGTATCATAGAAAATCAATACAATGTAGATTTTCTTGGAAAGTTTTCGTTAACCAATTTTCTATTTTGAATGCTTCAAGTTCCTTATTCTGTGGCATTCAAGGTCAATTGCATCCCCAAAGAATGTGCTTAAACCCAACTGTGTTGCTGGCACACACACGGAAAACTACTTGTTTTATGTACTTTCATTGTGATTCACATCTTGATAGAACAGAGTTTTATGAGCCAACCTCCATTGAGTTACATTTTTCTTTGGCTTAGGATGCTTTTGTTATATTCACTTCGAATTTGTGACAAAATGAGGATGGTTGATCTTGTTTAAAAATTTCATAATATTCATAATGTTTACAGGGGAAGGTGGCATGATGATATTTTGGCCTTCGACAAACATAAATTGGTGTTAAATGATTGTAGCTATTGAGTAAACATCAATTATCAACCTTAAGTGTTATAACAACAATGTGCAAGGATTCCAATTGTTCTTAAGGTGGTTAATACAAAGTTATGATAAGAGCAGCACATATCAGAAGTGTCAACGGTTTTTTGAGCCTTTCTAAAATATGGTTACCGACTTGACTAGCATACTGTCTTCAAAATGAGAACTTCAATCCTAAAAACTCATACTTTGGGGCCAAACATCAAAGTTGATTCTTGAATTGAAAAGTGATGTCATGGGTAGCATTTATTTTTGGATGGTTAAAATCACCACATTTACAACCACGGCTTGACAATGTTGTAATATTGCTAACGAAATCCTTGAAATCAACTCTCAAATCAAACAGTGGTGTTAACAACAATACAGAAAATAATTACAACTTCTTTGTAATTGTGAATTTAACAACTTGTATGATTGCAACAAAAATCTTAAAGTCAATGTTTGAATTAAATTTGGGTGCTTCAAGTAGCACCTCATTTTTTATTTTGTGGGAAACTTATGATTTGTGTTTTTTCGACATCATGGTCATGATAACCAATACCTTTACAACAAAAATTGTTATGGGTAGCAACTTCTCTTTTTGGAACTTTAAATTGTAACATTTTAATTTTGTTATATAAAAGTTCAGTGTTGTTGGAAATAATTTTTTACAAACCAAAAAAAAAAAAATTATTTTAGAAAACAAAAAATAATTGGAAAAAAGAAAAAAAAATTAAAATAGTAAAGAAAAAAATAAAATAAAATAAAAATAATAAAGAAAAAAAGAAAACTTAAAATAGTGAATAATTTTTTTTAAAAATATTAGTTTTTATAAATAAAATAAAAAATATTAAAAAAATTAAAAGAACATAATTAACTTTTTTTTTCTTTAATTTGTGGAATAAAATTTGTATTACCTTATAAACAAGAAAGTGCATGAGAAAATTGAAGGTTTTAGATAGGTTGGTCACTTGGGAAGCTTAACCATATCTAAAAATGCACCATCTGAAGAGAGGCATAAGACAAAACACTGCCCAAGAGTTCAAAATATGTTCGACATATACTAATATATGAGCCTTCGTGGCCATGAAAGCAAATCAAATAAACAGGAAAATGAGAAACCAAAGACATAACAGAAGGAAAGAGACTAGGAAGAGGGATCTGAATTTGTAGCTGCAACCTTGATCGGTTATTTGTTGTTGCCTGATGAACCAGTAGTGGGGGAAATACCAAGGCGCTTCTCTATTTGTTCCAATCGTTGATCCAAGTCTGTGATATGCCAATGTAGATGCTCCAAGGAGAGGAGGGAGTCCTCTTGTCGATCCAATGGTACCCTGCCAAGAAGGAATTTGATGTGCTAGTACTGATTGAAGCGCCCTCATGTGTGCCATGTATTAAGCACCCAATCATCCAACTCAGTTAGTACATCAATGTCCGAGAAAAGGTGCATCTGAATGGTTCCTTCCCTCTTAGCACGAGTGAGTTCTTCCTGAATGGGGGTCGGTGTAAGCTCTTAAAAATGAGTTGCTGCTTCCTCCAATTTGTGATGGGTTCGTGTGTTGCCACGATTGGCTTGTTCTTGATAGTACACTACTCTCAACAGGAGTGAGTTCTTCCTAAATGGGGTTCGGTGTAAGCTCTTAAAAATGAGTTGTTGCTTCCTCCAATTTGTGATGGGTTCGTGTGTTGCCACGAATGGCTTGTTCTTGATAGTACACTACTCTTAGCACGAGTGAGTTCTTCATGAATTGGGGTCGGTGTAAGCTCTTAAAAATGAGTTGCTGCTTCCTCCAATTTGTGATGGGTTCGTGTGTTGCCACGACTGGCTTGTTCTTTATAATACACTATGCCCTTTTTGACCCTCAAGTTCACTGGCATGGCATGGCAACTGCACAAGTACGGGAAAAAGGACAAGGAACAGGCTGAAGCGTTTCAGGAAAGAGATTGAGAGGGACAGGTGAGAGGCTAAAGAAAATGGAATAGGGCCACGTTTGTGTCTTGAAGAAGGGACCGAAGTTAACCACGAACTTGATAGGCTGGGGAGGGGCCAACAAGGATAAGTGCGAGTAGAAGGGAGGAATGTGAGGGATTATGAACTGTGGGAGGGAGAGAACATTCCCAAGATAAAGAGAGTTGAAGATTAACCAAAAAGGATGCCAGTTGTCTGTGAGAAGTCCCATATTAGACACGAAGACCATGAAAAGAAGACGAGAGACAAAGCTAGGAAGAGAGAAGGGTAAACCTACCCAAGGGAAAAGTGGATCGATAGATGAAGGGTTGCTTCACGATTGAAGATAATCTCAGTTGACTTCAAAACTTTACATAGATGTGTATGCAAAAAGCCTTGTCATTGAACACGACTAAATACTAGTTGTGGTTATGAGGGGAAAATGCCAGATTTGTGGATCAAAGCTCGTTGACAAGCTGACATTCCTGTTCTTCAATCCCGACTGGATAGCTAGAGGCGATGTAATTCCACGAGGAAGACATGCAGGGATTGTTGAGATTTTGGGGTAGCATCGAGTGTGCTCTAACTCTGTGTTGGGTACCAGATTTGTATACTTTTCTCTCTCATTTTTGCCCACCTTTCTATCTTTTGTGTCATTATTGTTGTAAACACACGAGGTAAACTCATTTCTCTTACTTTATATGGGATATTTGATTAATGAAGTATTAGTTCAGGAGGTTTTACCTTTTTGCAACGTTAACTCCGATGTTTTTACAGATTCGACAAAAGCGGGAAGGTTACAACTGTGAGTCATGGAGCATCTCTGAATTTCCAGCGTTGCCTTCACTTGCTGCTACAACGCAACAAACTCCGTTGCATTCCAACGACATTTCAGGCTTTTTCATGGTTCCCTTTTTGACAATTAGGTTGCTGTTGCAACGAATGGTATAATTGAAAATATATAGCTGTTGAAGGAAACCGAGATTTGCTGAACAATTTGTATAAAGAGGGCTTGCGCACTGTGAATCGGGGTTAAGCCCATTACCTACAGATTTTGTAACAGTATATTTTGCAATTAATTGAATGCACAACACTCTGCTGTTTCACCTGTAATTTGTGAGTTTGCTGCAGCCCTGATTAGAGAGTTGGGCCCACTCTTCTGATTAGGTGCTGCATTTCCTTTCTTTTCATTGTTTTCATGTTTTAGTTTGATTCTGTTACTATTGTTCCAGTATAATTTTTCAATTGTTGTGAATGTCTTTTTAATTCTGCAATCTATTTTAATCGCTGTTACAGTAGTCTGTGTGTTTATGGATTTAAGCCAGTGATCTACAACAGGTCATGTGATTGCTCCTGCATACACTGTGTTGTTAGTCTTGAAATAACTAACGCCCTCGGGTTGATAATTTATGTGGAAAAAGGGTTGAATATTGTTCACATCTGGATACCAACATTTTGGCGCCATTGCTGGGGAACGCTAACAAGTGCAAGAACATGATCTGCAATTGATCTAAGGGTCTATCTCTCGTCTTGGGGAAGGAATTTATTTCCCTACTTCAAGTTCTGAGCGTAGTGCTCTGTGTTTTTCCTGCGTTTTATTGTTTTTCTTTAGAATTGATCTCTTGTCTTGGGGAAGGAATTTATTGCCCTACTTCAAGTCCTGAGCGTAGTGCTCTGCTTTTTATTGTTTTTCTTTAGAATTGATCTCTCGTCTTAGGGAGGGCATTTTGCTACCCTGCCCTAAGTCCTGGGCATAGTTTCCATCTTTCTGTTTTTTAATTCTTTTCTAAAGGGCCAACTTTTCGTCCTGAGGAGGGTATTTGATTACCCTACTTCAGGGCCTGAGCTTTGGTTTTCTTCTTTTAGTTTATTGCCTGTTTGAATCTACTCTCTCGTCCCGGGGAGGAAGCTATCTGTCCTGCTTCGGGTCTGGATCGCTTTTGCTAATTTGATGAACTTTCTTCACAAATTGTATGAACAAGGATCTGAATAAGAGGGGCAGAGGAAGACCCCCAAAGAAAGGAAAGGATCTGGGAAGGAAGACATATATTCAGGAGATCATTGAAAAATCTAAATCTGAGGCATCATCTCGCGCTGATGTCAGGGTAAGGGTCCATACGAAGTCCGAAGGGCAATTTGTGGAGCAACCAGTGCCATCCACGGTACCAGAGGGAATTCTTTCGACGGCGGGAGAAATAACAAATAGGGTACCGGTGGAGGAGACATCATTGCTGTCAGCAGAAGGGGAAGAAATAGAAAGCAGAGGATCAGAAGAAATGAGCAATTCTAATTGGGAAGAAGAACCTCCAAAAGGGTTCATTGAATCTGCAGTTAAGGCGAGAGGGTGAATCAGTTTAATACATTTCTGATCTTTTAAACTTTTCAATAAACTTATTTACACCTTCATTTCAAACTCTATTTGATGTGAGAGTAATCTTAGAATGTAATATGAAAGTATTAGTTTAATAGAGCAGTAGACTTAATTTGAGAGCAGCAGGTATTAAGCAAATGATACATATCGGATCAATACATAAATATCATGCACAGAGACACCAGATATAAGTGGAAACCCATAAAGGGAGAAAACCACATCTTATTATTGTTGTGATGCAAAGGCAAGCTCCAACTCCCTCTCACCACTGTTTTTCTGCAGGCACCAACCTACAGGAGGCTCCTACCTCAATTCTACAAGTTACAACTTGCAAGGAAGCACCAACTCCCTTCAGTTTTCTGCAGGCACCAACCTACAGGAGGCTCCAACCTCAGTCAGCTACAACTGACAGCTATCAAGCTGCAACTTGATAGGGAAGCTCCAACTTCCTCATTTTCTAAAACTGAATGTTTGCTGATTTACCTCAGATATCAGCTCTGTTCTGTAGCGTCTCTTAATCTTCTCTGCCTTCTATATTCTGCATTCTCTCTATATATGCTCTCTCCCTTGCTCTAAAAAAAAAACTCTCTCTGCATATCAAGATGATATTATTTATAGATTTCCTCACATGACTGTTTGTATTCTGCTTGGAATTCGAAATGGAAAGTCATTTCTCTTTGCCTTTTGCTTTCTTACTCCTTTTATCAGCTTACTCAGAAATTATAACTGTAGGTGTCAATTTTAACATTACAGTGGGAGTTTGTTTTCTCTCGGAGACTTGCCAATGCATCACAAACAATAAAAACAATAAAAACATTTACATTCGAATTGCATTTTGAATTCCAGCTCAACTCATTTAGTCTTTTGAATTGGTACGCATTTGTCTTTTCTTTGGCTGTCTTTGTCTTTTCTGTGACTGTGTTTTATCTCCTTTCGGCTCTGTTTGCTCTTCTGTCCTCTGTTGTGGTGTAACTGCTGCATACGTGTAATTGTGCCTTTTAAATCCGCTGACTGTAAATCTGGAGGGATTCCAACACTTTTCATTTCACGAGTGTCTTGTTGATGTGGAACATTTCGCAAGCGGAACGAACATATATTACAGTGGTTGTATATTAATAATCGCCCTCCCCTTAAGCTGAGGTCCATGGGTCTACAGACCACACGGCACTTTTCAATACAGTCGCAACATTCGTTTTATATTACCAATCGCCCTCCACCTTAAGCCGAGGCCCGTGGGTTTACAGACCACGCGGCATATTTTAATACAATCGCCCTTTATATATATAACAGCGCCTTTTGATACAACTTAAATCAACTCTCGACATCCTTATATAAGGTTTTAAAAAAAAACTGCTGCTTATACTATAATCAATGAATAATCTTGATAATACTTAACAAATGCTCTTTCGGGCCCACCTGACATGTTTTCCGATGCATTGGTTCTCCTCCGATTGCGATTGATCGCTCCTGCTCCGATTCCGATTCAATCGGAAATCGCCAATCGATTGAATTGATATCACTCAACTATTGCAGCTCCAATGTGCTCTGATTTCGATTCAATCGGAAATCGCCAATCGATTGAATTGATATTACTCAACTATTGCAGCTCCAATGTGCTCCGATTTCGATTCAATCGGAAATCGCCAATCGATTGAATTTATATCACTCAACTATTGCAGCTCCAATGTGCTCCGATTTTGATTCAATCGGAAATCGCCAATCGATAATTGCAATGCGCTTCCACCTTTGGACTCTTCACAATTTCCGATCCGATTGGGGAGGGGTCCCACCTTATAAAACTTTGTTTTATGCGCTCCATAATATATATGCTTTGGACCATTGCAGAATATGAAATGCGTGACATTTATATGTATTGTGATGGATATTATATATATATATATATGTGTGTGTGTGTGTGTGTGTGTGTGTGTGTGTGTGTGTGTGTGTGTGTCCGCCAGCAGGTTAGGCGATTCCCGGAATAATGTTTATGAATTATGTTAATTCTATACCGCCGGTTGGAGTGTGCGATTCCCGGAATTTGGTTTTGCATTATATGCGTAACGCCCGGCTTGGGGTACGATTCTCGGAATTATATATCTGTCCTCCGGGTTGGGCGATTCTTGGAATTATGTTTGTATGTGTTATATGTGCTCTGCTTGCATATAACTGATATATATGTTTATATATTTTGCCGCTGGAGTGAAGCGATTCCCGGAATTTTATAACGGCTCTGCTTCTGCCTCTGCCTCTGCTGCTCCTGACGCTCTGCCTCTGCCTCTATTGCTGAGATAACGGCTCTGCTTCTGCCTCTGCCTCTGCTGCTCCTGTCGCTCTGCCTCTATTGCTGAGATAACGGTTCTGCCTCTATTATATTCGTTTCCTCTGCCTTCATTTGCTTCTTTGCTGCCTCTTTTGCTTGAGCGCTGCCTCCTTTTCCATCAATGACAATATTTCCAACAGTCTCCCCCTTTGGCATTGATGGCAATCCACTTTCTCTGTTTGCTTTCTCTTTCTCTTGTTGCTTGCTCTCCCTGTTTGCTATTTGTTCTTCCTCCTGTTATTTGTTCTTCCTCCCCCTTTGACATCAATGGCAAAGGACGACGCCTCATCTCTCTGTATGGGTTTTGTCGTTGCATTTCCTTTCTCTGAGTTACGTATAGGTCCTCCTCTGCTGAAATTGGACTATGCTGCTCCAGAGTGATGTATGAAACTTGTTGAGAGAACATTTAATGATGCATTTAATCCTGTGTTAACAATATAATCTGTGTTGAGGCTGCTGCTGCTATATATATCTCTGCTATAATCTGTGCTAGATTGCCGATATATGTTTAATTTTTTTCATGCTGAACGCTGATAATATTGAGAATGCTGATCCTGTGGACCTGTTATATGCTTCCCTTGCTTGCTGATTTCCTTTAGGAAAGCTATTTTCGTTTATGCTCTCCCCCTGAGACTTATGCTTTCTCTTTATATTAGAGAGTAGTATCTACAGATACTACCCCTAGTCTGTCTCTCAAGTATTCGAATGGTTCTCTGGCAAGTGGTTTAGTAAATATATCTGCTATCTGTTCTTTTGTTGGTACATAGTCTAGTGTAACTATTTTCTGAGCCACTTGTTCTCGGAGAAAATGATATTTGATTGGTATATGTTTAGTTTTTGAATGAAGCACGGGATTTTTGGATATACTTATAGCACTTGTATTATCACATTTGATTGAGATAGGGTCATTAATGCTTACCTTCATGTCTTGAAGTGTCTGCTTCATCCACATGACTTGTGTGCAACATGCATTTAACACTATATATTGGCAGTGTGAAGACGAGAGAGATGGATGTTTGTTTTCTTAGCCATACTTCCGGACTTTCTCCTAGATAGAATGCCTCCACTTGTACTCTTCTATCATCCTGGTGGCCCAATGCGCGGCAATATTTGTCAGTGAAGCTTTGCCTTTAGGATACCAGCCCATATTGTAAGTTCCTTGTAGATATCTGAGTATTCTTTTTACTGCCAGAAGGTGGCTTTGTTTAGGTGCTGCTTGATATCTTGCCACTAGTCCCACTGCTAGCATGATGTCTGGTCTTGAAGCTATCAAGTACAACAGTTTTCCTATCATGGATCTGTAGAGTTTTTGATCTACATCTGCAGACCTATCATCAGCACACAGCTTGCATCCCGTGATCATGGGGGTTGTCATTGGTTTGCAGTCCTCCATTTTGAATTTTTTCAGCATTTCTTTTAAGTATTTTTCTTGAGAAATGAATGTGCCTGTGTTATTTTGTTGAATTTGCAGTCCCAAGTAGAAACTGAGTTCTCCAATCATAGACATTTCAAACTCTGTTTTCATCTCATCAGCAAACCCTTTTGCTAGTTCATCTTTGTTGCTTCCAAACATAATGTCATCAACATATACAACAACAATTAGGAATTCATTTTCATGCGCTTTGATGTATAGATTGTTGTCTACTCCACCTCTCTTAAAACCCTGTTTTTGCAAATATTTGTCCAGTCTTGAGTACCAAGCACGAGGAGCCTGTTTCAGTCCATATAGGGCCTTCTTCAGTCTGCACACATAGTCTTCTTTGTATGTCAATGAGAAGCCTTCTGGTTGTTCCATGTACACTTCTTCTTCTAGATCTCCATTAAGAAAAGCAGACTTTACATCCATTTGATATACCTTCAAGTCTTGATAGCATGCAAATGCCAGGAACATTCTGATAGCTTCCATTCTAGCTACAGGGGCAAATGTTTCATCATAATCAAGTCCTTCTATTTGTGAGTATCCTTTGCAGACCAACCTTGCTTTATTCCTGATTACTTGTCCTTGCTCATTCATTTTGTTTTTGAATACCCATTTTGAACCAATGATATTTTTCTCAATAGGTCTAGGAACTAGTTCCCAAGTATTGTTCTTCTCAATTTGGTCCAATTATTCATTCATTGCTTTTATCCAATACTTGTCCTTGCTGGCTTCTTCAAATTTCTTTGGCTCTATTTGTGATAACATGGCTATGTATACTTCTTCTGTTTGTTCTGTTAGTTGCCTTCTTGTCTGGACTCCTGCTTTCTTGTCTCCTATGATCTGATCTTCAGGATGATTCTTCTGAGTGTATCTTGAGGGGGTTTTCGAGCTCAGCTCTGCATCATCCGTTGTCTTGCTTGTTTCATCACCATCCTTGTCTTCCTCTTCATGGTTATCTGATGGACTGCAGCAGTCTGTATTTCTTGTATTGTTTGGAAGTTCTTCATCAAATCTCACATCAATACATTCAACTATCTTCTGAAGGATCTTGTTGTAGCACCTGTACCCTTTGCTTTTGGAAGCATATCCTAGAAAAATCCCTTCATCTGCTCTTGCATCAAATTTCCCAAGGTTTTCATCATTATTCTTTATGTAACACTTGCTACCAAAGACTCTGAAATGTTTTATTGAAGCTGGCTTTCCATGCCATAGTTCATATGGAGTCTTGTCACTGCTTGGCCTTAAGTGGGCTTTATTAAGGATATGTACTGCTGTGTGTACTGCTTCTGCCCAGAAGGTTTGAGCAATATTATTCTCTTGCATCATAGCTCTTGCTATTTGTTGTACAGACCTGTTTTGTCTCTCTGCTACTCCATTCTGCTGAGGTGTCCCTGCAATAGTAAATTGTTGCTTTATTCCATGTTCATTACATAGGTTTGCAAAGTCATAATCAGTGAATTCACCTCCTCTGTCTGATCTGATGCATTTCAGCTTGCATCCTGTCTGATTTTCTGCTAATGCTTTAAATGTTTTGAATTTGTCCAGAGCTTCCGATTTATTCTTGAGAAAAGAAACCCATGTCATTCTGGAGAAATCATCTATTATCAACATAAAGTAGGACTCTCCACTTGGTGTTTTAGTTCTTGCAGGTCCACACAGATCCATGTGCACAAGTTGCAGTGGTCTTCTTGTTGATAACTCTTCTTTAGATTTAAAGGATGTGCGAGTTTGTTTCCCCAACTGACAAGATTTTCATATTGTGTTTGAGGGCCTTTTTATTTCAGGCATATCTCTGACAGCTTTCTTCTTGCTCAGTCTAATGATATGGTCAAAGCTGAGATGTCCCAATCTCTTATGCCATAACCATGACTCCTCGAGTTTGCTAAGATGGCAGGCTTCATCCTCCTCTCTCACTATGTACACATTACTCTCTGTTAGAACACCTTTGAGTAGAGTTTTTCCTGTTGTTCTTGATCTGACTACATAATCTTGTGCTCTAAAGAGAACTTCACAGCCTTTATCACACATCTGACTGACACTCAGTAAATTTGCTTTCAGTCCATCTACATATAATACATCTTGGGCCTTTCCTCTACCATTGTCTATGCTGACTGATCCTTTTCCCTTGATCTTTCCTGATTTGTCATTTCCAAAAGTGACATTGCCCGATTTCTTTTCGTCAAGAGTTAAAAACTTGTTTTTATCTCCTGTCATGTGTTTAGAGAAGCCACTGTCCAAATACCATTGACTCTTCAAATCTTGAGCAGTTAAAGCCAAGTCACATTTATTCGCCTTCTTTATCCACTGGAGGCCCCCTTTTGTTTGGTATCTTTTGTGAGGTGATGGATTATATCCCTTTAGAGAACACTTGGAAGATATATGCCCAATTTTATTGCATATACAACATTTGATTATAGTTTTTGCGGAATTGTGAGCATGAACAAAATTGCTTTGACTCATAAACCTCCTTGAGGTATTGAACATCAGTCTTTGTCCATACTTTCTACATTCAATAATTCTATGGCCAAAATCCTTACAATAAAACAATAACCATAGAAATTACTTGCATACCTGATGTAAGGTTGTCTCTTCCATGCTTGCCTCTTTTGCTGGTTTGACTCATTCCTCCTTGCATGACAATATGCAGCAATGTGTCCCTGCTTATGGCAGACATAACATGTGGCATTCTTCATAGGAGGGAAGAATCTCCTTTGATGGCTTCCAAATTTGACATACTCAGGAGCATATGATCCTTTTTATGTTATCTTAGTAATTATTGCATTCTTTGTTACTAGAGGTTTCTTCTGCTCTCTGTCTCTCTTATTGCAGATTTCTTCTTTTGTAGGAATTAATTGAGCTACTTCCTCATCCTTCTTTGCTTTTACAAAAATAATCTCTCTGTTAACCTTTTCTTTTCCTTTACTTGATTCTCCTTCGTAGCCTATTCCAGTCTTTATCATAGGAGATCTTTGAGCAACCAAAATTTCATTCAACTTAATAGAGCTTGTTGTTTGAGAAGGGTATATAGAAACTTTTTGTTGAGCTTTTTCTAATTTCTTTCTTAGACACAGAATTTCTTCTTCCAGCTTCTCTTGTTCTCGAGATTTATCTTTGATTTGCTGAAGTAACATATCTTCTATCTTCTTGGCTTCTTCAAGCTTTACCTTCAACTGCATGAGGACTTCTGAATTTTGTTCTTCTTCCACACATTTTAGGAGAATCTCTTTTTGTTTTCTGCATTTTAGTTTGAGTCTGTCAATCTCCTCCAGAGCACTTCTTAGCTCCCCCTCAAGGTCTACTTCCCCTTCTTCTTCTTCATCTTCTAGTAGGAGTCCCTCAAGATCTTTTATGGCCATCAATATAAATTCTGAGGTTCCTTCTTCACTTGAGGGCTCATCTGAGTCTTCAGATGCACTGCTGTCTTGGTGAGCATAAAAGGATTTTCTGTTGAATTTCTTTCCTTTCCTGAACTTCTTTCCTTTCTGCCAGTTCTTTGATTTATTTTTCTCTGACTCTTGAGCCTGATTCCTTACTTTCTTGTGAGGACACTTAGCAGCATAGTGTCCCACTCTTCCACAGTTAAAGCATTTGAAGGGGATTTTACCTTTGTATTTACCTGAGCCTCTATCCAACTTCTTGACAAAATTTAGCTCTTTCTTCATCGTACAGAGCAGAAAGCTCTTTTCTTCTTCTTTCTTTTCTTTGAATGCCGCCTTCCTTGTGCTTGTCTTTCTCAAGGTTCATTCACAGCGTCGTAAGATTTCTCAGTAGTCGTATTCATGGCCGAGGTCCATGAATCTTCGTCACCTCTTCTACGTGGTATAATTTTGGGATTAAACTGGATGGAGTGATCTTAGAATCTTTTGCACAACTATACTTTCCGTATGAGCCCAGCCTTCTGTATTATTCACACTTTTAACTTTTTACCACGTAGTTCAAAATATTTTCATCATCATTCATTTTTAAGTTTTCAAACCGGGCTCTATATACTTGAAGTTTGGCAGTTTTTACTTTCTGGTCTCCCTCATGTATGTCTTCAAGAGTATCCCATATTTTCTTGGCAGTGTCTTTGTGCATTACTTTAATAAACTCCGCTTCACATAATCCATTCAGGATGGCATTCATGGCTTTTGCATTAGCTACAAAGCTTTCTTTAGCTTCTTTTTCTGTATCAATTGACTTCGGGGCATATCCTAATTCCACAGCAGCCCAGACTTCTATTCCTAGAGACATTATGTATGTCTTCATTCTGATTTTCCAGAAAGCATAATTTTCACCAGTGAAGAAAGGGGCTTTATTGGTTGAGCATCCTTCTTTACTAGCCATCTTGGGAACCTAGGATCTCCTTTCAGTTGTTAGAGTTGTACAAAGGAACCTGCTCCGATACCAATTGTTGAATCTCTAATTAAACTGAGAGGGGGGGGGGTGAATCAGTTTAATACATTCCTGATCTTTTAAACTTTTCAATAAACTTATTTACACCTTCATTTCAAACTCTATTTAATGTGAGAGTAATCTTAGAATGTAATCTGAAAGTATTAGTTTAATAGAGCAGTAGACTTAATTTGAGAGCAGCAGGTATTAAGCAAATGATACATATCAGATCAATACATAAATATCATGCACAGAGACACCATATATAAGTGGAAACCCATAAAGGGAGAAAACCACATCTTATTATTGTTGTGATGCAAAGGCAAGCTCCAACTCCCTCTCACCACTATTTTTCTGCAGGCACCAACTTACAGGAGGCTCCTACCTCAATTCTGCAAGCTGCAACTTGCAAGGAAGCACCAACTTTCTTCGCCGTGTGCACCAACTTGCTGTGAGGTTTCAAATTTCGGTCACCACAATCGACGACTATCAAGCTGCAACTTGATAGGGAAGCTCCAACTTCCTCAATTTATCAAACTGAATGTTTGCTGATTTTCCTCAGATATCAGCTCTGTTCTGTAGCTTCTCTTAATCTTCTCTGCCTTCTATATTCTGCATTCGCTCTATATATGCTCTCTCCCTTGCTCTAAAAAAAAAAACTTTCTCTGCATATCAAGATGATATTATTTATAGATTTCCTCACATGACTGTTTGTATTCTGCTTGGAATTCGAAATGGAAAGTCATGTCTCTTTGCCTTCTGCGTTCTTACTCCTTTTATCAGCTTACTCAGAAATTATAACTGTAGGTGTCAATTTTAAGATTACAGTGGGAGTTTGTTTTCTCTCGGAGACTTGCCAATGCATCACAAACAATAAAAACAATTAAAACATTTACATTCGAATTACATTTTGAATTCCAGCTCAACTCATTTAGTCTTTTGAATTGGTACGCATTTGTCTTTTCTTTGGCTGTCTTTGTCTTTTCTGTGACTGTGTTTTATCTCCTTTCGGCTCTGTTTGCTCTTCTGTCCTCTGTTGTGGTGTAACTGCTGCATACGTGTAATTGTGCTTTTATATCTGCTGACTGTAATCTGGAGGAACTCCAATCCCTTTTATGCCATTAGTGTCTTGTTGATGTGGAAGCTCCACAAGCGGAACGAACATATATTACAGTCGTTGTATATTAATAATCGCCCTCCCCTTAAGCTGAGGCCCATGGGTCTACAGACCACACGGCACTTTTCAATACGGTCGCAACATTCGTTTTATATTACCAATCGCCCTCCACCTTAAGCCGAGGCCCGTGGGTTTACAGACCACACAGCATATTTTAATACAATCGCCCTTTATATATATAACAGTGCCTTTTGATACAACTTAAATCAACTCTCGACATCCTTATATAAGGTTTTAACAAACAACTGATGCTTCTACTATAATCAATGAATAATCTTGATAATACTTAACAAATTCTCTTTCGGGCCCACCTAACATGTTTTCCGATGCATTGGTTCTCCTCCGATTGCGATTGATCGCTCCTGCTCCGATTCCGATTCAATCGGAAATCGCCAATCGATTGAATTGATATCACTCAACTATTGCAGCTCCAATGTGCTCTAATTTCGATTCAATCAGAAATCGCCAATCGATTGAATTGATATTACTCAACTATTGCAGCTCCAATGTGCTCCGATTTCGATTCAATCGGAAATCGCCAATCGATTGAATTTATATCACTCAACTATTGCAGCTCCAATGTGCTCCGATTTCGATTCAATCGAAAATCGCCAATCGATAATTGCAATGTGCTTCCACCTTTTGACTCTTCACAATTTCCGATCCGATTGGGGAGGGGTCCCACCTTATAAAACTTTGTTTTATGCGCTCCATAATATATATGCTTTGGACCATTGCAGAATATGAAATGCGTGACATTTATATGTATTGTGATGGATATTATATATATATATATATATATATATATATATATGTGTCCGCCAGCGGGTTAGGCGATTCCCGGAATAATGTTTATGAATTATGTTAATTCTATACCGCCGGTTGGAGTGTGCGATTCCCGGAATTTATTTTTTTGTATTATATACGTAACGTGCCCGTGCTGTTGGGTACGATTCTCAAAATCATATATCGGCTCTCCGGCTAGCGATTTTGAATTATGTTTGTACGTAAGCAGGCGTTCGCTTGTTTCTAACCGATACATATGTTTATCTACCCCGCCGCCGTAGTGGGGGTTTCTAACCCCACAACGGCCCCCGTTCGGGCCCCCCCGTCCCCGCCGGCTCGACGTTCGCTCTCGCTCATTGTTGAGATAACACCGTTTTCCTCGCTCGCCCGTCGCTCCCCGTCGCTCGCTCTATTGTCGAGACAACGTTCCGCCCTGCCGCGTCCGTTTTCCTCTGCCTTCATTTGCTTCTTTTCTGCCTCTTTGCTTCAGCGCTGCCTCCTTTGCTTGAGTGCTACCTCCTTTGCCATCAATGACAATATTTCCAACATTTTCATCACCACGAGACCAAGGGAGTGCTGTAAAACCTCCTGCAGTCGAATTAAGCAATTCCGATTTGGAGAGAGAATTCCTGAAGGATTTTGCGTCACCAAAAGACCAACGGAGTGCGGTGAAACCTCCTACAGTTGAATCACTCCATGTACCAGCTGCAAAACCAATTGAAATCCCAAGTGAGTATTGGAGGGTATTTATGGCACCTGTAAGTTCTTCTATTGATTTTCCAATTGGAAACGTTGCAGATGATGCACCGATGAGACCCATCCCTTTAGTAGCTCTGCCTAGTTTCCATGGGCTTTCTTCTGAAGACCCTGATATGTTCCTCTTCGAATTTGACATTGTTTGTCGAGGATATGATTATATTGCCGATGCTCAGAAATTAAAAATATTTCCTGCTGCCTTAAAAGGGACAGCCCTGAGATGGTTCATGGGTTTAGGAGGGAGCACGATTACCTCATGGGAGGGGATGAAAGAAGCCTTCTTGGAGAAATACCAAGATTACTGTAAATCCCGTGACATTAAGGAGGAAATCTTTAAGTTTGCACAAAAAGAGGACGAAAACATGGAAGATTGTGTGGAACAATTCAAATACATATTGCAGAGCTCGGGCCACAGTGACCTAGATAAGGACATTTTGAAGATCATTCTTCTCTAGGCACTTAGGGAAGATTCCCTGCAACTTCTGAACATAGTAAGAAAGGGGGACATTTCAAAAGAAGACTTCGACACTATCTATGACTATTGCATTAAGTGTTCACAGGGGGCTGCAAGGAGTGGACAGGGAATTCGGTCATCAAAAAATTCCGGTGGAGGGGTTACAAAGGCAAAATTTGGAAACCTACTGGATAACCTAAGGACTGATATCCTGAGTACATTATCTGCCCAGATGGACACTCTGCAAGCAAAACGAAAACAAATGGAGTTGGAAAAGACTATGGCTATATTATGCCAACAGTGCAGAAAGAAGCATCCTTTGAAGGAATGCCCATTAAACACAGTGGAAGCCTGTGCAATCTGTGAACAAACTCATGCGACTAGCTCATGTTCTTCCTTCCCTGGATTGAAGGCAGTTTTTCAAGGGGAAAGTGAAGAAAATGTGGTAGACCAGTTGTACTTCATGGGGCAGAAAAGGCCATGGCAACCTCGACCCCCAGCTATGAATCTAGGTATGTTTAAGGACCCATCTCAGTATTTTAATAATTTTAATATGGGTCCCCAATCTCCACCTTTTTTAGCTATGTGGTCTCAATATCAGTATCCCCCTTGGCAATAATGGGTTCCCCAGGCCAGTTCAAACCCTTCATGGAATCAAAACTGGCGTGGACCCTCTCCTACTGGGCAGTTTCCTCAATCTATGCCTCAACAACAACTTCAGTTGCCTTCCAACGTACCTCCAGGAAACCCAGCGCTTAGACTCCAGCTTCCTATCCAGCCCAATCCTAATCCTAATAATAAAGGGGTCCAACAAATAGATACTCTTAACCTTCCATCTTATAGCATTTCTACCGTGGGACTTAATGAGATAAACCTACGATCTGGACGGGTAGTAAATGCTCCCACTGCACCTATTATTATAGAACAGATTGACAGTGAAGATGTAGAACCAGAACAGAGGACAATTGGGGATAAATCAAACCAAAACATAATGAACCAGACACCTCCCCAATCTGTTCCTAATCAAGGTCATTTAACTTCTCCTCCATATCCTGAAAGACTGACTTTGAATAAACCGAACCCTCAAGCAGAGTTTGATTTCCTAGGGGAATTGCAAAATATTTTTGTTAAAATACCCCTGCTATAGGCTATGAGGGATGTACCTATATATGAAAAAACTCTCAAAGAGTACTAAAACTCTCTAAGAAACCAGGGAAGAAACCTAAGGTTCCATTAACCATTCATGTGATGGGCAGATTATCTGACATCATGTTAGGAAAGATCATGCCTATAAAATATGGAGACCCAGGAAACCCGATTCTCACGGTACAGATCAATGGGTTTAAAATCCCAAACGTACTGGTAGATTTGGGAGTTGCCATCAACATTATCACCTCTGAATCAATGAACACATTAGGTCTTGGAAACATTAAACCAACCCCTACTATCCTGGAACTAGCAGATAGGTCTATAATTAAACTGGTAGGGAAATTGGAAGATGTGATCATTTCAGTAAATTCATGGCATTATCCTGTGGATCTCCTTGTATTACAGACTCGATCTTCAGTTGGTGGTCATCCATTGATCCTGGGAAGAAATTGGCTCGCAACTGCTGACGCCTACATAGAGTGTCAATCTGGGTATATGATCATATCAAATGGAATAGTTACAAAGAATATTACTCTTTACCCTCCTGCGGAACCTAACCCATCTGAAAAATTATTAACTCGTCAGAAACCTCTACCAATAGAAGAGCCTGAACCTGAAAATGAAGAAGTTAGACCAATCCTTACTACTGGGCAGGCCCTTCAATTTAAAATAGAAACCGTGGACGATGCCATTAACACTTTTATTAATGACTCCAGTTCTGTTTCCAATTCAACTTGTCAAATTTTAATCTGCTATGAGCTGTGAAACACATGAAAAAATTGAACCAGAAGATGAAATTGAAGACATTCCTGTAACCTCATCCCATGATAGTATTCCAATTGAGATTGAACCAGTGAAAACACTTAATATTAACCCAAATCTGTCAAAATCCCAGACAAAACAACGTTTGAATGTCCTTCAAGATCACCAGGAAGCTTTTGCCTGGGATTATACCGACATGAAGGGGATCCCTGCTAACTTATGTACTCATCATATTTATATTAAGGAAGATCGCTGCCCTGCAAGACAACCCCAACGGAGGATGAACCCTGCTCTCAAGAACATTGTCAAAGAAGAATTACAAAAATTATTGGATGTAGGATTCATTTACCCCATCTCAGATAGCCAATGGGTATCTCTACTAGTGATTGTTCCCAAAAAGAATGGTAAATGGCAGATCTGTGTAGATTACAGGGAGCTAAAGAAGGAAACTCAAAAAGACCATTTTCCTTTGCCATTCATTGATCAAGTCCTAGATACCTTGGCTGGGAAGAAGTTCTTTTCCTTTCTGGACGGATTCAGTGGATATAACCAGATCCAGATAGCCTCGGAAGACTAGGATAAAACAACTTTCACATGCCCATGGGGAACCTTTGCATACAGGGTCCTCCCATTTGGCCTATGTAATGCTCCTACCACCTTCCAGAGGGCAATTCTGGGAATCTTTTCTGATTTGGTCGATGATAGCATTGAAATCTATATGGATGATTTTACTCCATATGGAAACTCATTTGAGGAAGGATTGGAAAATCTGGAGAAAGTACTCAAAAGATGTAAGCAGACCCATGTATTTCTGAGTACAGTCAAATGCCATATGATGAGAGAAGAAGGAATAGTACTGGGACATTTTCTCTCAGCTGCTGGAATTCGAGTTGATCCGGCTAAAGTAGAGGTAATATTACACTTCTCGATACCCAAAACATCCACACAGGGACGTAGCTTTATTGGTTGTGCTGGTTATTACAGACGTTTTATAGAAAATTTTGCTAAAATAACACATCCACTTTTTCAATTGCTTGCAAAATTCTTGTGGACTGAAGACTATGAGACAATTTTCGCGAAAATTAAAGAGCTGGTTTGTAAGGCTCCAATCCTCCGAGGACTTGACTGGGCATTACCGTTTCACATACATGCTGATGCTTCTCAGACAACAGTAGGCTCTGTTTTAGTACATCAGGTAGACAAAACACCGTACGCAATTTATTATGTCAGCAAGAATTTAATTCCTGCTGAACTGAATTACACGGTGACGGAAAAAGAATTCTTGGCTGTCATTTATGCTGTTAATAAGTTCTGGCACTACATCACCGGGTATTCTACTTTTGCTCATACTGATCACACAGCAATCTGGTATTTGATGAATAAACCTATTACTCCTGGTCGTGTTACAAGATGGTTGTTATTGCTTCAAGAATTTGATATCACAATAGTAGATAAACTAGGAAAAGATAACGTAGTTGCTAATTCTTATCTAGAATGGATAACAATGACGAATGCACACCTATAGAAGATAGTTTTCCCGATGAACATCTTTTTGCAGTTTCTACTAAACCTCCTTGGTATGTAGATATTGCTAACTATCTTGCTACAGGGAAAGTGCCTCGTCATTTGTCATAAAGGGAACAACGAAAAAATATTCATCACAATGCCCGATATTCTTGGATGGCAGGGTACATTTTTCATACAGGAGCTAATAACCAAATTCGGCGCTATGTATCTGAGGATGATATTTATGAAGTATTGAAGGCTGCCCATGATGGCCCCTGTGGAGGGAATTTCGCAGACAAAAGAACATGCCATAAAGTGCTACAAATGGGATATTACTGGCCTTCTATCTTTCGAGATGCACAAAATTATGTCAGGAGGTGTGATAGTTGCCAACGTATGGGGCAGCCCAGTCGAGCTGATGAAATGCCTTTGTAGGCATAGGTAGTCCTCGAACCTTTTGAGAAATGGGCTATTAACTTCGTTGGACCCTTTAACCCACCCTCCCAGCAAAAGGTCCACATCTTGGTCTGTACTGATTACGTGACTAAGTGGGTAGAAGCGAACGCTGTTGCGAAAGCAACAGAGCAGGTGGTCTCAGATTTTGTATTTGAAGAAAATTTTTCTCGTTACGGTACTCCAAGAGAGATTGTTTCAGATGGAGGAGCACAATTCACATCACACATGATAGCAAAGCTTATGCAGAAATATGGGGTCAAGCACAGGGTGACGTCTCCATACCACCCCAAGGTGAATGGACAAGTGGAAAGTACAAACAAGACATTGGAAAACATCTTGACAAAAACTGTGGCATACCGTCGTCGGGATTGGGCTCAGAAGCTGCATGAAGCTCTCTGGGCATACAGAACAACATGGCGGAATACAACTGGGTTTTCACCATTCGAGTTGGTTTATGGGAAATCCCTGTTGTTTCCAATAGAATTTGAAATCAGTACGCTCAGAATAGTTCTTGAAGTTGGTTTGGATCTGTCAGATGCCCAGAAACACCGACTGGCTCAGCTCAATGAACTAAATGAAATCCGTTCAATGGCTGTCTAGAGAACTACTACTATTCAGCAACAGAGAATGAAATGGCATGATAAGTTTATTAAGAATAAGGTGTTTCAGAGGGGAGATTGGGCACTACTCTACGACTCTCACTTTAAGGATTTTAAGGGAAAGCTTTGCACTCGCTGGATGGGACCTTACGAGGTGGACGTTGTATTTGATAATGGAATAGTCAGGCTAGTCACGATTGATGATACATGTGTTTCATTCATAGCCAATGGGCATCGCCTGAGATTATACCACTGCCCAGCCTCTAAGGATGCTTTCATCAAACACCTCTCTAAGAAATCTGGTTTGAAGGTTATCAGCGCAGAGAACTCTTCCTCTGCATCCTTGCCCTAAAAAAAATAAAAAAAATAAAAAATATAAATAAATAAATAAATAAATAAAAGAGTAAAGAATTATATTGTTACTATTCACCTTGTTTTCTTTTTGCAGGAGTTACTACTAAGGAGTAAAAATGAAATAATTTTTTTCTTGAGTATCGGTTGCTGCTACTCATGATGTTGTTACACGGTTGCTGCTACTCATGGTGCTGTTACACGGTTGCTGCTACTCATGGTGCTGTAACTCGGTTCCTGCTATTCATGATGCTGTTACACAGTTGCTACTACTCACGACGCTGTTACTCGATGCTATTACTCCTTGATCGATGCTGTTACTCCGGTTGCTGCTACTCATGGTGTTGTTACTTGGGTGCTGCTACTCGATGCTGTTACTCCTTGATCGATGCTGTTACTCCGGTTGCTACTACTCATGGTGATGTTACTCGGGTGTTGCTACTTGATGCTGTTACTCCTTGATCGATGCTGTTACACATGATGCTGTTACTTGCACTGCTGTAACTCCAGATGCTGTTACACCAGATGCTGTTACTCGCACCGATGTTACTCCGGATGCCGCTACTCGCACTGCTGTTACTCCAGATGCTGTTACACCAGATGCTGTTACTCGCACCGCTGTTACTCTGGATGCCGCTACTCGCACTGCTGTTACTCTAGATGTTGTTACACCGGATGCTGCTACTCACACTTCTGTTACTCTAGATGCTGTTACATCGGATGCTGTTACTCGTACTGCTGTTACTCCGAATGCTGCTACTCGTACTGCTGTCACTCCAACCACATCATTACTGTGCCGTCATCCTACCAATCGTCACTTCGTCCAGGTAGGCCGCCTGGTACGCCTCCATGTGACTTTTACCGATTTAATTAAATATCTCATGTGAAGACTTTAATGCCATAGACGGAAAATTTAAGTTGGGGGGGGGGTGCCTTCATAATTTAATGAATGACAGTGTAATGATGATTCCGTAAGCCATTATTATAAACCCATGTGTGGTACACCCTACGATCCTAATCAATACTCTGTATAATCATTAAAAGCGTATTGGGATCCGTAACATGTCCTTTCCACTCCATATGAAATAATTTCTATTTTATTCACCGCACGAACCATCATTTTTTATGATTTTTCTCGGTTTCCGAGAATTACCATTTGTATTTACCATGACCACCTTTCATTTCCACCATGCTGTTTTTCCAAATTTAGTATCCACCATTTCGCCCAACGGTCTGTTGTTCCAAGAAGTGCTATTACGAGTCCCCACAGTATGGACAGACTGGCTGTGCAACATGAGCCTGAAAAGACAGCTTCGGTACGCAGTAATCCAGAGGTATGATAAATCTTTGTTAATGCAGGGTGGGATATCTACTTCGACATATTGCAGGGGTTTGACAGGGCAATCACAATGGAATTTGCACTTAATTTGGATGAGAGTTACTCGCGGGTCAGAGAACTGGAAGTTCCTGTCACAGAAGAGGTAATTACAGAAGTTAGCGGGCTGAGACAACAAGGGCAACAATGGTTTTTTCGGAGAGTTTCTCTCTCGAAGTTTCCCGAATTATTCTTACAGGGAGGAGGAAGTGTTGTCCAATTGGGCAGAGGATATGAGTGCAAGACTGTGCCGTATCCTTGGAACGAAGTCGCAGGTTTTGTAATGAAGTACATAACTTGCGAAGGCCGGGCCACAACTCTATTTAAGTATCATTTTAAAATTCTAACGCACCTTCGATTTCCACAGGCTCAGGTGCATGCCTTGAACATGCCCTTCTTCCTATTGAAACAGTTGTAGCACATGGCACATTCCGCTCTACGTTCGCGCCAGATGCCGACAGTGCTCTCCAACCATGGATTGGTGTGTTTACTGGTCATGCATGCAATAAACAGACTTCGGGTCTCCTGGGCAGAATTCTGTGGATCCTCAGAAGAAAAGATAGCAGCCGTTATTGCTGCCAGACAAGAGGAACCAGTCTCTCCAGCTAGTTTAGCATAAGAAGAACTTTCATAGGGAATTTATCAAGAGGAACTCGAAGAAATGGAAATGGAGGTTGATCAGGAGGAACCCAAAGAAGTGGAAATGGAGGTTGATCAGGAAGAACCCAAAGAAATGAGAATAGAGGAGATAATTGGTGACACAGTCGAGGCTGCCACACAAGAACTAGCCTCGCTTGAGGAGCCCACAGATGAAGGAATTATGGATATCGTGCATGAAGTTGAGACTATCATACAGTCGTCGACTTTTGTCAATGAAGAACAGGGATGTGAAATGGCAGATAGAGGAATGGAAAGTGATGTTGTTTTGCAAGAAACAGCATCACCTGCCCAAGCAGATATGGATGTTGAAACAAGTGGGGGTGCTACACAAGAACCACCCCGATTCATCTAGAATAGGGAAATAAGGAGGAGTCAGCCTGCGAAATCGACATTGTCCCTCAAGGACTAGTATCGACTGTGGAAAAAGAAGCAATCCATAAAGAACAGGAAGGTAGAGGAGAAATAACCCGCAGGGTCGATACTGTCCCACAAGAACCAGTATCGACCTTAGAATAATAAATGACGAACAAAGAGCGAGAGGACAGAAGGGAAACAAGATTCAGAATCGATGCTGCCCCACAAGAACCAGCATCGACCCTGACTGAGGTAGTAATGCATGAAACTCTGGCTCAAGCCAAAAATGAGGATGATGAAGCTGTTCCCCGTTCTCCGTTCCAATCTATGATGCCTAGAGGGGCAAGGGGATTTCGCTCACCCAAACGATTAATGGAGGAAGTAGCTGTCCCACCTGTGCTTAAATTTGTTGACCTAGGAGAGGACATGGCCAATATCGGCCTAGTAATTGCTGAATCTCTGTTGGAACACTTAGAGACTCGGAAAGAAGATGAGGTCCCTACGGAAACACAGAGACACAGAGTGGTCGATGGAAATGCTGACTAGATGGCAGGAGTCCCTGAAGTGAATATAGAGGGAGAAACCTCTGAAGATAGGGATCCTAGCCAGAAAGGCTTAACAAAAGAATAAGCTGAGAATACCGAAAGCATTCCGCCGCCTCCTGAGCCTGTCATAGGCCCAAAAACTGAATTTATTGTCAAACAGGAATGGATTGAACAATGTGAGAAAATAAGGTTACCTCTCAAGAGGAGGTATCAGCTGCAGTTCAGTGAAACCATGAGATTGAAAAGGGAGGTTCGGGAGTTGAAAAGGAAAGTTTCCTGGCTGAAAAAGAAGGTAAAAATCTACAAATGGAGGGAAGTAAAGCCAAAAATTGAGGTATCCTTTGCAGCTACACAGACTGGCCCGATTGAAGAGTTGTTTGAAGGCCAAGAATTTTTCTTGGCCGCTGAAATCCAAAAGTGGAAGTCTGCTGCGAGTGGGACAGTGGTAGTGAGGATGATGTAGCTATGAGTGCTCATGTGCCTCTAGAGAGGAGGTGGGGCGACATTGATCTGTAGAGAAACTACAGATGGGTAGTCATGATCCTTGAGGTGCCGAGACTCTTGCATCACATACGAGCTACGGGAGCCTTGAGACAGTGGCAGGATGACTGGAGCAGTGGGTGCAGAAGATCATAGATGAAGCAGAGACAAAGCTGGGACGCTGGAGATTGGAGCAACGAAGTGCAGGGGCAACAACAACGTAGAAGTAATAATGTAGAGGGGTAGTTATAACACAATGTAGAGCAGTAGAAACGCAGTGGCTTCAGAGAGACATCGTAGCGTAGCAGCCGATGGAGCTTTAGTGATGAGATGCAACCCGACTGATTTGTCTGTTAGTGATTGGGTAGTGGTCCTTCAGTTGCTTACTTTTCAACAACTGAGTTGCAGTGCAGCAGTTGGCAGCACAATGCAACAATTTGAGAGGGAGTTGTAGTACATATGTTGCAGTGTCAGTGACAGAGACATGGGCAACAATGCAGAGAGCAGCAATGCAAGGAATGAAGGGCAGCAGGCCAAGCATCAATGCGAAGACCAATTCCAAAGAGCACACTCCTCGCTAAGAGAGAGTGTTGAGATTTTGGTGTAGCATCGGGTGTGCTCTAGCTCCAAAATTTTTTGGAGGGGCTAGAACACATGAGATCTCCAAGACCCGGAAAGCGTTTGGAGAAATTCCATTTGGTGTAAAATTTATTCAAATAATTAAATTTTTTAATGGGGACTGTTATAGGTCAATTTGGGCATCACTCCCAAAACCCAGATAAGTACAAATTAGGGTCTATCATACTATAAATCAGTTGCTACATGCCTTAAAAAAGTCATCCTATTGTTGGTTTTCATCCATGAAAGTTTCACTGCTTAAAGTCCAGTTGAAGTGCTCCATTGAGCCATCAATGCACCCCTAGATTGCAGTAAGTGCTTTGCAGAGAATCTACTCCCATGCAACTCAACGTTGCAGAGCATCTAGGCCCACTTGATAGTGCGTTGATCGTCTGGGAGCGAATTGTTTATAGGATTCCGGGAATCTTCCCACCTTTTAGTGACTTCTAGAAGTTGTTCCAACTATTATACTATTTGATAACTTCGTTAATGAACACCATGGAGCCATTAAATCACTTATCCTCCTATTCCATTGAACAAGGAAACCTCTCATCCATTTTTGGAAAATCCATTCAATGAACAATTAATGCTAAACCACCTTCATTTCTTATAAATTGAGCACTGATCATAGTGCACAAGAGAGAAAGAATTTGAATTTGTAGAGTTATGCTGGTAAGATCACAACTCTTGGATGTATTGTGTGCATGTAATGTTATGCTGATGGAGTGATGAGGATAAGACTGAAGTTGGAGCGAGTTGACATCGAATCGATCCAACTGGTTGTAACTTCTCCTTCTACTTTACAATAAAGAGATTCGTTCCTTTCCTAATACATGTGTTCATTGTTTATATATGTATTTTCAAATGCAATCGATTCAATTTGTTTAACATGAATAGATCATATGCCTTTATGTCATTTTCTGTCTTCTGTTAGCTATTGTAGGTACTAATCAAGTGAGTTCAGTTCGATTGAGAGCGACAAAAGTGACGAAAGGGAGACAAAGAATAACGAAAGATCACAACTAGGTGTTCTTCCCTTATCTATTCATTTTAAGGAAAACATAAAATATATTTCTTCTGTTGTTCTAAGTGTGACCACCACACTTAGGGAAAAATCATCTATCCGTAGATTTGATTTCCGTAAAACAGGGACCCTAAGTCTAACTTAGGAAAATAAAAAAATTAAAGTGAATTAATTTACACATGTGATGAGAACATTCTAAGTGATGTGGATCAAACATTATTTTAATCTTAGCCATCGATTAGTGATTAGATTGCGACCGTTGATGTGTCAACGAGAAAAGTACAAAGGAAGGGCTTGGGGTTAGTTGGAGGGATATACACATAGAGTCTAAGTGATTGAATTCTTCTGACGGAGTAGTGCTCGGACGAAGATCAGATCTGAGTGACTCAGAGTTGTAGTGAGAGGCAGTTGCAGTGATTGGCCAAGAGGGCCAAGAGTATATCGCAGAGCAAGGGCAACATAGACGCAGTGGAGGCAGCACAACCATCAGAGGGTGTGACGCAGTCCCTCAGGAGGGTGACGCTTGTCCATGCAAGGGAAACATAGTGTATCCAAGCAGAGGTCCGAAATTCTTTCGGAAGCAAGGGTTTCTGAGCCAACAACGCTGCAACTGAGATCCAGGAGAAGCAGATCCACGCAGAGCTCGGGTGACGCAATCCCTCAGTGAAGGCTACACAGGCTGACGCAGTAGTTGTGCAGAGCCAGCTGGGGTTTCACCAGTTGCTCATCCGGCTCAGCTAGGACTTGCGAGAGTGAGGTATATCTCACATTTGCTCTTTTTGCCGAGGTTTTCTTTGTTGGGTAAGACGAGTTTATGGAAACCTAGATGTACTCAGAAACTGTTGCTTAATAATAATAAAACCTCATATCTACTGCACCATTTTTCCTGCATTGGGTTTTTTCGGGGACATTTGTTCGAAAAATCTGTCATTTATCATATGTGCGTGATGTTCAGTAAATGAACTGTATTTGTGTAGGCTGCTATTTGTGTTTACTTCGAATTTTTTCTGAATATTCAGTTAAATAACTTGTGTAATAAATCAAGTAGGAGAAGTAAATCAATAGTTAGCAATAGGATTTCTGTAATAAGGATTCATAAATTTTCACAGGTATGAACTAGTGTGAGGTGTTATGCAGCAAATGGACTATCACATTTGAGAGGGAATTGTTTTATCAAGACCACCAGATTTTCCTTTGCAATCATGCTGATGCACTTGGTAACCTGCTTTCCAAATTGGCTAGCAAATTTAAAGCTCTAAATGACCATCATTGAGCCATTGATTTCCATTTTTGGTCGCTGCATAACTTTCACAGTCGCACAAGAGAAGCTCAGGGAATGAGGGAAATATATAGCAAGCCAGGTAAGGCCGATTTAATGGGGGTGTATCCAACGGGGGTGGTGAATAACATATATGACATTGGGACAATAGTGCTCTTCGTGCTGAGCTAAAGCCTTAATGACTATCTAGGGGTCGTACTGCCACATCCCCTTGTTGAATGGCCAGGTGGGCCAACGACAACCCATTGCCCACCCTCTCGTGTGAAAAACACCCAATTCAGGGACTGCAAATATTTCTGAATGAGTTGCCAACAACTTTTCTTGAGAGGAGAGTGTGCTAAAAGATGCCAGCTGGAGGGTATTATATGTGAAGAGTTTAGACATCCATGGTTAGCAAGCATGTTGGCAACCTTGTTCCCTGATCTCAAGATGTGGATGGGAATGATGACTTGGATATTGGTAATTTGAGAGGAGACCTAGTGGTGTAGTTCTTCCAGTTGCCGAATTTTGGAGACTCTATGTACAAGAGTGCCATTTTGAAGTTTGTGGAGGATATTGACTATGAGTTGGGAGTCTCCTTTCATAAAGAGTTTGGAAAAACCTTGCTTTTGTGCTATATCCAGTCTGTTGATGAGGGTTGTGAGCTCTGCAAAATTGTTGCTACTAATGCCAAGCATGCCATATATATGAAGAGCAGAAGGTTGAGATGATTTCTAAATATTCCACGATAACTAGTTGGATAGAGATTTCCTTTGGAGGCACCATCAAAATTCAATTTAAAAAAGACAGAGGTGGCAGAGACCATGATGATGAGATAACTGGGGGTAGGTGGCTGGGTTTGGGGGGATATAAGGGGAGGTGGTTATGGAACTAGGTTCCATTTACTAAGAATCCTAGCTTCATGACTGTGCGCTTGCCAATATTGAGGGGACCAGGGGAGAGCACTAATGGTTTCTTTGATGCTCCTTTGAATGATGTTCCAAAGAGGGTCGAAAGGAAGGAAATAGTTTTTGAAAATGGGACGGTTGTGCTCCTACCATGTCGCCCATAGCAGGGAGCTGATAAAGAGTGTCCAGATGCGGTTGAGGATGGGGTTGGAGAACACGTGGCTCGTGCATTGAGCAATGGTGTTTGGAATGCTAAGTGGGTCTTGATCAGAGAAATTGAGGCAGTGTTCCAATCGAAGCTAGAGGCAATTGGGCTATTGGAGTAGGTACATATTTTAAATAACAATTGGGCTTATTGGAGTAGGTACATATTTTAAATAGATGCTTATGAATTTTAGAGTGAAGGAGATAGAGGGGGCATCTGGAGGGTCCTTGGTGGTTGCACTTTTGGATATTGTCCCACGTTAAGGTTCTATTTCAACCAAGAGCCACAGGAAGAAAGAGATTTTTTGCGATGTATTTTTTTTCTAAATGTTAATCCAAACCCCATCTCTTGGTATTTCTTGATGCCTTGCTTCCAGATGATATGCATCTCGGATGGTGAAGGAGCCTTTTGAACTATAGCCCCATTAAATTTTATCTAGCCCAAAGGAGTATGAGAAATTTAATCGTTGTTGGAGGTTATACCAAAATTGATTCCACATTTCCTCCTTTGGCATGGGATGACATTCTTCTTGTGGTAGTTAGTGCCTCCATTGTTGGTTTATGCTAGGGCCTCTCTAGTGGTTAGTTATCTTCGTTAGATCTCACACAATAATCTATAGGTGTAGGTTATCTAGCTATTGTTGATCTTGGAGCTTAGGGAGCCGTTTCCATCAATCAGACAAGAACATAGTGATGTACACATCCTTTAATTTCCAAAAGCAATGTTGTTGAAATAGGTGCATTCCTTTTTTGGCTAATGAAGGGAAAATGCATTCAGATGAGATGTTATGGGGGGGGGGGGGGGGGGGGTTGTGTGGGGTGGTGCGAGGGGCATATTTCTGATGCCATATGCATTTCTAGAAATCTAAGCCTCCTTATACCCATATCCACCATGTTTTGGCTCCTATGAATTTTTCCATGGTGATGAGGTTGCGGAAGCCTAATCCTCTTAGCTTTGGAAAACAAAGTTGTCCCATGCAACTAGGGACCATTCTTTTTCCGGGTTGGCTCCTTCCCAGAGAAAAGAGCACTATAGTTGACAAATTTCATGTAAGATCAAGGCCGGTTCCATTAGCACAAAGCATAGGTAAATGGGGAGGGTTAGAATAACCACTTTTATAACTACTAATCGTCCAACTACATTGAAAGAGAAAAATGTCTAGCTTTCCAACTTGTTATTGATCATGATTAAAATTCCTCCAATAAATTCCACTTGTAGGAGCTATCAACTAATGGTGCACCCAAGTATTTCGAGAGGATTTTTCTTATATGGAACCCAAGTATTCTTGTTATATATTGTTGGACAAGAAGCAATGTATTAAGAAGGATTTTGAGAGATCTAATTTGAGAAACATACCAGGTTTTTTTGAAAGCATCAGTAATGAAGATATTTTATTTATGAGCTTATGATTTTTCTTCTTAAACAAAATGTGGAATACTAAACTTGATAAAAAGCATTGAAAGGGCTATGAACATAAAGAAATAACTTGAGAGAAAAAAAAGAACACAAATGAGATTGATAACGAAGTTCACCCAATGTGGGCTACGCATCAGGGTCTACTTCCAATGGAGTGGCCTCTTCAATTATGATGCAAAATAACAAAATTACACCAAAGTCCTCATTCTCGAAAAATTGACTCTCTATTCTACAAATGTACAATAGCCTCTAGGAACCCTAAGAAACACTCCCTCATTTCTCTGATCTCCAAAAGGCAAAATCGAGAGTGTATTATCACATACGCAGTGACAAAGATGAAACATGTTATGCAACTAGATCACAAAAGAAAAGAAAAGATAGATCAACGACTTGAAAATTAGCCTCTTCGAGGGGGTGACCTCCTTTACATCACATAAATAAACAATTCTTGGATGATTCAAATGACAAGGCCTCCTTATTATATTATGAGTCTAAGGGCTCTCAATACAATCAAAGGCTACATAACAATAATAATGTAAGGGCACAAGCACAACAATAACAATAGTGGGCTTCTATGGGGTACAACAATAAAAATAAAGGGGTTACAAAAGCAATAACAATAATGGGGCTACACTAGTATTATAGGGACCTAACGTTACCCTCTCTTTAAAAAAAAGTGTCGACCTCAATGCTTGAGTAATTATGGATTCTTCTGCATAAAATTCTCATCCTTTGATGTGGAATCTTCATCAGGTAATTTATTTCACTTAATGGGATACTTTGAGATTGATCAATTTCGTAGCTGTCGGTTTCCTATTTCTGTGACTGCTTCAGGCTCCAATATAATTTTTCCTTCCTCGTCAAGTTCTAGCAATATTGTTTGAACTGTGAGTTTGTCACCGATAACCTTCTTTAAGCATGAAACATGGAAAATTGGGTGTAATCGGGAAGATGCAAGAAACTCCAACTTGTATGCCATAGTACCAATCTTATGCAACACCTTGTAAGGACCACAATACTTGGGTGATAATTTATAATCCTTCTTAGCTTGCTTGAGGGACATTTTTTTGTATGGTTGTAGCCATAAAAATACCTAGTCGCCTACGTCTAAACTTTTTTCACTGCGATGTTGATCTTCCTATTGTTTCATTCGATTCTATGCCAGAGTGCGGTTATCCTTTAAGAGTTGGAGAAATTGTTGTTTATGATCAATGTGATCTTCCATTGCTTGAAACTTAGAATTTTTTCTTGATGTGATGGACGGAGGATGATATCCATAAAGTGCCATAATTGGGGTCATTTTTGTTGTAGTATGGAATGAAGTGTTATTCCACCATTCATATAGAGGTAACTACTTTATTCATTGTGTTTGTTTACTAGATACAAAGCAACAAATATATCCTTCCAAACATTTGTTCACTATTTCAGTTTGCCCGTTAGATTGAGGATGATAAGATGGGCTATGAGCTAATTGAGTACTGTTAGCCACCACTTCATGGGTGATATCCCTAGGAGATTTTTTTTCTCCATGATGGACCTCAGCCGACAACCAACAATCCCTTGCAACCTTCAACTAGCTCGTTGTGCCATTTCTCTGCCACTTGAGCCAACCATGTGGTCCCTCAACCATATTTATTGATCGTATGTTTGAAGGTGGGCCTCCCGAAACTAAAGGTATGTCTTTTCATTTGGTAATTGAGTATTGGGTTTGCTTATCGTGGACACTTTTGGGCTTGGATTAATGTGGGGATTTGGCAGAAAGAGTGGGCTTAGTTTATGCTTATGTCCCCTTGACCTCTTTTGGGGTGTTACCCTTGGATTTTAGTCCCGTGGGATCTCCTTTACTGACCATTTGGTTTAGGGTGGTACTTGTTGGCTCAAGAAGGTCACTGCTAAATTTAACCTTAATGCTTCACATTAATTATCAACCTAGGGCAAGTCTGTTTATTTCAAAAGTGCAAGCAAAGTATATGTGAGTGAATTTAGAGGTCAACTACTCTAGATCGTTGTAAGAAATACTATCTAATTCTCGAATTTCAATCAATCAATTCAAAATTAAACTATGAAATACTTCACACTAATCAAAGGATGAAACTCTAGTCTGATCTTAAAAAGTAAACACTCAATGCTGAAATTAAAGATCTTTTGTAATTGAACAACAAGCTTAATGAATTGAACAACAATCATCTATTAACATTTTGCACTAGAATTCTCTATAATTCAACGATTAACAACTTTTAGAACTGAACAACAAACCATACGTTCACACTTTCAATGGAAAAACTCAAGAAATAATCAATGTGCAGAATTGAAGAACAACTACTTAACCACGCTGAAATCAATCTAATGAATTTGAAAATTTCACTCAGCAGTAAAAGAATATTAATGAAGAATTCAACCTATTTGAAAAGGAATTTGTAACACACCACACTTGCGATTACTGAATTGAATGATAATTCTACAAAGTGTAAAGGACAACTAAATTGCGAGAATCTTTAAATAAACATATAACACAAAATAGCAGGAGAAATCCCAGGGATCGGGCCCGTAGCCTCCAGAAGTCTTCTGCCAAGGAATACTCAGAATTCGCTTATAATAAAAACACTAACTCTTTCATTAATCAATATAAAATGTACATCATCACGAGTTCATAGACTCAGTCTGAATAAAATGTTTATTACATAAATTACAATACACGAGAAAAAGATCTCTGTAATATTTCACCTACAACCTTTTATAACTTAAAGGAGAAATAAAACAGAGAATAACGAACCCTCAGGATCAGGAGATCCTGAGGCTTTGTAGTCATCAACTGAATGCTTCAAAGGTAGTCATGTATTTTCGTCTTTCGCTGATTTTCAGGAATTGAAAGCGATCGCATTTTCTTTTCTTGACTGCTGCCGTTTGTTCGTTTGGTCAACAGTTAGTTTTTTCAGATTCCCTATCAATAACGACAATAAGAGTTAGTTTTTATACTATTAAATACATTATTTATTAATAATTCATTTTACCCTACTTGTACATTATTCTCCTTTGAATTATTTCTAAAATGAAGGAAAACATATAAAAGTTAATAATAAATCACGCTAAAGATAGGGGTAAAATGTACCTTTTCCTCGGCCCAACATAATCCCCTGCTTACCTTTTTGCATGTCCTCATGAAAACATATGATTGAGGTGTAGTTGAGTTAAGGAATATGCAGGATATACCTCTTCCTTGTAAAGTCTAAAACCATGCTTTTGTTTCACTTTTGCAAATGCTAAGTTTGTATGTCCCTCTGGAAATTCATAATCATAGTGGTAATTTTCAGGAGGGTACCATATGATGGGGCGTCTCTATCTGCATCCTATCCATGTAGGAACCATTTTTAAAATTATATTACTGTACAGATGAAAACGAGAAGCAACAACTTTAAAATCCCTGTAACCAAATGGCTCTCTATTCTTAACGTTATTGGTAGAGGCTTGGCATATTTGTTTAGTTGTTAATAAAGCTTATTCTTGAATATCCTGGAAGTATTCTTTCCCACTCTATACAATATCTTAGTGAATTGGCCCTAGCTTGGCTATCACTCCTTCTCGTTGTATAAACTTCCTATGTTGAATGAATAAATGTAGGGGTTTTGTAGGTTCCCCTCTGACCCATAGATCTAACCCATGTTCTCTTTTTTGGAAAATATTGTAGGCCTTAGCCCAACTAATTTGGTTCGTAGCAAAAGACAAAAACTTGAAACTGGACGCCCCCAATGAAGGGACTGGGGTTACTATCTCTTTCATATTCTAAAAAGAATTTGTGCAAGTACAATTCACACAGAAGGCACTGGACCTATTCATCCTGATCGTTATAGCATTGGAAAAATTCTTCAGTGGATTTAAATGTAGTAGGCTTCCATACTCTGACAGCTTTAATCTTCAACAACAAATACCTTTCTACTAGAAATAAGGCATAATTGGTGGTCGGTGCTCTGCAAGACAACACATCTGAGTAAAGAGAACAAACAATACTTGTTTGGTTCTTAGCCTGTTCCAGTTGATCACATGCCCTTTTCACTTTTACTTTTTCCTCCCTAAGTTGGGCAAAGGTCTCATCTTCTGTTGTAGTAAGGTCATTAAATCATTTTAGTAATGCTTGATGTTATTGTATAGGCACTACTTCTTTCCGATACTGGGCCAATTCTTGCCGCATTTGGGTCAATTCATTGTAAAGCTTTTGATTAACATCTCTTTGTACCAAAGGGGTATAAGCAGGTGTTTCCTCTGTTTGAGTTTCTTTGTCTTTTGTAGGTATCGAATCAATTTGCACAGAGAATTCAGCGTCATCTACCTTTTGTGTGAAAAAATGTGTTTGTGTTTCCACGGTATCTAATTCCTTTTTAGGTTTCCAGGCTTTGTCTGCCTCTTTCAATCGTTCCCTTAACTGTTTCACTGTTTTTTTCAATTTCCTGCATTTCATGCGCATTTTTCTCAACTTAGCCCAAACTGATTTTTCTTTCAAAGGGATTCTGGCAGGGGAAAATGTAGCAGCAACTTCAGGTTCAGGAATGGTTGTGCTAGCATTAGGGTTATCATTTAATGAAATAATGTTTTCTTTAGGAACTAAAGAGGTTGTATCAACATTGATATCTTGATTGACTGGAGCAATATTTTCTTCAGGTGTCTAAGGAGATGTATCAACATTTGTGTCTTGGTCTAATAAAACAGTATCCCTTCGCTGGTTTCCAGACTCAGATGCTCTCTCTGTCTGGTCTTCCTTATTCAAACATTCATTATCAAAGGGAGATAAATCCCTCAAATCCTGCAATTCATCAGTGGAAGGTAGGATTTGAGCATGACCAGAATTTCCAGCAGAGCCAGACTGGTTCGAAAGATCTCTCTGCTCTTCAATTTGTTCAAATGGGCTCCCGAATTCACAGGATGCTCTCATCTGTTCTAACACTTGAGCTATTTCCTCCTCATAATCCTATAAAGGTGCATTCTGAGGGCTCGAAGGGGGTGTATAGGATGGCCCTGTTTCTTCTGGCAATGTTGAGGTATTTTGCTGATGTTTTATTCTTGCAGACCGTCTCCGTTTTACTGGACCTAGGGTCGCGACACAGGTTCTATTCTCTCTAGCTTTCTTAGGGACTGGCATGTCTATTCTTGGACACTCAATTTCTGCTCTATAAGGGTTTCCTTCAGGGGCAGGTATGGTAGGATTGACAAAGCTATCCCATGCTAAATGATGTTTTTTTAACTCATGAACAATAATCAATTTTATCAGGCCATGATGGCTGACAACTGCCTGAGGGTTTTTAGCTTTCCTAATTCGAACATGCAATATAGAATTCAAGAAAAAAGGTAAATTAACTGAAATATTTTGTTTGAGTACAATTAACAATTTGAGTTGACGAGACTTTACCACGTCCTGACGTCCATCACATGTGATATACCTTTGGATGATAACTTCCAAGGTTCCATACCTTTTCCTTTTCGTACCAATTGCTCATCTGAGTTGTGATATACTGAAACTACTTCTTGTATGAGGACATGTTTATACCTTGGAGTGCATGGGCCTCTACGGATCTAGCAGAGAGACTGGCTCTACAAAATACTACTCACTTAGCGGATGTATTTTGATTTATTAGAGATGGATTTCATATAACATTGTAATGACAAGGATGGAGGGAACGGAAAAGGATTTTGTTAAACCCCAACGGAATGCGTTGCGTTTGGATGGAGCTAAAAGCCACAAGCTTGAGCGACATCGTTTGGGGCAGGGGCAGGCACCCGGGTCGGTCGGGTTGTTCCGGTCGATCCGAAAAAGCCTTGTAAACTACTACGCATTTTTGAAAGGCATGAAGTGGATTGCCCAATAAGTGGTTCCGGTCATTTCAAATTGGTTCTCGATCGCTATACTTAACTGGATCAATGACTGGAACTGGACAAGGTGATGCTGGTGGATCTGCTACTGGGTCATCCTATGCTTCTGGATAAACAAGTGGATCTGCCTCTCGAACGGGCTCTGCCTTTGTCTCCATCTCTTCCTCCGCCTTCACTACTTCTTTCTCCATTGCCTATGTCTTCACTTTGCTGGTCGAGCCCATTTAGATCTGCATTCCCACTACTTAATCCACATTCTCCCATTCATTTCCTTCAATCCATATAAATTCCACCAATTGCATAATTACGTTAGTAAACAACGATCAATTAAATATCGTCAAAGTTCCATCTTGTTATAGGTCAATTTGGGCATCATTCCCAATGACCTAGTTAACTGGGCAGCATCTCCAGGACCGATGATCAGAAGGGTCTATCATTCCATATCATCTCAATTGCTATATGCTCCAAGACAGGAAACATTCATGAATCAAACAAGATTTTCATCAAAGCAAGAATTTTCCATGGTTTGAGGCTTATTATTAAACATGTGGGAGCTCACCAACGCAGGCTCTAAGGGGCCTAAGTGCGTTGCATATGCAGGTAGCTCCATTCTGGGCTGCTCTGCAAAGCACTTCCCGACATTCAAAGGTGCGTTGGTCAGATTGGGAGCGAAATTCTCATTGTTCTAGAATCTCCACTTGGCCAGTGTCTTCTAGAAGGGTTCACATGTGTCATGCTTCGGATCCAAGTGTCCATTGACATCTACATGATTGGAAAACATGTCTTGCCTATTTTGGAATGCAATTTATTGCAAAACAACCTACACTTCATTTATAAATTGAACACAAAGCTAAGTGTTCAAGGAGGAAGATTTTGAGTAGAGAAATGATGGAGAATTTTCAATAGAGAGTTTGATTTGTGGAGCTATTGGTGGAGAGGCTTATGCTGTGATGAGACTAAGGAACTTTGCTGGAAGGTCACAATGAATCAGTCACTTGGTTGCAACCTCTCCTTCTATCATCAATAAAGAGTACTTCTTGTTTTTCCCTACATGCATCCATGTTTACTTTGATTTTCCATGTTGAAAAATCTTTGTTGATGAATGTAGTTTATGCTTAATCGATTTGGTTAATTAACTTAATTAGATATCTAGATTATTGTATCTTCTGTTGTTTCAGTGCTTTTTCTTGCAGGAAGCATTCAGCTATTTGAAACCGCTTGAAGTTGAGGCTGTAGTGGAAGCGACATAAAGGAGCCATTTGGAAGTGACTGAAACAAGTAAGCATCCAATCCTCTCTGTATATCTATTCTGAGTTAGGGAAAAGGGTAGTGCAGTCTTTCACCTATTGTTCTAGACTAGACACTGGTCTAGGGAAGCGTAGTTTATCCGTAGATTACAATTCTGGCCCAACAAACTGGCGACTCCACTGGGGAGAATTTCTCTTGAATCTTAGTGTTTTAGTCTCTGATCTGCTTTCTAAATCCACCCAGTAGTTGTTTCACATAAATATTAGACATTTTCAGAGTTCAATTTGCAAATTTAGTGAGCCAAACAATAGCTTTTTCTTTGTTTACTGTGCTCAACGCACCCTTGGTCAGGGCACAATGCTTTGCAGAGCAGTGTCTCCCTTTGGAGACTGCTTTGGCTCTTGAAAGGAACAAATCCCCTTGAATCTGACTTTGTATTTTGCTTCAGTTCTGTTTGCTGACTTGTTCCGAAAAGTTTAATGCTCTATTTGACCAGTAACTCTATATATTTCTTCTCCTTTGACTGAAAATTTGTTCAATGTTGTTTTATTATCATTGACAAGTTGATTTCAAAGTATTTTTTTATGGTCGCATTAAGAATCGTTTGCTTTCGAAATAGAAAATTGCTGTAAAGTATTCATTTCCTTGATAGGAGAAATTGTTGCTGAAATCTTTGTTTTTCCTTCAAAAGAGAAATTGTTGTTTGTATTCTTCCTTTCTCGAAAGTAAAAAGCATTTCGATTATTGATCTAGGGCACCTAGTTTTCTTTCTGCATTCATAACATTAAGGAAACTGAAAAGAAAAACTTGCATTTTCATATAGGATTGTGTGTTTTTTGCAAAAGGAACATTAAGAAATCTGCATTTAGTTTGAGATTCATTGATTTTGTTTTTGTTCATTGATTTGTTTGCTCTCAAATTATTTGCTCTCTTCCCTTAGTAGCTAGGTCTTTCATTGAAAAAGCTGAAAGTGAAAGTTTGTTTATCATTCTTAGCTTGCATTTTAGGAATTTCATATACATCATCGTGGTGAACTTGAAAGGAAAACTGTTAAGCAAGATCAACATAAAATAAATCTCAATTTACTTAACAACGCTTTGGAACATTAACGATAACATTTATAGGTCTAGGCTGGAGATGTGTTCCGGTGTCGTAAAACATAGCAGCTATCGTCAACTTGTCTGCGATACATTCCGAGTGTGATACCTCACTCTACGTACGTAAGTATATCATAGCTCGTCCACGTACTCTCGGGTATATCGGGTGGTGTTACAATACGATAAACATAAAGGGGTGCTCTCACTGTGCGGTTTCGCATCAGACAATGCTAATACGGACTTGGGCCTCCACGTACCTTCGGGTATATTTGGGAGGACAACTTTTAGGTGCTATCCATCCATAGTGAACTGAGTCGGCCGCCTTGAAATTGTGATACACCAAACATAACATTCGGGGAGATTACTTGCCTGTACTTTTTGGTTCGCCAAGAGGTATTCTGCAGTTCACAGTTTCCTGGTAAACCTTTTTTAACTAGCATTACCCTCTTTTTGTTTATTTGTTTTTGGATAAAATAAATCAGTAATCATGGAAGAACATAATCCTACCCCTCGTCGTTCACGTAGATTAGCTTTAAAAACACCTTTACCACCAGAAGTTATTTCTGGTAGACAAAGGCGATCACGATCTGCCGAATCAAGTACAATTCGTACCTCTGGCGAAACATCATATTTTAATCCAGAGTTAGCTCAAATTGTTTCCACACATCCCGGTTCGTTTACTGCTGTCAAAACGGAGTCTTCACAGTTACCAGTGGTCACAATCCATTCAGTTGCTGAGACCATACCTCCTAGACTCGATGTTGTTCAATCAAATATTGATCCAGATCCTGTCTCTTCTTTGCCAGAACATCTGAATCCTGAATCTGAACAGCCGGAAGTTGTTCCTACCTTGGTCATCCCACAAGTTTCTGTAACCACTGAAACTCCTATTTCACACAGTCAATCGTCTAAAATATTTTTTGGGCCTGACGGTGAAGTTCTTCCTCCTGGTTTAATCGCAATTGAAGAAATCCCTCAACTTGATACACCTTTAAGTCAAACCCATTTTGGGGGAGACCTTTATCTATACCAATCATTTCCTCAATCATTTCCATTTGCTTTTGTTGATCTTATTGCCATTCAATCACCCGTCGATTTTCGAGGGTATACACTTGGTCAAACTACCATGTCTGAAACAACATCTTTGGTTGGGTCTGATGTTCCTATTACGTCAGCTCCTACCCTTGCTACTCCGTCGATGTTCACAACATCACCAGAGTCATATTTTCACGGTGGCCCTTCGGTCCCAACAGGTTACAAATCATTATCTGGCGCTTTCTCTGATGCACCTTCACATTCATGGTCTTTGCCAATGTCATCATCTGGTGTTTTAACTGGTAGTCCTATAGTTAGTACTGAACGACTTGATTCATTAAATCCATCATCAGGGCAATATAAAGCCGCTCATTATGTGTCAAATCCTTTATCAATTGGACTCCCAGCATTTGGTGAACAAAATTTTCCATCTTATTATCCTCCTTATGCTGGGGGGCAACCTTTGGTTACCCAATATGACAGTACTCAGTCACATTTTGGTCAGACTAATGTTGATTTAAATGTTTGTCAATGGCAGCCCACTTTGCCTATCCAACCACAAATGGTTGTCCAATCGTATCAACCAATTCGACCTGTTACACCAACTTCAATACCACTTGTTAATACATCTATACCCCTGTTACAACATCAAAATCTTGTTCATCAACCTTATCAGGCGAGTTCTTCAACTAAATATCATCAAATGTTGGGTCCAAAAACTCAAAATCCTTTGGTTAATTTACAACAACCTGTATCAGGGATCATTTATTCACAAGCTGGTCCAAAATTTTATGGGGTGTCCCAAACACAATCTGGTTATACATATCAACATAATCCAACTTATACAAATTTGGGTTATAATCTTGGTGGACAGACCCCTTGGCAGCCACAGGTGCAGATTCCGCAAACTTCATTTCAACAAGTAACATATCCAGGTTTTGGTCAACAACACTCTCAAGCGTTTGCCATGCAAAACAACCCCTATCTGGGTTCACAGAAACAAATCCCATATGCTGGTGCTCAAAGACCTGTTGCCCAAGCAATTCCATCTTATCCTGGCTATGCTCAACCTGACCTTAATAGAAAATTGCCTTTTGTTGCAACCTTGGAATTACCAGATTTAAACCGGTTAACTAATGATCCTATCAATTATGCTCCTTAGTGGCTGGTGATACCATATAAATTACCCTTTGAAATTCCTAAATTCAATGGAAACCCTGGAGAAGACCCATCAACTCATGTTATGACTTATCATTTATGGTGCTCATCGAATTCCCTAAATGATGATTCTGTTCAATTACGTCTTTTCCAGACAACACTCACAGGTCCGATAGCTAAATGGTACATTGAATTGCCTAGAGCTTCATTTGGCAATTTCACTGCTTTGGCTACTGTATTTTTGACCCATTTCCAGTTACCAATCAGATACGAAACTGGAACAGAACTCTTGACCGATTTCAAACAAAGTAATGCTACTTACATTTCATATCATATTCATGAGTGGCATCGCCGTCAACGAATGGTTAAGACATTTGTTCCCGATCAGCTCCTTGCTGAATGGTTCATCAAATCCTTGTTACCATCTATAACAGAGGATGTGGCTAAAGGTGGCGTCATCACAGAAGAGAAAGTCATTGCTCGTGCCCAATATTTAGACTTAATTTATACTCAGTCTGGAACGCTCTATGAGAAAATACCGAATGCGCCGCGATCTAATTTCAATGTTCCTCTTCAAATAAAGGACTCTCATGCTGGAGACGGCTTGATAGGCACTGTAAATACACACAACACTATTGCATCTGATCCTACTTCTACTTCCGAAATCGACACCGTCTCATTTGACAAAGGCAAAAGTGATAAGCAACCAGGAAGTAAGAAAAAGGGGAAATCAAATAAAAAAAAAACTTCTAACCCATAGGAACGATCATCTAATCAACTGCCAGGACCACGGAAACCTCGTTATCCATGCATAATTTGTAACGAGGAACAATTTTTTAGGGATTGTCCTCACCGTGCTGAAGTCTCAAAAATCATCAAGACTTCTACTGCATCAGTTGTGTTGACAGACCCATTTCCAAATCCAGACGCAAATTTGGTTGCTACGGATCCAGCTCCTAGTTCCCAAGTGTTAATGTTATCCAGTACAAAACCTTCACAAGATATTTTGGTGTTGACGCGGAATAAAGACTATGGTAGTCCGACTGATCAACCTACTACCTCGACAACGAATCCATCTACTGAATTAGTACCACCTCTAGTGATTCTTGAATTGACGATTAAGCCACCGAAGGGAGTAATTCACAAATCGAAATATAATCCTCGAGCAAGAGCTGCACAAAATTATAATATAGTTGAAGATTTGGCTCAATCCCCTTCAGCTATGTCTGCTCTTGAGGTAGTACAAAATTTTCCCTCCCAGAAGCGGGCTTTATTTTCAGCCATTGGTGGAATTGATCCGACTGATTCTAATCTTGTCGTCTTTAATAATATGGGCTATGTGCTACAGCTACCAACATAATTGGCATTTTCCATCCAAGTAAATGTTCTCAATCACCTTGTTCATCACACTATTATTGATGAGGGAGCGTCTACGTGTATTATGTCTCTAAACTATTGGAAGTCACTTGGCTCGCCGCGATTATTGCAATCATCAACAACGTTGAAGGCTTTTGATAGAAGAACATATAAACCATGTGGTATTATCAATAACCTGCATGTTGAATTAGGGGGAAAAACAATAAGTATTGATGTTGAGGTTGTTGATGGACCCCTTGACTTTAATATTTTACTCGGAATACCATGGGTATATGCGATGACTGCAATTGTTTCTACATATTTTAGAATGGTTGCCTTTCCTCATAAAGGTACTATTACAGTCATTAATCAATTATCCTTTTTTTGCCTCCGCTTTTCAGGTAACTGGAAGCGTTTCGTATGTTCACTTACCCCAACTAGAAATCCAGAACATTGGTGTAGGAATCTTAAAGGATTCCACTCTTATGGGAACCTTTGCATTACCGCCACTCATGACGTCGGCAGAAATTGCAAGCACAGAGACCTGCTACATGATCTCTTCCACTCCATCTGGCTTAAGGAAGAGTACGGGTGATTCTGATATTTCTACGTTGGATGATGTTTTACCGCTCAGCCCTATTGAGCTACAATAATAATCAATCTATTTGGCTTGGGCGACAAATCCGAAATCAACATCACTGAGTGTTTGGGTTGATCATTCATTAGATTTTGGTACTCCATCTGATTCGTTTTCCTCGAAATTTTTGATAGATGAAAATATTTTTGAAGCTATGATGGCAGAAAGAGAACCTTGGGAAGATTATCATCATTGTTCCCATCTTCCAGATTATGAAGAAAATAATCTTAGTGAACTATATCACCCATCCATTCAAAATTTCTTTTCGAATTCTTTTCCAATTAATGCAATTGAATCTAAGCGAAATTTATCAAGTATTGAAGAAATGATTTCTATCGATATTTCGACTAAACCTGGTGTTGTAGAAAATATTCATGTCGGTGTATCTTGTTCTCCATCAGAACTTGATTCATATCGCTCTCTTTTTCATGAATTTATTGGTAATATTCATGGTATTACGATGAGAAGTGCAGACCATAGATACTAAGTATAGTTGGAACACACTGTGTATCTTGATGTGGCAACAGTGCGTGATAGCTTCGTCCTATTCACCTGAAGAAAGCCACTACCATCAAAGCAGAAGTTGAAAAAATTTTGTGTGCTGGTTTCAGTTACCATGTTCCACTAACTGAGTGGGTTTCCAATATCATTCCTGTTATGAAAAAAAGGAAAAATTAGAGTGTGCGTCGATTATCGGGATGTTAATCATGCTTGTCCAAAAGAAAACTATCCTACTCCCTTTATCGACCAGATTATTGATGACTGTGCTGGATGTGAAATATTTTCGCTCATGGATGGATTTTCCAGCTACAATCAAATCAATATCTGCCCAGATGACCAACATAAGACAACATTCGCTCGTCACACAGGGCACATTTTCATATCGGAAACTCCCGTTTGGTTTAAAGAACGCTGGGGAAACTTTTCAGAGAGAAATGGATTATGCTTTCAATGACATCAAACACATTGTTCAACCATATCTAGATGATTTACCAGCGCATTCACGAAAACAGACTGATCACCCAATGCATTTGAGATCCATTTTATTATGCTATACGCCTCAATCCGCACAAATGTGTGTTTTGTGTTGGTTCTGGTCGATTGCTCGGATTTGTAGTTTCAAAAGAAGGAATTCGAATAGACCCACTGAAGGTTCATGCCATTCTTGATTTTTTTGCACCCTCAAACTTACTTCAAATGCAGAAACTTCAAGGAAAGGCTAACTTCCTGAGAAGGTTCATTCCAAACTACGCCGAAATGGCTAAAGCATTTACTCGATTATTGAAAAAGGGGGTTCCCTTCCATTGGGACCAAGTTGCGCAAGCTTCTTTTGATGTTGTCAAGGACCATCTTGTCTGAGCGTCATTAATGTATCCTCCAAATTATCAAAATGATTATTTCCTATATATCGCCGCGACTGAAATGACCATCGCTATGGTTTTGGTCCAAGTAGAAGATGGAATTGAATATCCTATCTATTATTTAAGTCGTAATCTCAATGATACGGAATTTAAGTATTCGTACGTGGAAAATCTTGCCCTGGCAACCGTTCAAGCTATCCAAACATTTCGCCATTATATCCTGCTCCGAAAAACAACAATAGTTTCAGATTGCAACCCCATGACTTACATTTTATCACGTCAATTGCTGGGGGAAAATATTCAAAATGGATCGTCATTTTGTAGGAATTTGATTTGGAATTCATCAAATCCAAGTCAAAGAAGTCTTTAGTTTTGGCTGAGCTTCTCTGTGACCTTCCCTGTGATAGTACTTCAACTACGTCGGAACCATCTATTCTAGACGAGTCTCTGTTTCTGATCGGATCATCTGATCCTTGGTATGGGGATTTCATCATTTATCTCCAAACCCAAAATTTTCGACCTAATACCTCTCGCTCTGATCAGCAACGTATTCGATACCAAGCAAAAGATTATTTGATCATCGGCGATACACTTTATCGTCATGGTGTCGATACCATTTTAAGGAGGTGCCTCACTCATGAGGAGGCCGAAAAAGTGTTAAATGCTTGTCATGCTGGGGCTTGTGGTGGACATTTATCTGGTTATGCTACCGCGCAGAAGGTACTCCGCGCCGATTACTTTTGGCCTGCTATTTTTCGAGATTGTATCCTCACAGTCAAAAGTTGTCATGCATGCCAAATTTATGACCGTAAAATCCGCAAACCGCCATCACCTGTTAGGAATCTGTAATTTTAGCAGATTGGTGAGACTAAAACTGCAGAGACAACACTTGAACCACTTTGGGATTCTAGGATATAACCCTCCTGAATCCAGAGAGGGATCTCTCTATAAGTGAAAAGATTAATTTATCTTTAAGGTTTTTGGGTAATGATATTAGGCTAGTTTTGAAGAACAAGGTTTTTGTTTGTTTTAGTTGGGCAAAGATATGTGGAGGTGAAGGAATTCTAAATGAAGGGTGAAGGTGAATGAAAGTGTAAATTGATTCAGCTGAGGAGGTAGGCAAGAAACAAATTCAATCCATTGGGTTATGGAGTCGTAGTAGGATTTAATTGAAACAACAAGGTTCAAGAGTGGTCCATGGGGCAAGTCATATATGTCTAAGGATCTCTTTGAATTTGATTTTATGGAATGAAATGAAACATTAAGAAGGGGAAATAAACAAATGAAGAACAAAGAGTAGCCTAAGATCAAGTAAGTACTTTGAAACTATCCTGCTTTCGGCATACACTTAAGAAAGACATAAAATTAATCTAAGATCAGGTAAGTACATTGAAACTAGCCTTCTTTTGATGCGCTTTCAATAGAAAACATTTAAAACACTAAAAAGAATAGCTTAAGATCAAGTAAGGACTTTGAACCTATCCTGCTTTCAGCATATTCTAAGGGGAACTTTTCAAAGCAACTGTTGGAGAAGAAACTAGAGGACAGGGCTCACCATAGACTTCCCTAGCTCTTCTTTACTTAGCAAACTTATCAAGACAACACATAAGATAACAAAGAATAGTCTAAGATCAGGTAAGGAATTTGAACCTATCCTGCTTTCAACATACTCTTAGGGAAACTTTCAGACAACCTTTGGAGATAAAACTAGAGGACAAGGCTCACCATATACTTCCCTAGTTCACTTTACTTAGCAGAAACTGAAACTAACATTCAAGAACAATGTTTAGTTTAGATAGTAGAATGAGGGAATGCCAGCATTCCTAACTGCTTGGACTGTATTGAATCATTCTTAAATACACAATTTTGGAAGAAAACATGTAGATAAAGCTTATCAGTGAGAGCAGGGTACCTTTTTATAGTAAATCCTAACTCTATAATTGCTGTTCTTTATCAGAGAAGCTGAACAGAATGGAAATAGAAATAAAATAAAAATTTACAATAAGAAAAACATCACCGTTGACATAGACCAGGATCCCATAAATCAACGTGTATTAGGTGCTTCAAACCAGTTAATATCTTCAAGTTTAGTGGTTCTCTACAGCTTCAAACTTCTCATCTCAACTTAGGTATCTTCAATTACAAACATAGCTTACAACAACTTCAGTAAACTATTTACAGGAAACAGATATGCAGTGACCAACATTATCTCATCTTCTTCAGAAGTATTTATAGAAGAAATGAGGAGGTGGGATGTGAATAAAGATCTTCTAGGTTTAATTAATACAGTTAAATGCTTCTCGGCATTTGAGGGGCTCAATGGAGAAGATTTCAGATATTTATCTATATTAATTGTTTTACATTAAGTATTTAAGCTTGCTGGGAAGATTTTGTTGACTTTAAGGCTCTTCGTTATCCTTGTAATAACTCTGCTGATAATTTACAATAAGTTCCTTTGGTTGAATTAATTGTTCAGCTGTATGATGAAAATATCTTGACTGTGGCAATAACTCTGCCTCCTTTGAATGCTTTTGAAGCTGCAGGTGGCTCTTGACTGCCGAGAGGAATCAATTTTCTTCTGATGTGGCAGTGGAGGCTGTCTCAGACTGATAGATATTATTGTTTTTCTTTAAACACTGTTAATTTTCTTTAAATCTGTGTGTTAGGCATAATTAGGCCTAAATTATGTCTTCGGTTCTTCAAACCGTGTTTGATTGAATGGATTAGGCTTTTTATTGTTGATTTAGGCCATAATCCCTCAAAATTGTGTAAACAATCTTCAATTCTTCGTCTCTGCTGAGACTGGATCTTTTAACAATGATACTCTTTATTTGATTAAATTTTGCTGTGTCTTGTTGATGTGTAGGTGTTACAGGGGCTTTTATAATGGTGCCAATGTTCATGAGGCACCGACAAACTTGGATGGGAAACCTTGTGTAAAAATCTCTTTGATGAATAGAGGCCTGGGGGATCGTCATCCCCGGCCTTCAATTTCCTTTTAAAACTTTTGAAAAAACTATTAAAACCTGCACAAACAAGAAAAAGTTAGAAAATCCTGCATAATTGGTTTTAACTGCTTTGGAGGCTTAGGTTAGAGCGCAGCCGTTGAATGAAAGTATCCAACGACGAGGATTGCTTTGCGAGGTCAAAGGAGAGGCGGTTTGAAAAAATGGTGGAGAAATGAAGTCCGGATCGTTGATGCATATTGATCAAAGGTCGAGATCGATCGTAAATATATAAAGCGGAGGGGTCAATTTATAATGACACGACGGAAAATATAATAAAAATGGGCAAAAACCTTTAATTGGCAGCGAAAAAGGCACAGAGGAAATTTGGGGTTTCCGAAAGGATTCTGGGCCGTCGGATGAGATCGGCCTTAGAAATCAACGACGAAGGTTGATCAATGGAATCCCTTGGAGGATGGGCGGAGGGTGATTAATCAACGCGAGATTGAATACGGGCCGTTGGTCTGCAGAGATCAACAACAGAGATAAAATGCGATAGAATGCAATGTAAATGGGAGGAGTGGTTTCGGCTAAAGAAACCAGTGATTTCTCGCTGCAAAATGGAGGAAGGGCAGTTTTAACTTTTTGAACACGATAAGCGTTATTGGCCGACACGTGGCATTTTGAAACCGCCTACATCGCGTGATTTTGAAACATTATCCTTCGGGCTAAAAATCACACAAAACTGCGCATTTGCCGTCAAATCTGAGGTCTTAGATCGGACGGCTGTGAGAGAGTGTGATATCGATAAGATGCAAGGACGGAAAGAGGTGGGGTGGTTTTAATCGGGACCGTTCGATCAGGGGATGGACATCGTAGATTTAATCTGGGAAGGGTAGGACTCAAAAGGAGTTGGGCCTATCGCGTTTATTATGGACTGTTGGATTGAAAAAAATCAACAGCGGAGATTTAATCTCGGGTTAATATAATAAAATATGAGGCAGGGTCCAAGCGGAGAAAGGGTTAATGAGGGCCGTTGATCTGCAGATATCAACGGTGGAGATCCGTTTTAAAACTTTATACAACGGGCTCATGATTTTATCAAAGGTTACGAGGATTGATCTGGACCGTCGGATCATGATGCATGGACGACCTAGATGCAATCGAAGGATTTGCGATCAGAGGAGGAGAGAGGAAAGGGCACCGATGCGATTGAACAAGGACCATCAATCTGAGGATTAGATCGACGGTGGAGATTGGTTTAAGAATGCCAAAGGCAGATATGATGGGCTTTGGGGAAGAACAACGTGGGCCGTCGGATATGGTTCTGGCGGGGGGAGATCGACAATTGAGAATCGATCGGGAGGTTGCCAATCGGGAGGGGGCGATAAAATATTAAAACGCGACCAATGAAATCTCCGATGCGAGATTTTGCCGATCATTGATTGGTTTAAGATCAATGGTCGGGATTGGTTTAGACCGTGAACCAACGAAACCCTTTGAAACATAAGAAAATCGGAATTTTTATGAAATACAAAGGATATTTTGTATCGGGGAGGGGTTTTATATTATGTTTAGTGCCCGATTGCAGGGCCTTTTGGTATATGAAAAGGTGAAGGGATCGGGAGATATGAAGAAGAGGGGTCAATCGGAATCGAGAGTTTTCCTTTAAACAAAGAAACGCGCCCATTGCACAACTCCGATTACGATAAGCGCTTGGGACTTTAACTCTTGGTCCTGGGCGTGGGTATATGGTGGGGAGTGGTTTAGGGCTTTAGCACAAAAGGGGCTCATCGGAATTGGAACGAAGGAGGGGGCCTTTCAAGTGTGCCCGATGAAAAACTCCGATGCGAGATTTTATTGATCGTCGATTAGTTTGTAGATCAACGGTCCTTTTCCTTTAAAACAATGAAACAGTGGGTTTTAATAAAAACATAGGAAAGTGGGTTTTTAACAAAATAAAAAGAGAAATTTAATTTTTTGCCAAGTCCTTTTGTGTTTTAGTGCTTGATTGCGGGCTCTCGATTTTACAAAGGAATCAAGGGATCGGGAGTTTATACAAAGGGAGCCAATCACATTTGGGGTTTTATGTAACAAAAAGACATGCGCTCGTCGAAAGTTCCGATGCGATAAGCACCATATGGGTTTAGCGCTTGGTTCCAGTGCCAAGTCGCAAGCTGGGGAAGTGGTTTAGGGCTTAGCCCAAAGGGGCTTAGGCCTATAATGAAAAAAATGGGTTTTTAATGAATTTTAAAGGATTTTCAAAGGGTTTTGAGGGTTTCGGTAAGGTTTAAAAAGGATTTTTAAACCTTATAAAAGGGGATTTATGAAGGGAATAAGGGAAATAATGGAAAATAGAGGAATTTCATGGGAAAAAAGGGGATAAAAATGAAGGTTAATTTGAAGTGAAAGGAGGGGTAAAAATGAAGGGAAAAAATGGGTTTTTTGCAGCAGTAGTTTCTTCAGGAAAATAGCAGATTTTCAGAATTTGAAAGGGAAATAACAGTGAAGATTCATCTAAAGATAAGTCATCTTCATAAGACTTCAAGAATTAACAATTTGGTAATAAAACTTGTTTCTTGAAGGCTTCAAAAAATGATTTAGCCACCATTTGATATGACAAATTTTATAGGTGTCTAACAGTGGCTCCACAAGGGGATGATGCCTTCTTGAAGGCATCAAGAACTTCAGACTTGAATTCCTTGGAAGGCTGATCAATGCCTCATCCATTGGGCTGCAACTTTCTTCAATTGGATGATCTTCTTTTGCTTTGATAATGTTAGAAGCCATGAAAAACAATGGAACTCTATCAAACAAGCTTTCTACCTACCCAATCCTACGGATCTAACATTTTTTCTTCTTTTAGAGTGCATTTGGATTGGAAACTCTTTTACAAACATTTTATTCTTTTGAAAGTAAAAAACTAATCTAAGTCTACTTCTTATTTCTCCATGAACTCAGATTAAACAGTTGAGTTCATAAGCTTCTCTACCTAACTACTATCTGTTAGGATTAGACTGTTTAACGGATTTTTATTCACTAACTTCTAAAATAGAAATTTAAAAGCATACAATTCAAGATTGAACAGTCTAACTTGTTGCTGATCTATGGCACAAAACAAGCTGCACATAGATATTATTTTGCAGAAAATTAAATCAAAATGGTGAAGGCTTAAGATCTGAAAGTTTTAAGCACATTCTTCTCTTTTTTTCAGCTCTGTTTTTGAGTTTATTTGAGCTGTTTTACTTTCCTTTTTGGTTCGAGTTTTGGGCTTATTAGAACCAGTTTACTACTATCTTTGACTCATGATTTAAACAATTTAGAGTCATTCTTCTTTTGGAAATTCATAGGTTCAGATTTTGAGCTTGTTTGAACCTTTATTTTCTATACAAATCTACCTAACTGATAAGCCAAGATTAAGCTGTTTGACAAATCTAATTTATTAACCTATCAGCAGTAAATTTAAAACTAATTAGTCATGATTAGGCTGTATGAATAACTAGAAGTGTATTTTTCAGCAGTGGCATTTGAGCTTGCACACTTTCAGATTTTGTTTCTCTTTTTTGGTATGGGGCTGTACCTTTTTTGTTTTTACAATCTGCCCTCTTTTATCTTTTCATTGTTTTTGTATTTTCGATTTTTCTAACTTTGAATGCAATGATGGATGAAATATTTATAATGAGAAGAAAGATAAAAATTCTTCCAAACATGACAGGATCAAGAGAAATAATGTTTGAGCATCCTGCCATTGACAGGACCCCCAAACAGTTCAGCTCCATTCAATTCCTACAAGAAATAAGCATTGTTACCAGCAGTAGAATGAATAAGATAAGGGCCAAGCCATAAGTTATCAAATTTCCCATGCTTGCCCTTGTCTTCTCTCCTTGAGTCCCACTTTAACACTTTGTCCCCAACATTGAAATTGCTGGCCTTTGTTCTTCTATCAAAAAGCTTCTTGATGCTCTCTTGCTTTTGTAATTCTCTGTTGTATATCTCCTCCCTGGTTTGCTGAAGATGTATAGTCTGATTAATCCTTCTAATCATGTCATTGTCTTCAGATTGCAATTCTTGAATCAACTTCATAACTGGTACACCAAGGCTGGTTGGAAAAATTGCATCTGTACCATACACAAGCTGATAGGGTGACATCCCAATAGATTTATTAAGTGTTAATTTGTCAGCCCATAGTGCATGTACTAGCTTTGTCTGCCAAGACTTCTTGTTGTCTTCCAACAACTTCTTGATTATGTTTACCAAAATTTTGTTTAAGGATTCTGCCAGCCCATCACCTTGAGGGTAATAAGCAGTAGAATGACCCAATGTTATCTGATATTTGTGACAGAATTCAACCATCCTCTTAGATCCAAATGCAGCTGCATTATCAATGATGATTTTCCTAGGTCAGCCAAATCTAGAGAGGATATGAGTCTCAATGAATTTTATGATGACAGAGTCATTGGCTTGCCTAGAAGGGATGGCTTCTATCCATTTGGTAAAGTAGTCTTTTGCAGTGAGAATCCATCTATGATGGGAAGATGAGGGTGGATGGATTTCTCCTATGAAGTCAAGTCCCCATTATTGAAAAGGAGCTTCAACAGTGATTGGATGCAGAGGTAAGGGTAGCAACTTTATTTTTCCTTCAAAAATTTGGCATTTATGATAGGAAATTATCATCTTGTGCACATCTAGAAAGAGGGTGGGCCAATAGTAACCAGCTCTAAGGATTTTGTTGGCTGTTGTCTTCCAGTAGAGGTGGCCTCCACATTCTCCTTCATGGAACTCATGCTTAACCATCTCTGCATCATTCTCAGGCAAACATTTAAGCAATATCCCACTTGCATTTTTCCAATAAAGACATTTATCTATAATGTAGTAGTTTACAACTTTTAACTTTAAAAACCTTGCCTTTGTTTTTGATAAACCAGGAGGTGTATTCAAATTAAGCAAAACATATAGAATATCAACATATTAAGAGGAATTCATAAAATGATCTTCAATAATGGGAGTTGAGAATTCCTCTTGTTCATCTAAAGCATTTATCATATTTATATCAAGAACTTCAAAATTTGATTCAGCCATTAATCTAGCTAGTCCTTGGCCTTTAATGAGTTTAGTGGGCTTGATTTCTAAATCATACTCAAGTATCACAACTATCCACTTACCCCTCTTACCATCTGGGTCCTGTGTTAGAATGTCTTTCACAACTGAATTTGGGACAAAGGAAATGATGTGGGAGTGAAAAATATAAACTCTAAAGTATTTTAAAGCTTTGACTAAGGCAAAGGCTTGTTTTTCCATAATGTTGTACTTCAGAGGAGCATCTCTCAATGCCTTGATAAAGAATGCAATGGGCTGCTCTTGTCCCTGTGGATTTTTCTGCAATAGGACAACAACTATTGTATGTTCTGATGCAAATGAAAAAATGTAAAAATATTTTGACAAATCAGGACTTATTAGAACTGGTGTTTTGGTTAATGCTTGTTTTACCAGCTCAAAAGTCTTCTTTGCTTCCAAGGTCCATTTAACTCCTTGTTCCTTTTTCAGCATGTTTGTAATGTTTCTAAGGAGGTCATCTAAGTTGGGTATGAACCTTCTCAAGAAATTAATCTTTCCAATGAAAGATTGAAGTTCCTTGATGTTTCTAGGATGAGTGATTTGCAATATGGCCTCAATCCTCTTTGGGTCTATCTTTATCCCCTCTTCTGATATGATGTGCCCAATAAGTTTACCTTCTTGGAGACCAAACAATGTTTTCTTTGGATTTAAAGATATCCCAAACTTTCTGCATTTCTCAAATATTTTCCTAAAGTGTTCTAAGTGCTCTTCATCTGTCTTGGAAAAAACAGTGACATCATCAAGGTAAATAATGATGAAGTAGCCCAATTCTTCCGAGAATGCAATGTCCATGGCTCTCTGAAAAGTAGCACCGGCATTCAATAAACCAAAGAGAATTTTCACATACATGAAAGTGCCCCAAGGTGTAGTAAAGGTTGTCTTTAATTGATCATCAGGGTGTACTAAAATCTGATTGTACCCTGAGTAGCCATCAAGCAAATAAATTCTTTTAGAACCAACTACCATTTGTAAAATATGGTCCATTTTGGGTAAAGGGTAGTTTTCCTTCAATGAGGCTTTGTTTAAGTCTCTAAAGTCTATACAAAGCCTTATCTCTCCTATTTTCTTCCTAACTGACACTAGATTAGACACCCATTCTGAATATCTAATAGGGACAATAATACCAGCTTAATACATTTTCTTGATTTCATTCTCAACCAAAGGTAACTGAACAGGGTTTATTCTGCGCATTTTTTGTTTAAATGGCTTTTGTTTTTCCTTGAGAGGTAACTTGTGCTGAATTATTTCAGTGTCATAGGATTTCAGATCCTCATAACTCCATGCAAAAACATCAGAAAATTCTCTAAACAACTCTATGTATTTTAGTTTGATGTGAGCTGGTAAAGTTTTAGACAGTTTGATCATCTTTGGTTTTAGTTCATTTCCTATATTACACTCTTCAGCTTTAGTTTCCACAGGCTCCAGCTTTGGCTTCTTAGCCACATCATTGAAATCAAACAACTCCTCTAAAGGGACCAGACCTTTTGGAAAACTTTCTGTGTTAGATTGCAATGTTTCTAAGTCTTCTTTTGGTAAATCTACACTAACCTCTGTGTTATGTTCAGGTTCATTAGCTAACATATTTATAACAGCAACCCTTGGAGAGTTTTCTTCTTCATCAGGTAGATTTTCTTCACTAGGTTAGTCATTCTCATAACCTGACTTTGAACTTGGTAGTTCAAATTCATTTCTGGACTGTAGGAAGTCTTCTATTTGTTTGTCTCCATCAAACACTTGCCAATATTTCTTATTATCAGGGATAGCTGGTTTGAATTTAATTTGAGTTGTGCATTGTTTGGTTTCATAAGGAGTTAGGCACATTCTAGCAACAAAAGCCAAACTGTTAGCTTGAATATTTTCGTTTCTTTGGACAAAAATCAGTTTAAATTCCTCGAATGTTCTCAATAAATCCATGACATTGTTTCGATAGGCTTTAAGTCTGGGATGTTTTGCGGTATATTCCCCATTCACTTGCCTAATTTTAAGTTCAGAATCACCATGAACCTTTATTCTTTTGGCCCTTAATTTCTTCAATAAACGTAGGCCTAAAAGAAGGGCTTCATACTCGGCTATGTTATTGGTGCACTGAAAGTTTAATTTGTAGGAATGCCCTTCAGTATGATTGTTCATTACATTGTGAAGCCACACTCCCACACCTGCATCACTCTTAGTACAAGATCCATCAAAGTGCATACTCCAGAGAGGACTAGTTTTGGTTTCATCAGTTTGGTTGCTATCCTCTTCAACTAGCGTGCTTACGGATTGATTTTTAAGACCAGCACTTCGTTGAGTTTGTTTTAATTCCTTAGGTTTTTCATTGTGTTGAGGACTCGTTTCTTGACTCTCAAGGTTAAAAAGCGAAGGATGAATGATTTGTAGCTCTAGACCCGTGTTTCGTTTGCTACAGTTTTCCGGTTTAGTAAACTGTTTCGACAGTTCTGTCTCGTCTTCCTCCTCCTCTCTATCTGCCATTAATTCAGTTAAGGTCACTTGTTCAGTGAATGTTTCATCATTGAAAAGGATAAATGAGTTAAGGCCCGTGTTTACAGAATAAAGAGGAGAGTTTTGCGGTCTCTCTTGGTTAGTAACCATGTATTGCATATGAGACTCCCTGTAAAGTCTTCTAGTTTGGTTAAAAACATGGATGGTCGCATAGGTCATATCCATCTGCATAGTTCCTTGTAACTTAGATCCCCAAGATCTTGATAACAACATACCATATTTTGGGGGTACATCAGCCACAACAATATCCATTACTAAACATTTGGCTGGAATTTGTACTAAGTTTACAAAGAGGTCTTTGATTAATCCTAAACATTTTACTCTGCTTGAGTCAAAGGAGTAAAGATCTTTGTAGGGTCGAGTGATTTCAAGGCCTAGGCTCTCCATTACAGCTTTGGGCATTAAATTATGAGAGGCTCCTGAGTCATGCATAGCGTTGTGCAAAATTTTGTCATGAACGTTTAAGCTAACATAAAAAGGAGGAACTGATCCTTCTTGATACCTACTCTCAATCTTAGGACCAAAAATGAGCTCTGGTTAGTCATCATTAAGATTGAAAGTGTCATTATTTTCTTCTATGTTTAAAGCCTTCAAAATTCTAGATCTATATACATCTTGGGTGGCTAACTCGGTGAGAGGAACATATATTTTGATTCTGGTAATTTCCTGCTCCAAACTAAAAGGCATCTGGTTCTTTGAAGTGCTTGTTTCAGCCTTATTAACTGCCACTCTATTAGCAAAATCAGTTTGCTGATTTCCTCTACTTACATTTGTCAAAATGTTTTTAACAGGAGAATTAGCTGAAGTGCTAACGCTACTAGGGTCTGCACTCTCTTTTTCATTGTTTTGAGTGCCTTTCTCTTTGTTCTTATCAGAATTCCCAGCCACTGTTTTGTCTTTTTGTTTTACAATTTTGGGTTTATTCACAGTGCTGTTTTGTGCAGATTTGTCAGAGTTTTTGTTGTTGGGGGTTTCCAGATTCTTTTTACTACTAAGTTCATATTCCTTTGTGGTTTCTATGATAACATTTTCCATTTCTTGATAGTAATATTCATCTTCTGATCTCTTGTCATCATAGGGTGTATATAGACCTTGTTTCCTATTGTAATGGACTTCAAAGTCATCATTATCTACTCCCAACATATTTATATTGTCTTCCTCTTTTTGATCTATAGTTTCTTCAGTCTCACTTACATAGTTTTGATGAAAAGGAGGAGTGATCTGTTCATCATCCTCCCTAGGTCTGTTTCGAGGCTGGTTTCTCCTAAAATTCTGATTTTGGTTTTGATTTATGTTTTGAGGAGCTGTTTGGTTTTGACTTTCTTGTGCTCTCTCGAGTATGCTCATATTTTTCATCATTTCCACCATCATTCTTTCCATCTTTGAGCTAGATGTGGAAGGTGTGGATTCCTCTCTGAAGGAAACCTTCTTCTCATTTCTCATTCTTGCTCTTTTCTCCATTAAATTAACTTCCACAGCAAGAGCTCCTTTTTGCATATCTTCAAGAGTTAAAGGATCTCTTTCTCTCAGCTGATAGGCCTCTCAGGATCAAATCCTTCAGGAAACTTGTTTAAAGCCGAGCCTTGTGGAGGTTTTAAATCTGGGGGAAGGGCATTATAAACAATGTTAAACCTAGTGCAATAAGCTTGTACACTTTCCCTAATGTTTCTTTGGAGATTCTTGTAATAAGAAAGTATTTGGAGAGGGTTTTTCCTCACTTCCCATTTTTTCAAGAATAATTGATGGAAGGCTTGGAGATCATTGATACTATGAGGAGTTAAGCCTTTGAACCATTTTATTACTTGTCCCCCTAAACTCTGAGCAAATAACCTAAGTTTGACAGTTTGATCATCAATTTCATTTCTGTCAAATTAACCATTCATCTTATCCATATGTTGTGAAGCAATAGTAGCATTACTGGCATCATATAATGGTATCTTGGATTGATAGTCATGTGGAAGATTGACTAAAGGTAAAGGAAGGACTAGGGGAGCATACCATGTTGCCATGATAGGAGGTTGTGGAAACAGTGGGGGGTTTACAAATGGTGGGTTGACAAGAGGGAAAGTGGGCTGGAATGGAGTGGTTTGGACAATGGATGTATGAAGAAAAGATGTGGATGGAACAACACTAGATTGTTGAGCTGATCTTGGATGAGAGACACCTAAATTGTGTAGGAAATGTAAATCTGGTGGTGTAGTTTCTCTACTACCAAGATGTTCACTCCTATCAGGTGATGAAAGTGAAGACTCTGAATCTATCTGATCTAAATCATCAAGCGACCTAGTTCTAAATGGGTTTCTTAAGTAAACTTGTAATTGTTGTAGAGATGCAAGGTTTTCAGGAACAAAATTAGCTCTAAAGGGTGATTTGAAAACAATTGAAGATTTAACCTCAGGAGACTTCCTAAGGATGCTTTTAGGGTTATCAACTATCTCAGGAGGGTTTGGGTTGGGGTAAGCTCTAGTATAAATCTTTCTAGGAGCCACTATGCTGTGTTTTTTAGACCCTACTAATCAAGAAAAGTTTAACCAAATATGACAATATTTAAGAGGCTAAATGAGCTTTTGAACCAGAAAAATTTAATCCTAAAGTCCTCTAACTGAGTTTATATGATTTTATGATGATAATGGGTCTTCCCAGTGGAGTCTTAAGGTCTTTTTAGGATTGTGGAGTCACTAGGTGGAAATTTTTAGCTCTTTTGGAGGTAAAAGGTTTTATGGTCCACCACCATGTTTATTTGAATACCAATCTGGAATATTTTTGGGTTTTCTGAGTTATTTTTCAGTCCTATGGGTTCTAAGAGTGTCCTAAATCTGTTTCAACACTTAGCTATGGTGATGAAACAAAGACAACCTACTCTTATGGCTAAGCTAGCTGATCCTTCAAGGTTTGATGAGTTCTTATGAGAATCCTAAGATTTCCTTAGTTTGTCACTGATTCAAAATAAGTTTTATCATGATTACCATGTTGGGAAAAATACTGAGAGGGGGGGGTGGGGTGAATCAGTATTTAGGGAAAACTTAAACTTTTTACTTTTAAAGCTCTAAAACCCATACGCTACTTTCCTTTAGTAAACTCGCGTATGCACGCGGATATCCTTCATACAACTCGCGTATTAGCAGAGATCTAAATATGCAGATATTTATTAAATCAGTTCTTTGCAATATTCATTCATCTGATGTTAAGTTATCAGTAAACATGTGCAATAACAACAGAATAAACCATCACACAAAGCATCACACATGAACACCAGGATTTTTAGGTGGAAACCCAAGTCGGGAGAAAACCACCGCTGCAGTTGCTCAGCCTTCAATATTTTATTGTAGAGAAAACATCTTACAACATATGTGCTGGTGCAGACTCCTACCAGCACGCAGGCACCCACCTGCGCTCGTTTACCAGCCTCTCCTGGAAGGGAGCTCCAACCCCATGACTCGTTTACCAGCCTCTCCTGGAAGGGAGCTACGACCCCCTGATCTCGTTTACCAGCCTCACCTGGAAGGGAGCTACAACCCCCTGACTGAAGGCTACAACCCTCAGCACCTCTATGGACCACGTTTCATTAATTTTCACACTGGATCCAAAGCTTCCTTTAAGACACCACTTGCAGGCCACGTTTCATCATATTTTCAGACTGGACCCACTCCATACATTTAAGCACAGTCAACCATGAAACAGATACATATAACTCACTGACAGATATCAGTAAACCAGCAGAACAGATCAGACATTTCTTACCACAGACTTCAGCAAACCCTAGTTTGCATACGCGCTTTCCTTTCTCTGATGTCGCGTATATACGCGCTTCCATTCACATAAACCAGCATATACTTCTGTACATATTACAGAGCTAATTTTATTGCGCATACGCGCTTTCTCTTTAGCGAAGCCGCGTATATACGCGCTTCCTCTTCGGCGAACTAGCGTATGGTTCTTCAGACTTTTATGACATTGCAATTCTTCACCACAGATACATCACTTCAGATTTTACCCTTTACCTCAGACAGATGTTCGCCTCATCACAGATCTAATCATTCCATAAGAAGATCTAGCAAATACAAGTACATTTCAGATCTAGACCCCCTTCTTCATCATTGGTGCATCATACATTCAGATCTATCATTCAACTGTAACCCTTTCCATTCAGATATACTTCAGAGAGAAGTATTCATTCAAGCTCAGACATCTTGCACCCACACTCATGATCTTCATAATGAATTTCTTCTCCTTATATAGGTTTACCCTTTTTCAATACCATGGGCCAAAACCACATTACTTCTGATGGTATTCATGGACAGGGTCATTTAGACGAATCATTACCCAATACAATGGGTCAATACCATGGTGGTTACCCCTGGTTTTGCACTTTATGAGCGCTTTTTCCCATACACGACTTGTCACGTTCTTTCCCGCGTACATACGCGACTTCCCTTAGACAGATCCACGTATGCCTTGAGACATACTCTTTTCGTCATAGATCTAGCACAAACTGAATTTCTTTCTTCATTCCCTTCTGTACTCACTGTAGAAACATCAGATCAAGAACATATTCTATCAAGCACAACTTCATCAAGTAAGTTTTCATCATATTCATCAAGTGGGTTGCCATTCAAGGACAACAATCAGCATCATAAACATCATTTCACATCAGATTTACATCATTTAGCAAGTCCATCAGGTCAAGAATAACTTCATCAGGTGGATTGCCATCATGTCAACAGTCTCATGTCTTCATCTTCATTCAGTGGGTTGCCATCAAGGACAACACTCTGCATCATATTGCCAACATACCATTTGCTTGGTAGTTATTGAAGAGGGCTGCTTGTACTCACTAAACAATGTTCTTGAATCAAGGGTTTTCCTGAGGTTCTTAAGCATGTATAGGTGTGATTTCACTCAGAATTCCCTAGCGGAGTCGCCATAAATGTTAGGAATCTATAATTTTAGCAGATTGGTGAGACTAAAACTGCAGGGACAACACTTGAACCACTTTGGGATTCTAGGATCTAGCCCTCCTGAATCCAGAGAGGGATCTCTCTATAAGTGCAAAGATTAATTTCTCTTTAAGGTTTTTGGGTAATGATATTAGGCTAGTTATGAAGAACAAGGTTTTTTTTAATTTTGGTTGGGGAAAGATATGTGGAGGTGAAGGAAGTCTAAATGAAGGGTGAAGGTGAATGAAAGTGTAAATTTATTCATCTGAGGCAATAGGCAAGAAACAACTTCAATCCATTGGGCTAAGGAGTCGTAGTAGGATTTAATTGAAACAACAAGGTTCAAGAGTGGTCCATGGGGAAAGTCATCTATGTCTAAGGATCTCTTTGAAGTTGATTTTATGGAATGAAATGAAACAATAAGAAGGGGAAATAAACAAATGAAGAACAAAGAGTAGCCTAAGATCAAGTAAGTACTTTGAAACTATCATGCTTTCGGCATACACTTAAGAAAGACATAAAAGTAATCTAAGATTAGATAAGTACTTTGAAACTAGCCTGCTTTTGATGCACTTTCAATAGAAAACATTTAAAACACTAAAAAGAATAGCTTAAGATCAAGTAAGGACTTTGAACCTATCCTGCTTTCAGCATATTCTAAGGGGAACTTTTCAAAGCAACTGTTGGAGAATAAACTAGAGGACAGGGCTCACCATAGACTTCCCTAGCTCTGCTTTACTTAGCAAACTTATCAAGACAACACATACGATAACAAAGAATAGTCTAAGATCAGGTAAGGACTTTGAATCTATCCTGCTTTCAACATACTCTTAGGGAAACTTTCAGACAACCTTTGGAGATAAAACTAGAGGACAGGGCTTACCATATACTTCCATAGTTCACTTTACTTAGCAGACACCGAAACTGACATTATAGAACAATGTTTAGTTTATATAGTAGGACGAGGGAACGCCAGCATTCCTAACTTCTTGGACTATATTGAATCATTCTTAAATACACAATTTTGGAAGAAAACATGTAGATAAAGCTTATCAGTAAGCGCAGGGTACCTTTTACAGTAAATCCTAACTCTATAATTGTTTTTATTTATCATAGAAGATGGACAGAATGGAAACAGAAATAAAATAACAATTTACAATAAGAAAAACATCACCGTTGACATAGACCAGGATCCCATAAATCAGCTTGTATTAGATGCTTCAAACCAGTTACAATCTTCAAGTCTAGTGGTTCTCTACAGCTTCAAACTTCTCATCTCAACTTAGATATCTTTAATTACAAACATAGCTTACAACAACTTCAGTAAACTATTTACAGGAAACAGATATGCAGTGACCAACATTATCTCATCTTCTTCAGAAGTATTTATAGAAGAAATGAGGAGGTGGGATGTGAATAAATATCTTCTAGGTTTAATTAATACAGTTAAATGCTTCTCCGCATTTGAGGGGCTCAATGGAGAAGATTTCAGATATTTCTCTACATTAATTGTTTTACATTCAGTATTTAAGCTTGCTGGGAAGATTTTGTTGACTTTAAGGCTCTTCGTTATCCTTGTAATAACTCTGCTGATAGTTTACAATAAGTTCCTTTGGTTGAATAAACTATTCAACTGTATTGATGAAAATTTCTTTACTGTGGCAATAAATTTGCCTCCTTTGAATGATTTTGAGGCTGCAGGTGGCTCTTGGCAGCTGAGAGGAATCAATTTGCCTCTTATGTGGTAGTGGAGGCTGTCTGGGACTGATAGATATTATTGTTTTTCTTTAAACACTGTTAATTTTCTTTAACTCTGTGTGTTAGGAATAATTAGGCCTAAATTCTGTCTTCGGTTCTTCAAACCATGTTTGATTGAATGGATTAGGCTTTTGATTGTCGATTTAGGCCATAATCCCTCAAAAATGTGTAAACAGTCTTCAATTCTTCATCTCTGCTGAGACTAGATATTTTAACACTGATACTCTTTATTTGATTAAATTTTGCCATGTCTTGTTGATGTGCAGGCGTTACAGGAGATTTTATAATGGTGCCCGTGTTCATGAGGCACCGAAAAACTTGGATGGGAAACCCTGTGTAACAATCTCTTTGATGAATAGAGGCCTGGGGGATCGTCATCCCCGTGTTGGGAAAAATACTGAGAGGGGGGGGGGGTGAATCAGTATTTTGGGCAAACTGAAACTTTTTACTTTTTCATGCTCTAAAACCCATACGCTACTTTGCTAAAGCCAACTAGCGTATACACGCGGATATCCTTCATAAAACTCGCGTATGCACAGAGATCTAATTATTCCATTAGTTCTTCACTTATATCATTCCATCATTCATTCATTAGATGTTCTATAAATAGTAAACATGTGCAGTAAGAACAGAATAAACCATCACACAAAACATCACACATGAACACCAGGATTTTTAGGTGGAAACCCAAGTCGGGAGAAAACCACCGCTGCAGTTGCTCAGCCTTCAATATTTTTATTATAGAGAAAACATCTTACAACATATGTGCTGGTGCAGACTCCTACCAGCACGCAGGCACCCACCTGCGCTCGTTTACCAGCCTCTCCTGGAAGGGAGCTCCAACCCCCTGACTCGTTTACCGGCCTCTCCTGGAAGGGAGCTCCAACCCCCTGACTCGTTTACCAGCCTCTCCTGGAAGGGAGCTACGACCCCCTGCTCTCGTTTACTAGCCTCACCTGGAAGGGAGCTACAACCCCCTGATTGAAGGCTACAACCCTCAGCACCTCTATGGACCACGTTTCATCAATTTTCACACTGGATCCAAAGCTTCCTTCAGAACACCACTTGCAGGCCACGTTTCATCATATTTTCAGACTGGACCCACTCCAAACATTTAAGCACAGTCAAATATCAACAACAGATAGCTAAAACACAACAGATCAGATCAGACATTTCATACCCCATACTTCAGCAAACCCTAGTTTGCATACGCACTTTTCTTTCACTGATGTCGCGTATATACGGGCTTCCGTCCACAGCAACCAGCGTATACTTCTGTATATATTACAGATCCAATTTCATTGCGCATACACGCTTTCTCTTCAGCGAAGCCGCGTATATACGCGCTTCCTCTGTGACGAACTAGCGTATGGATCTTCAACCATTACAGAGCTGCATACTTCTTCAGATCAGATGTTCAGTTCAGATTCAACCCTTTACTTCAGACAGATGTTCGCCTCATCACAGATTTAATCACTCCATAAACATATCTAGCAAGTATAGATACATTTCAGATCTAGATATCCCGCTTCATCATTTCTTCATAGGTGCATCATAGATTCAGATCTATCATAAAACCTTTACCCTTTCCATACATATATACTTCACAGAGAAGTATTCATTCAAGCTCAGACATCTTGCACCCACACTCATAATTTGCACAATGAATTTCTTCTCTTTATATAGGTTTACCCTTTTTCAAGACCATGAGCCCCTTTTTCAATACCATGAGCCAAAACAATACCATGAGCCCAAAACTACATTACTTCCGATGGTATTCCTGGACGGGGTCATTTAGACGAATCATTACCCAATACAATAGGTCAATACCATGGTGGTTACCCCTAGTTTTTCACTTTATGAGCGCTTTTGCCCATACGCGACTTGGCACGTTGTTTCCCGCTTGCATACACGACTTCTCCTAGGCAAATCCGCGTATGCCTTAAGACATACTCTTTTCACCATAGATTTAGCACATGCTGAATTCCTTTCTTCATTGCCTTCTGTACTCACTGTAGATACATCAGATTTACTTCATCAAGGACATATTCTATCAAGCACAACTTCACCAAGTAAGTTGTCATCATCTTCATCAAGAGGGTTGCCATTCAAGGACAACACTTAGCATCACATCATTTCATATCAGATTTACATCATTTGCTAAGTCCATTAAGTCACGAATAACTTCATCAGGTGGTTTGCCATCAAGGACAACACATGTCAACAGTCGCATGTCTTCATCTTCATTCAGTGGGTTTCCATCAAGGACAACACTCTGCATCATATTTCCAACACCCCGACCTTCAATTTCCTTTTAAAACTTTTGAAAAAACTATTAAAACCTGCACAAACTAGAAAAACATAGAAAACCCTACGTATTTGGTTTTAACTGCTTTGGAGGCTTAGGTTTAGAGTGCAGCTGTTGGATGAAAGCATCCAATAGCGAGGATTTCTTTGTGGGTTCAGAGGAGAGGCAGTTTGAAAAAACGGTGGAGAAATTAAGTCCGGACCGTTGATGAAAATTGATCAATGGTCGACATCGATCGTAAATATTTAAAGCGGAGGGGTCACTTTATAATGAAATGGCAGAAAATATAAGAAAAATGGGCAAAAACGTTTAATCGGCAGCGAAAAAGGCACAGAGGAAATTTGGGGTTTCCGAAAGGATTCTGGGCCATCGGATGAGATCGACCTCAGAGATCAACGACGGAGGTTGATCAATGGAATCCCTTGGAGGATGGGAAGAGGGTGATTAATCAACGCGAGATTGAATACGGGCCGTTGGTCTGCAGAGATCAACGACGGAGATAAAATGCGATAGAATGCAATGTAAATGGGAGGAGTGCTTTCGGCTAAAGAAACCAGTGGTTTTGCGCTGCAAAAAGGAGGAAGGGCGGTTTTAAATTTTTGAACGCGATATGCGTTATTGGCCGACACGTGGCCTTTTGAAACCGCCTACATCGCGTGATTTTGAAACATTATCCTTCGGGCTAAAAATCACGCGAAACTGCATGTCTCCCTTCAGATCTGAGGTCTTAGATCGGACGACTGTGAGAGAGTGCAATATCGATAAGATGCAAGGACGGAAAGAGGTGGGGTGGTTTTAATTGGGACTGTCCGATCAGGGGATGGACGTTGTAGATTTAATCTGGGAAGGGTAGGACCCAAAGGAGTTGGGCGTATCGTGTTTATTATTGATCGTTGGATTGAAACAAATCAACGGTGGAGATTTAATCTCGGGTTAATATAATAAAATATGAGGCAGGGGCCAGGCGGAGAAAGGGTTAATGAGGGCCATTGATCTGCAGAGATAAACAGTGGAGATCCATTTTAGAACTTTATACAGCGGGCTAATGATTTTATCAAAGGTTATGTTAGCCACCTATAATATTTGATTATACCAAAAGGTGGCTAAGACTGTTCGAGCCTTCAAGGAACAAATTTCATTACTAAAAATTATTGGCTCTTGAAGACTCTTAAAGGCCTCATGCCTCTGTCCAATCTCCACTATTGTTTCCATTTCATACTTTGAAATTTCTGCTAAAATCCAAGAGAAAAACTGCTGCAAAAACATCATTTTCCCCTTCTCCCACTCAAAACTAACCTTCATTTGCTCCCCTTTTTCTCCATAAAAACTCCCTTGTTTTCATGATTTATTTTCCTCCCTTCATGAAAATCATCTTTACAAGGTTAAAAACTCACTTTTTAACCTTACCGAAACCATCAAATTCCATTGAAAACTCTAAAAAATTCATGAAAATATAAGTTTTTCTATGGACTTAAGCCCCTTGGGCTAAGTCCTAACCACTTCCCCCCCACATGCCCATGCGTTAAAACCAAACGCCAAAGCCTTTCGGCGCTAATCGCATCGGACATTTTCAAAGCGCGCAAGTTTTGTGCCATGGACCGAAAGTTTCGATTGCGATTGGATTTTTATGTGTTTAAAGCTCCCAAATATATTATTTCTCATGAAAACCATAAAACCCGTCCCGGGCGCTTATCACATCGCAATAATCCAAAGAACGCAAGTCCATGCCATATTCGAAAGTTTCGATGCGATTAGCAGTGCTTCATATAAATTTCGATGCGATTAAAACCTTTGTATAAATATCCCGTGGGCCCGCCTTCCGTACTCAAAACCTTATAAATAATCCATCCCTATTTCCTTTTTCCTTTGTAAAATATCAAACCCGCTTTTCCAAGGTTTTGGTCTTAAAACCAAAGTCGTGTGTTAAATATACAAATGGGTTGATTAAAAATACCGCATCGGAATTTCCGATGCGATTGAGTATTTTATATATATAAAGCCCCGCCCCTCCGATCGCATCGGAAATATTTGAAAGGCCCCTCCGATTATGTTCGGTTGACACTTCCGATTGCGATGTTCCGATTGCTCCATCGCATCAGAGTTTTTAAAAATCACATCGCAGCTTTCACATCTCATCGGCCTGTTCTCCAATCACGCAAATCACATCAGCCTATCTCCCGATCATCGCAATCGCATCAAACTATTCTTCGATCGCGCAATCGCATCACCTCATTCTCGACCTCCGATTGCGATTCCCCCGATCCATTCTCAACCGTTGATCTAACATTTAGATCGACAGACAACGCTTCATCGCATCGCAATATCGCATCGGCCCTTTCTCCGGTTGTGCAATCGCATCGCCTCATTCCTGACCCCCGATTGCGATCCTCCGATTAGATCTGGACCGTCCACGTGTCCAGATCGGACGGCCCAGATCTTTTCCACATGTTTCCATCGCTCTCCACTTCTATCAAAGGGTTTTTCAAAACGCCGTTCTCCACCATTGATCACATGCGATCAACGATTTCTGTTCTTTACTTTCCGCGCTCTTCTTTAACCTCCTCTGAATAAAATCTCCACCGTTGGATGCAGCCATCCAACAGCCACGATCTTTCTCGCCTTTTGAAGCAGTTTTAACCTAATTACGCAGGATTTCTTGACTATTTTTGTGTTTTTCAGGTCTTTTAAAAGGTTTTCCATTATATTGAAGAGAAAGGCCGAAGGCCGGGAAAGACGTTTCCTGCGCCTTTGAGCTATTAAAGAGAATCATTCACGGGCTCGATTCCATTTTTTTATCAATGATTCATAAGCGTTGATACCGTAAAGAGCCCTGCGCGGCCCTACACATCGACAAGACACTGTGTTTTAAACACATTTAAAAAGAGTATAAGTTTGAAGAACCGAGCACAACGGAAGGAAGATTAAAGACAGATCTGGAAAATTACGGCTAAAAAATATTATCAAAGGCCTAATTCCCTGGGTTAAAACACAGTAAAAAGAAATCATAAGTGTTTAACTGATAGAAAAGACCTCCACCGCTGCATTTTAGGCGAATTGATTCCTCAGTTACTACAAGAGCCACCTGTTGCCTCAAACCATTCAAAACAGAGGCCGAAGTTATTGATTAAACAAATATCTACCTCCAGCGTTGCCAGGAAGTTAATTCTGCCAAAGGAGTTTAATACATAAAATATCTGCAGAGTTACTCTAGACAGAACACAGAGCCTCAAAGTCAAATAAAGCTCCCACCGAGCTTAAATCATAATTGTAAAAGTTAATACAACACATCCACCTGTAACTTCTCCATCGAGCCTCTCAAAGGGCTGAGAAGTCTTCACTCTGTATTAATTGTCCTTGAGATATTTTGTTAGCTCTCACCTCCTCATCCTTCTATATATACTTCTTCAGAAGATGAGTGAGGGGTTGGTTGTTGTTTGATCACAAGCTGTAATATTGAAACTCTCTGAAAGAAATGCATAGTCCTTTGAAGTTGAAGAACAAATTGAAGTCTTGGAGGTTTTGATGATGTTGTTGCATGTTTTTTCCTGAGAAGGCTCTATCATTGGATTCATGAGCTTGGTTGTTGGTGAAGTATTCTGAACTGTTTCATGTTTTTCCCTGTTTTCATTATGTTCCATAATTTCTCACTACATTAGGATAGAAAGTATTAGGCTAAGAAATGACTCCTGGAAGCACCTTAGACCTGTTCATCCTTGACTGTTTTATGTTTTCTTCTGCTGAAGTATTTTAGAGGCTTTAACCTTTCTCTTTAGTCTTCATGCTTGTTTATTTCCTTAATAGTTTGAACAGTTGGCTTCAGCATGATTTATGGTTCTCCTTGCTTGTCTGTTGCCACTTAAAAACTGTTATTGAAGTCTCCCTTGGAATTTCTTTGCATATAGTGAATCAGAGAGGTCTGTTTTGATCTTGCCCTTTGTTCTCACTTAAACATTTGGCTTAAAGGTTGTTATAATTATGATCATAGATGTTTTTAGGTGTTCCCTCTTCTATGACTGTGATTATCAGTAAATCTTATATGTTTTATAAATTCCTTTAGAATAAAATCTTTGAGGAAATAGGGTGTTCCCCGAATCTTAGATTTTACTTTGAAAGTTGTTTTGAAATCATTGTTTGCGTAAAGGTGTGATTTGTAGAATTTATGGTTAGCCCTGTCTATCAAAGAACTCTTTATTGTTTCAAATTATGCTTTCAAATTCCCTTTGTTGAGAATTAAAACTCTATTTCCAAATCATTAATGTTCATTCCATTCCAAAAAAAGAGAGAATCCTGTGGCCAAGTTAGATTTTCCCTTTGATATCCCATATCCTTTGATAAGTGTGTTATGACCTCTTTTTGACTCCATTGCCCAATGAAACAGATATTTTTTTGTCCTATATATCTTTCCTAGACCTTTTATGTTCTGCTATATCAATTCAACTCAACCAAACAAACAAACACTTGCACTTAATAACTAGTCTAAAACCAATACTCAAAGCACACAAGATAAACCTTTGCAAACAAACTTTTGAGAGATCCCTCTCTAAGAACAAGAGGACTAGATCCTGTAACTCTAAAGATTGGTTCTGATGTTGCCTTGTCTTTTGATTTGCCAAACTATCAAAACACGGGACACCAACATAATGGCGATCACGGTGGCACCATTCTGAGTCAGTGACAATCTAAGTACCCCTTAGGACTCCAGAAATCCCTTATTTTTCAAAGACTATCCAGTGATTATCAGCCACCTCATCGCCACCAACATAATGGCGATCACGGTGGGACCTACTGAGAATATAGTGGTTTTAAAACCTTTCTTCAAACTTTTTAGGCCCAGTATAACATAAGTAACCTTCTTCAAGCACTACCTAACAAATGGTAATCATGATAGGAATTAATTGAATCAGTGACAAACTAAGTAACCCTTAGGATTCTCATTAAACCTTATCAAACCTTGAAGGAATCAGTTACCAAAGCCATAAGAGTGAACTCTGTATGATTAAACACCTTAGCTAAGTGTCAAATCACATGTAGGACACTCTGTTAACCTGTAAGACCGAAATAAACTCAGAAAAACCCAAAAATATTTCAGTTTGGCTTCATAATAAACATGGTGGTGGAACCATAAAACATTTTACCTTCACAAAAGCTAAAAATTTTCCACTTGGTGACTCCACTGGCCTCCAGTAGGCCTATTACCCTTCCAGTCCTTGTAGACTCCCTTGGGAATGCATTGAGCAATTTCAATCATGCTGTTGGTGGACAACAAATTTCAAAATCTTCCAACTGGCGACTCCACAATCCCAAAAGACCTAATAACTCCACTGGCAGAAGATTCTGAATTGGTTAGAAAGATACAGTGACCTCAAACACAAACTCAACCATTACAAGACCTAGACAATGAGAAATATATATATGATGATCAAGACTTTATAGAAGAAGGTGAGAAAGACTATAGAGAAAACAATAAAGAAAAATTGCTGGTCATGATGGAGAAAATGGTGTACATGCTTGGGAAAATATTGGAAAGGTATGAGGCTAATTTGAATATTGATGATCTAGAGCAGCCCATGCTCCTTTCAAATCAAGAACAAACCCAAACATTACAAGATATGTGCGCTGAACAAGATTACAAAGAAATCAATGAAGAAGGTTGTCAGGAAATTCCAGACTATCTACCTATATCTTGTACCATGCTATTAAGAGAACTCCATAACCAGATTGTAAAAAATAATAGTGAGCAGTGCCTTGAGGAAAACATAAGCCATTTTGAACCTACAAAATCTGAAATAGGAGAAGAGACAACACAACCAGAGTCTCTTCCTTTATGTTATGACTTATTTTAGATTATTAAAAAAGGATGGCATCCTGACTATATACTTGAAACAACTCGTGAACGTTATAGTCAAAGTGACTGCCATGAAAATCATGAGGAGTTGTTTGAAATTGAAATAGATCAGGGAAAGGAAGAGAATCCTCAAAATTCCCCTGCAAGCACAAGTAATGATTCCCTAGAAGAGGCCCAAGAAGACATCCAGCCTCAAAACTAGTTAACACAAGAGGGAGAGGACTGTTGTTCTTCTGTCCAAAGAAAAGAGAAAATTCCTTCTCTTTTTACAGAGGAAGAAATTGATCGGATATTAAATAAACAACCAACCCTAAATTCTTTATTACAACAAAACACTTCTACTCATTTTCCTACTAAATCTTGTTGTCTTGGAAGAGAAAATAAACTTGTAGATCAGCTAAAGGAACAAATTGATAACCCAATATGCCTGATTGGTGAGATTGTTTATTCTTATGATTTTTCAACTTCTGATCAATTTGATGATGATGATGAGCTCCAAACAGAAACTAATCATGCAGGGCAACCAACAGTCATTTAGTGTCATGAATTTCATTATAATTAGCTTGAAAGCAGCAATCAGACAGTTCAATTCATTAGAAACAACTTTCACATTATTGGGAGTCAGCAATCTACTAGTTGTAACATTGAGATTGAGAAGAAAGAGAAATTTCTTGAGCAGGATGAAGATAAGGAGCTTCCTACTGAAAAGGTTGAGGTAATAAAAGATACCCCTGCTCAAGAACATGATGATCTCTTCACAAAGCATAGTCCACTGAATCAGAGCATACTAGAACTACAAGAGGGCAACACTGCAATATATGATGAATGCTCTAGTTCAGATAATAATGAAGATGAGGAAGTTTTTCTTTCTCATAAGAATATTTTCCTTAATCCAGTGGAGAAAGAAGAGATGATCCTGGTTGAAACATATCTTCCAAATATTCTTAACCAGGCACTATTTCAAGATCCCTATGCTCACTTCTTGAAAGCATTTGAAGAAGGGATCAAGGTCATTAGGAGCAGTGTATTACCAAAAGCAAGAGGATTATTTAGCACTGTTGCTAAAAAACAAAAAGAATGGGAGTGGCCCTGTTTGTCCAGCCTGCCCAAGGAGATGAAGAAGGACCAATCATGGAATCATTTGTTGGATCGGTTGTACTGGAAAAGAGAATTCATCAGCTAAAACATGTAAATGTTTCAAGTTAGATTAGGTTAGATAGGAAAGCAATAAAGCTTAGCTTTAAGCATTTAGTTAGTTGTCGATTTTTGTCTTGTAAGAAAAAGAAAAATCTAAAAACAATAGAAAAGAAAAAAGAGGGCAGATTTTAAAAAGAAAGGTATAGCCCCATGCCAAAAAGAGAAACAAATTTTGAAAGTGTGCAAGCTCAAATGCCACTCCTAAAGAACACACTTCTAGTTATTCAAACAACTTAATCTTGATTAACTAGTTTTAAATTTTCTGCTGATAGGATAGTGAATTCGATTTGCCAAACTTTTTAATCTTGGCTTATCTGTAGGTAGGTTAGAATAGAAATTAAAGGTTCAAACATGATCAAAATTTGAACCTAAGTTTCCAAAAGAGAGATGACTCAAAACTGTTTCAAAATTCTGAGTCAATTAATGTTAAAATCTAGTTCTAAATAGCTCAAAATATGAACTAGAAAACAAGGAAGAAACAACTCAAAAAAAGAGTCAAAACAGAGCTGTAAAAAGAGTGAAGGAAGTGCTGTAAAACTTCCAGATCTTAAGCCTTACAATTGGATTTAATTTTCTGCAAAATAATGTCTATGTGCAGCTTGTTCTTATGCCATAGATCACAACAAGTCAAACAGCTTAATCTTGACTTGGATTTTTTTAAATTTCTGTTGTAGAATTTAGAGAATAAAATTTGATTGGACAGTTTAATCCCAAACAGATAGTAGATTAGGTAGAGAATTATATGGATTCAAATGTTCAATCTGAATCCATGGAGAAATAAGAAGTAGAACTAGATTAGATTTTTTTCTTTCAAAAAGAATAAAATGTTGAAAGAGAGTTTGCCAATCCAAATGCACTCTAGAAAGAAAAAATGTTAGATCAGTAGGATTGGGTAGGTAGAAAGCTTGTTGATGAAAAATCCATTGTTTTCCATGGCTGTTAGCATTTCCAGACCAAAAGAAGATCATTCAATCAAAGAAAGGCAGCCCAATGGATGAAGCAACTGATCAACCTCCCAGAAAATGCAAGTCTGAAAGTTCTTGATACCTTCAAGAAGGCACCATCCCCAAATGGAGCCACTGTTAGCCACCTATAATATTTGATTGTACCAAAAGGTGGCTAAGACTGTTCGAGCCTTCAAGGAACAAATTTAATTACTAAAAATTGTTGGCTCTTGAAGACTCTTAAAGGCCTCATGCCTCTGTCCAATCTCCACTATTGTTTCCATTTCATACTTTGAAATTTATGCTAAAATCCAAGAGAAAAATTGCTCCAAAACCATCATTTTCCCCTTCTCCCACTCAAAACTAACCTTCATTTTCTCCCCTTTTTCTCCATAAAAAATCCCTTGTTTTCATAATTTCTTTTCCTCCCTTCATGAAAATCATCTTTACAAGGTTAAAAACTCACTTTTTAACCTTACCGAAACCATCAAATTCCATTGAAAACTCTAAAAAATTCATGAAAATATAATTTTTTCTATGGACTTAAGCCCCTTGGGCTAAGTCCTAACCACTTCCCCCCCACATGCCCATGCGTTAAAACCAAACGCCAAAGCCTTTCGGCTGTAATCGCATCACACATTTTCAAAGTGCACAAGTTTTGTGCCATGGACCGAAAGTTCCGATTGCGATTGGCTTTTTATGTGTTTAAAGCTCCCAAATATATTATTTCTCATGCAAACCATAAAACCTGTCCCGGGTGCTTATTGCATCACAATAATCCAAAGAACGCAAGTCCATGCCATATTCGAAAGTTCCGATGTGTTTAGCAGTGCGTCATATAAATTCTGATGCGATTAAAACCTTTATATAAATATCCCGTGGGCCCGCCTTTCGTACTCAAAACCTTATAAATAATCCATCCCTATTTCATTTTTCCTTTGTAAAATATCAAACTCGCTTTTCCAAGGTTTTGGTCTAAAAACCAAAGTCGTGTGTTAAATATACAAATGGGTTGATTAAAAAGACCGCATTGGAATTTCCGATGCGATTGAGTCTTTTATATATATAAAGCCCCGCCCCTCCGATCGCATCGGAAATCTTTGAAAGGCCCCTCTTATTATGTTCGGTTGACACTTCCGATTGCGATGTTCCGATTGCTCCATCGCATCGGATTTTTTAAAAATCGCATCGCAGCTTTCACATTGCATCGGCCTGTTCTCTGTTCGCGCAAATCGCATCGACCTATCTCCCGATCATCGCGATCGCATCAAAATATTCTCCGATCGCGTAATCGCATCACCTCATTCCCGACCTCCGATTGCGATTCCCCCGATCCATTCTCAACCGTTGATCTAACCTTTAGATCGACAGACATCGCTTCATCGCATCGAAATATCACATCGGCCCTTTCTCCGATTGCGCAATCACATCGCCTCATTCCCGACCCCCGATTGCGATCCTCCGATTAGATCTGGACCGTCCACGTGTCCAGATCGGACGGCCCAGATATTTTCCACATGTTTCCATCGCCCTCCGCTTCTACCAAAGGGTTTTTCAAAAAGCCGTTCTCCACCATTGATCACGCGCGATCAACGGTTTCTGTTCTTTACTTTCCGCGCTCTTCTTTAACCTCCTCTGAATAAAATCTCCATCGTTGGATGTAGCCATCCAACGGCCACGATATTTCCCGCCTTCTGAAGCAGTTTTAACCTAATTACGCAGGATTTGTTGACTATTTTTGTGTTTTGCAGGTCTTTTAAAAGGTTTTCCATTATATTGAAGGGAAAGGCCGAAGGCCGGGAAAGACGTTTCTTGCGCCTTTGAGTTATTAAAGAGAATCATTCACGGGCTCGATTCCATTGTTTTATCAATGATTCATAAGCGTTGATACCATAAAGAGCCCTGTGCGGCCCTACACATCGACAAGACACTATGTTTTAAACACATTTAAAAAGAGTATAAGTTTGAAGAACCGAGCACAGCGGAAGGAAGATTAAAGACAGATCTGGAAAATTACGGATAAAAAATATTATCAAAGGCCTAATTCCCTAGGTTAAAACACAGTCAAAAGAAATCATAAGTGTTTAACTGATAGAAAAGACCTCCACTGCGGCATTTGAGGCGAATTGATTCCCCAGTTACTACAAGAGCCACCTGTTGCCTCAAACCATTCAAAACAGAGGCCGAAGTTATTGATTAAACAAATATCTGCCTCCAGCGTTGCCAGGAAGTTAATTCTGCCAAAGGAGTTTAATACATAAAATATCTGCAGAGTTACTCCAGACAGAACACAGAGCCTCAAAGTCAAATAAAGCTCCCACCGAGCTTAAATCATAATTATAAAAGTTAATACAGCGCATCCACCTGTAACTTCTCCATCGAGTCTCTCAAAGGGCCGAGAAGCCTTCACTCTGTATTAATTGTCCTTGAGATATTTTGTTAGTTCTCACCTCCTCATCCTTCTATATATACTTCTTCAGAAGATGAGTGAGGGGTTGGTTGTTGTTTGATCACAAGCTGTAATATTGAAACTCTCTGAAAGCAATACATAGTCCTTTGAAGTTGAAGAACAAAAACAATGTTACCGATGAAATAGGTAACCGCACTGTTACCTACTTTTTTTTGGTAGCATAAAAAGCACCCGATTTTGAAAAGTGGTGATGCAGAATCACCTCTCTTTTTTTTTTGAGCACATTTTTGACACTCTAATATTTTTATTTATGAAGTATGAATATTTGTTTTAAAATGTTAGTGATTTTCATGCTAATTTTGAAACGTATTGATGTAGCATCAACTTTTTTTTTTTAGAGCGGTGATTTTCATGCTAATTTTGAAACGTATTGATGCAACATCAACCTTTTTTTTTTAGAGTGGTGATTTTCATGTTGGTAATAAAACACAAAACTTAGATAAAAATATATATATAAAAACAATATAAAAAACCAATAAAAATGTAAAAAAAAACAAAATTAACTCGTAAAAATAAAAAATTTAAACAAAAATAAATAAATAAAACAAAAAAACAAAAATATTCGAAAATTATATCAAAAGAAATGACAAAATTTGAAAAAAAAACACATAATTTAAAGAAAAAAAACAAAAATTAACAAAAAAAATTAAAAAAAAAACATCAAAAATATTTTTTTCTAAGTTATTAAAAAAATCCATATAATTAAAAAAAAAAATTAAATAGAAAATTTAAAAATAATTTAAATTACAAAATTAAAATTTAGATAAAAAAAATAAAATACAAAAAAGAAAAAATTAAATTTAAAAATTTAAATTAAAAAAATAATAACAATAAGAAAACAAAAATACAAATTTTAAAATTAACAAAAAAAAACAAAATTTAAAATTGAAAAAGAAAATTAAAATAAAAGAATTATAATAAAAAAAACCATCATTAAAAAACAAAAAAAATGAAAAAAAACCACGTGAAAATAATTAAAAAATAAATATCCATAAATTTTCTGTTTTGTTTTAAATGAAACAATTTATAAATTTTAAAAATGAAAAACCAAATAAACTAAAAGATTTAAAAAAAATAAAAAAAAATAAAAATTTAATAAATTTAATGAATAAATTTTAAATTTTAAAAAATAATTAATCTAAAAATAAAAATAAAATTAAAATAAAAAATTTGAATTTAAAAAAAAATAATTTTAAATTTTTTGAATTTAAAATAAAAAATAAAAAAATAAAAATCAAATTAAAAAAATATATATATTAAAAATAAAAAATAAAAATAAAATAAAAGAATTTGGACGAGACGCCGATTCTGGGAATCGCCCTCCGCGGCCGGAGGCCGATTCCGGGAATCGCCCTCCTGCGGCAAGAGGCCGATTCCGGGAATCGCCCTCAGGCCGATTCTGGGAATCGCCCTCCCGCGGCGGGAGGCTGATTCCGAGAATCGCCCTCCCGCGTCCTCAGGCAGATTTTGGGGATCGCCCTCCCGCGGGGGGAGGCCGATTCCGGGAATTGCCCTGAGGCCGATTCCGAGAATTGACCTCCCACGGCGGGAGGCCGATTCCGGGAATCGCCATCCCGCCGCGGAAGGGCGATTCCCGGAATCGGCCTCCTGCCGCGGGAGGGTGATTCTCGGAGTCGGCCTCCACCGTCACCTGGGTGGGAGGCCGATTGGCGGCGCCACCACAATCAAAAAATTCTTTTTAATTTTTTTAATTTTTAATTTTAATTTTATTTTATTATTATTATTTTGTTTAATTTGATTTTTTTTAATTTTTTTTTTAATTTTTTATTTAATTTATTTTTATAATTCAAAAAATTTAAAATTAATTTTTTTTTAATTTAATTTTTATATTTGAAATTTAATTTGTTTTCATTTTTTTTTTTTTTTTTTTTTTATAATTTTATTCATTTTTTGTTTTTATTTTTAATTTTTTAATTTTTATTTTTAATTTTTTTAATTTTAATTTTATTTTTAATTTTTATTTTTTTTAAAAATTTTGTTAGTAATTTTTATTAATTTTTGTATTTTCTTTTATTTATTTATTTTTTTTTTAAATTTTTCATATTCTATTTTTTATTATTAAATTTTATGTTTAGCTTTTTCATTTAACTTTTTAAAATTTAACAAATTTTGTATTTTTTTTTTAATTTATTTGAATTTAATATTTATTTTTTTAATTTTTAATTTTTTTATTATTATTTTTTTAATTACATAAAACTATTATATGTTTTTTTTTATTTCAATTAAAATTTTGTATTTAAAATTAGATTTTTTTTTTTAATTAAACTTAATATTTTCAAATTAATTTGTTTTTTATTTTATTTTAACAATGTTTTTTTTCTTTATATTTAAAATTTATTTTTTATTTCAAAATTTATTTGTTTATTCATTTTTTATTAAAATCGATAATTTTTTTTTAAATTTAATTTGTTATTTTAATATTAACATTTTTTTTTTAATTTAATAAAATCTAATATATATATTTTTAATTTAAGTTCATATATATATATATATATATATATATATATATATATATATATATATATTATTTTTTATAATTTAAATTTAATATATTTTTTAAAATCTATTTGTTTTTTTAATATATATTTCTTTAAATTTATTATTTTTATTGTATTTTTTTTTTTTTTTGTTTTTAAATAATTTTTCATTTTTTTACTTTTAATTTCAATAATGTTTTTATTTTTTTTATTTTTTAAGTTTTAAATTTATTAAAATTTAATATATTTCTTTATTTTTTTAATTTTTTTTTAAATTTAATAAACATTTTCTTTTTCTTTTTTAAATTTAATTTCTATATTTAATTTTTTATAATTTCTTTCTTTTTTTTTAACTTTTTTTTTCTTTTTAATTTAATATTTTTATTTTTTTTTATTTTTATTTTTTTATTTCTATATATATTGAAATTTTAATCTTTAATTTTTTTTTAATTTTTAATATTTAATTTTTTTCTTAAATTTTAGGTTTTTTTTAATGTTTGAATTAAATTTTTTATTTTGTTTTTATTTTTATTTTTTTATTCCTATATATTTTTAAATTTTAAGGTTTAAAATGTTTTTATTTTTAAAATTTATGTTTTCTTAAATTTTAGGTTTTTTTTAATGTTTGAATTTTAAAATTAAAAAATGTTATTTCTATTTTTAAAAATGTCAAAAATATGACAATTTTTTTTTTTTTGGTTATTCCAGCGTCAACTGGTTTTGTTTTGAGGGTGTTTTTTCAATCCTTTTTGAAGAAACAATTTTGTTTTTAGCATAATTTTATAAAATGCTGAAATTTGACCTTCAAAAAAAACCAAGTGCGTTTTGGAATACACTTTTTTTGTTTTGGGGGTGTTTTTTCATGTTTTTTGACTCTTTTTGGGCTAGAGTTCCCATTTTGAGGTCAGGTTACCTATTTCATTATTTACCGCAATGTTGTTCAAAGTTTGAAGTCTGGAGGTTTGATGATGTTGTTGCATTTTTGTTCCTGAGAAGGCTCTACCATTGGATTCATGAGCTTGGCTGTTGGTGAAGTATTCTGAACTGTTTCATGTTTTTCCCCTGTTTTCATTATGTTCCATAATTTCTTACTACAGTAGGATAGAAAGTATTAGGCTAAGAAATGGCTCCTGGAAGCACCTTAGACCTGTTCATCCTTCACTGTTTTATGTTTTCTTCTGCTGAAGTATTTTAGAGGCTTTAATCTTTCTCTTTAGTCTTCAAGCTTGTTTATTTCCTTAATAGTTTGAAAAGTTGGTTTCAGCATGATTTATGGTTCTCCCTGCTTGTCTGTTGCCACTTAAAAACTGTTATTGAAGTCTCCCTTTGAAGTTCTTTGCTTATAGTGAATCAGAGAGGTCTGTTTTGATCTTTCCCTTTTTTCTCACTTAAACAGTTGGCTTAAAGGTCGTTATAATTATGATCATAGATTTTTTTAGGTGTTCCCCCTTCTATGACTGTGATTATCATTAAATCTTATATGTTTTCTAAAGTCCTTTAGAATAAAATCTTTGAGGAAATAGGGTGTTCCCCGAATCTTAGATTTTACTTTGAAAGTTGTGTTGAAATCATTGTTTTCTTAAAGGTGTGATTTGTAGAATTTATGGTTAGCCCTGTCTATCAAAGAACTCTTTATTGTTTCAAATTATGCTTTCAAATTCCCTTTGTTGAGAATTAAAACTCTCTTTCCAAATCATTAATGTTCATTCCATTCCAAAAACAAAAGAATCCTGTGGCTAAGTTAGATTTGCCCTTTGATATCCCATGTCCTTTGATAAGTGTGTTATGACCTCTTTTTGACTCCATTGCCCAATGAAACAGATATTTTGTTGTCCTATATATCTTTCCTAGACCTTTCATGTTCTGCTGTATCAATTCAACCCAACCAAACAAACAAACACCTGCACTTAATAACTAGTCTAAAACCAATACTCAAAGCACACAAGATAAACCTTTGCAAACAAAATTTTGAGAGATCCCTCTCTGAGAACAGGAGGACTAGATCCTGTAATTCTAAGATTGGTTCTGATGTTGCCTTGTCTTTTAATTTTCCAAACTATCAAAACACGGGACACCAACAGGTTACGAGGATTGATTTGGGCCGTCGGATCATGATGCATGGACAGCCCAGATGCAATCGGAGGATTTGCGATTGGAGGAGGAGAGAGGAAAGGGCGCCGATGCGATTGAACAAGGACCATCGATCTGAGGATCAGATTGACAGTGGAGTTTGGTTTAAGAATGTCAAAGGCGGATATGATGGGCTTTGGGGAAGAACAACGTGGGCCGTCGGATCTGGGTCTGGCGGGGGGAGATCAACAGCTGAGAATCGATCGGGAGGTTGCCAATCGGGAGGGGGTGATAAAATATTATAACGCGACCAATGAAATCTCCGATGTGATATTTTGCCGATCGTTGATTGGTTTAAGATCAACGATTGTGATTGGTTTAGACCGTGAACCAGCGGAATCCTTTGAAACATAAGAAAATCAGATTTTTTATGAAATACAAAAGATATTTTGTATCGGGGAGGGGTTTTATATTATGTTTAGCGCCCGATTGCAGGGCCTTTGGGTATATGAAAAGATGAAGGGATCAGGGGATATAAAGAAGAGGGGTCAATTGAAATCGGGACTTTTCCTTTAAACAAAGAAACGCACCCATCACACAACTCCGATTGCGATAAGCGCTCGGGACTTTAACTCTTGGTCCTGGGCGTGGGTATATGGTGGGGAGTGGTTTAGGGCTTTAGCACAAAAGGGGCTCATCAACATCGGAACGAAGGAGGGGGCCTTTCAAGTGCGCCCGATGAAAATCTCCGATGCGAGATTTTATTGATCATCGATCAGTTTGTAGATCAACGGTTCTTTTCCTTTAAAACAATGAAACGACGGGTTTTAATAAAAACATAGGAAAGTGGGGTTTTAACAAAATACAAAGAGAAATTTGGTTTTTTTTCAAGTCCTTTTGTGTTTTAGTGCCTGATTGCGGGCTCTCGGTTTTACAAAGGAATCAAGGGATTGGGAGTTTATACAAAGGGAGCCAATCGCATCGAGGGTTTTATGTAACAAAAAGACATGCGCTCGTCGAAAGTTCCGATGTGATAAGCGCCATATGGGTTAAGCGCTTGGTTCTAGTGCCAAATCGCATGGTGGGGAAGTGGTTTAGGGCTTAGCCCAAAGGGGCTTAGGCCTATAATGAAAAAAATGGGTTTTTTATGAATTTTCAAGGATTTTCAAAGGGTTTTGAGGGTTTCGATAAGTTTTAAAAATGAGTTTTAAACCTTATAAAAGGGGATTTATGAAGGGAAGAAGGGAAATAATGGAAAATAAAGGAATTTTATGGGAAAAAAGGAATAAAAATGAAGTGAAAGGAGGGGTAAAAATGAAGAGAAAAAATGGGTTTTTTTGCAGCAGTTTTTTCTTCAGGAAAACAATAGATTTTCAGAATTTGAAAGGGAAACAGCAGTGAAGATTAATCTAAAAATAAGTCATCTTCATAAGACTTCAAGAATTAACAATTTTGTAATAAAACTTGTTTCTTGAAGGCTTCAAAAAATGATTTAGCCACCATTTGATATGACAAATTTTATAGGTGGCTAACAGTGGCTCCACATGGAGATGGTGCCTTCTTGAAGGCATCAAGAACTTCAGACTTGAATTCTCTGGGGGGCTGATCAGTGCCTCATCCATTGGGCTGCAACTTTCTTCACTTGGATGATCTTATTTTGCTCTGATAATGTTAGCAGCCATGAAAAACAATGGAACTCTATAAAAAAAGCTTTCTACCTACCCAATCCTACGGATCTAACATTTTTTCTTCTTTCAGAGTGCATTTGGATTGGAAAATATTTTACAAACATTTTATTCTTTTGAAAGTAAAAAACTAATCTAAGTCTACTTCTTATTTCTCCATGAACTCATATTAAACAGTTGAGTTCATAAGCTTCTCTACCTAACTACTATCTGTTAGGATTAGACTATCTAACAGATTTTTATTCACTAACTTCTAAAACATAAATTTAAAAGCATACAAGTCAGGATTGAACATTCTAACTTGTTGCATATATATGGTACAAAACAAGCTGCACATAGATATTATTTTGTAGAAAATTAAATCAAAATGGTGAAGGCTTAAGATCTGAAAGTTTTAAGCACATCCTTCTCTTTTCTTCAGCTCTGTTTTTGAGTTTGTTTGAGCTGTTTTACATTCCTTTCTGGTTTGAGTTTTATGCTTATTAGAACCAGTTTACTACTATCTTTGACTCATGATTTAAACAGATTAGAGTCATTCTTCTTTTGGAAATTCATAGGTTCAGATTTTGAGTTTGTTTGAACCTTTATTTTCTATACAAATCTACCTAACTGATAAGCCAAGATTAAGTTGTTTGACAATTCTAATTTACTAACCTATCAGCAGTAAATTTAAAACTAATTAGTCATGATTAAGCTGTATGACTAACTAGAAGTGTGTTTTTCAGGAGTGGCATTTGAGCTTGCTCACTTTCAGATTTTGTTTCTCTTTTTTGGTATGGGGCTGTACCTTTTTTGTTTTTACAATCTGCCCTCTTTTCTCTTTTCATTGTTTTTGTATTTTTGATTTTTCTAAATTTGAATGCAATGATGGATGAAATATTTATAATGAGGAAAAAGATAAAAATTCTTCCAAACATGACAGGATCAAGAGAAATAATGTTTGAGTATCCTGCCATTGACAGGACCCCCAAACAGTTCAGCTCCATTCAATTCCTGCAAGAAATAAGCATTGTTACCAGCAGTAGAATGAATGAGATAAGGGTCAAGCCATAAGTTATCAAATTTCCCATGCTTGCCCTTGTCTTCTCTCCATGAGTCCCACTTTAACACTTTGTCCCCAACATTGAAATTGCTGGCCTTTGTTCTTCTATCAAAAAGCTTTTTGATGCTCTCTTGCTTTTGTAATGATCTGTTGTAGACCTCCTCCCTGGTTTGCTGAAGATGTATAGTCTGATTAATCCTTCTGATCATGTCATTGTCTTCAAATTGCACTTATTGAATCAACTTCATAACTGGTACACCAAGGCTGGTTGGAAAAATTGCATCTGTACCATACACAAGCTGATAGGGTGACATCCCAATATATTTATTAAGTGTTAATTTGTCAGCCCATAGTGCATGTACTAGCTTTGTGTGCCAAGACTTCTTGTTGTCTTCCAACAACTTCTTCATTATGTTTACCAAAATTTTGTTTGAGGATTATTCCAACCCATTACTTTGACGGTAATAAGCAGTAGAATGACCCAATGTTATTTGATATTGGTGACAGAATTCAACCATCTTATTAGATCCAAATGCAGCTATATTATCAGTGATGATTTCCTAGGTCAGCCAAATCTAGAGATTTTATGAGTCTCAATGAATTTTATGATGACAGAGTCATTGGCTTTCCTAGAAGGGATGACTTATATCCATTTGGTAAAGTAGTCTATTGCAGTGAGAATCCATCTATGCTGGGCAGATGAGGGTGGATGGATTTCTCCTATGAAGTCAAGTCCCCATTGTTGAAAAGGAGCTTCAATAGTGATTGGATGCAAAGGTAAGGGTAGCAAATTTCTTTTGCCTTAAAAAATTTGGCATTTATGACAGGAAATTATCATCTTGTGTACATCTAGAAAGAGGGCGGGCCAATAGTAATCAACTCTAAGGATTTTGTTGGCTGTTGTCTTCCAGTAGAGGTGGCCTCCACATTCTCCTTCATGGAACTCATGCTTAACCTTCTCTGCATCATTCTCAGGCAAACATTTAAGCAATATCCCACTTGCATTTTTCCAATAAATTCATTTATCTATAATGCAGTAGTTTACAGCTTTTAACTTTAAAAACCTTGCCTTTGTTTTTGATAAACCAGGAGGTGTATTCAAATTAAGCAAAACATATAGAATATCAGCATACCAAGAGGAATTCATAAAATGATCTTCAATAATGGGAGTTGAGAATTCCTCTTGTTCATCTAAAGCATTTATCATATTTATATCAAGAACTTCAAAATTTGATTTAGCCATTAATCTAGCTAGTCCTTGGCCTTTAATGAGTTTAGTGGGCTTGATTTCTAAATCATACTCAAGTATCACAACTATCCACTTACCCCTCTTACCATTTGGGTACTATGTTAGAATGTCTTTCACAACTGAATTTGGGACAAAGGCAATGATGTGGGAGTGCAAAAAATAAACTCCGAAGTCTTTTAAAGCTTTGACTAAGGCAAATGCTTGTTTTTCCATGATGTTGTACTTCAGAGGAGCATCTCTCAATGCCTTGCTAAAGAATGCAATGGGCTTCTCTTGTCCTTGTGGATTTTTCTGCAATATGATAGCAGCTATTGTATGTTCTGATGCAAATGAAAAAATGTAAAAATCTTTTGAAAAATCAGGACTTATTAGAACTAGTGTTTTGGTTAATGCTTGTTTTACCAGCTCGAAAGACTTCTTTGCTTCCAAGGTCAATTTAACTCCTTGATCCTTTTTCAGCATGTTTGTAATGTTTCTAAGGAGTTCAGCTAAGTTGGGTATTAACCTTCTCAAGAAATTAATCTTTCCAATGAAATATTGAAGTTCCTTGATGTTTCTAGGATGAGTGATTTGCAATATGGCCTCAATCCTCTTTGGGTCTATCTTTATCCCCTCTTCTGATATGATGTGCCCAAGAAGTTTACCTTCTTTGAGACCAAACAGTGTTTTCTTTGGATTTAAAGATATCCAAAACTGTTTGCATTTCTCAAATACTTTCCTCAAGTGTTCTAAGTGCTCTTCATCTGTCTTGGAAAAAACAGTGACATCATCAAGGTAAATAATGATGAAGTAGCCCAATTCTTCCGAGAATGCAATGTCCATGGCTCTCTCCTAAAAGTTTCACTGTGATTCATTAAACCAAAGGGCATTTTCACATACATGAAAGTGCCCCAAGGTGTAGTAAAGGTTGTCTTTAATTGATCATCAGGGTGTACTAAAATCTGATTGTACCCTGAGTAGCCATCAAGCAAAGAAATTCTTTTAGAACCAACTACCCTTTGTAAAATATGGTCCATTTTGGGTAAAGGGTAGTTGTCCTTCAATGAGGCTTTGTTTAAGTCTCTAAAGTCTATACAAAGCCTTATCTCTCTTGTTTTCTTCCTAAATGACACTAGATTAGACACCCATTCTGAATATCTAATAAGGACAATAATATCAGCTTCATACATTTTCTTGATTTCCTTCTCAACCAAAGGTAACTGAACAAGGTTTATTCTGCGCAGTTTTTGTTTAAATGGATTTTGGTTTTCCTTGAGTGGTATCTTGTGCTGAATTATTTCAGTGTCATAGGATTTCAGATCCTCATAACTCCATGCAAAAACATCAGAAAATTCTCTAAACAATTTTATGTATGTGAGCTGGTAAAGTTTTAGATAGTTTGATCATATTTGGTTTTAGTTCACTGCCTATATTACTCTCTTCAACTTCAGTTTCCACAGGCTCCAGCTTTGGCTTCTTAGCCACATCATTGAAATAAAAAAACTCCTCTAAAGGGACCAGAACTTTTGGCAAACTTTCTGTGTTAGATTGCAATGTTTCTAAGTCTTCTTTTGGTAAATCTGCACTAACCTCTGTGTTATGTTCAGGTTCATTAGCTAACAGATTTATAATAGCAACCCTTGGAGAGTTTTCTTCTTCATCAGGTAGATTTTCTTCACTAGGACAATCATTCTCATAACCTGAGTCTGAACTTGGTAGTTCAAATTCGTTTCTGGACTACAGGAAGTTTTCTATTTGTTTGTCTTCATAAAACACTTGCTAATATTTATTATTATCAGGGACAACTAGTCTGAATTTAATTTGAGTTGTGCATTGTTTGGTTTCATAAGGAGTTAGGCACGTTCTAGCAGCAAAAGCCAAACTGTTAGCTTGAATATTTTCATTTATCGGGACAAAAATCAGTTTAAATTCCTCGAATGTTCTCAATAAATCCATGACATCATTTCGATAGGCTCTAATTCTAGGATGTTTTGCGGTATATTCCCCATTCACTTGCCTAATTATAAGTTCAGAATCACCATGAACCTTTATTCTTTTGGACCCTAATTTCTTCAATAAACGTAGGCCTAAAAGAAGGGCTTCATACTCGGCTATGTTATTGGTGCACTGAAAGTTTAATTTGCAGGAATTCCCTTCAGTATGATTGTTCATTACATTGTGAAGCCACACTCCCACACTTGCATCACTCTTAGTACAAGATACATCAAAGTGTATACTCCAGAGAGGACTAGTTTCGATTTCATCAGTTTGGTTGCTATCCTCTTCAACTAGCATGCTTATGGATTGCTTTTGAAGACTAGCACTTCATTGAGTTTGTTTTAATTCCTTAGGTTTTTCATTGTGTTGAGGAATCGTTTCTTGACTCTCAAGGTTAAAAAGCGAAGGATGAATTATTTGTAGCTCTAGAGCCGTGTTTCGTTTGCTATAGTTTTCGGGTTTAGCAAACTATTTGAACAGTGCTGTCTCGTCTTCCTCCTCCTCTCTATCTTCCATTAATTCAGTTAAGGTCACTTGTTCAGTGAATGTTTCATCATTGAAAAGGATAAATGAGTCAATGCTCGTGTTTACAGAATAAAGAGGAGAGTTTTGCGGTCTCTCTTGGCTAGTAACCATGTATTGCATATGAGACTCCCTGTAAAGTCTTCTAGTTTGGTTAAAAACATGGATGGTCGTATAGGTCATATCCATCTGCATAGTTCCTTGTAACTTAGCTCCCCAAGATCTTGATAACAACATATCATATTTTGGGGGTACATCAGCCAGAACAATATCCATTACTAAACATTTGGCTGGAATTTGTGCTAAGTTTACACAAAGGTCTTTGATTAATCCTAAACATTTTACTCTGCTTGAGTCGAAGGAGTAAAGATATTTGTAGGGTCGAGTGATCTCAAGGCCTAGGCTCTCCATTACAGCTTTGGGCATTAAATTATGAGAGGTTCCTGAGTCATGCATAGCGTTGTGCAAAATTTTGTCATGAACGTTTAAGCTAACATAAAAAGTAGGAACCCGTCCTTCTTGATACCTACCCTCAATCTTAGGACCAAATATGAGCTCTGGTTAGTCATCATTAATATTAACAGTGTCATTATTTTCTTCTATGTAAAGCCTTCAAAATTTTAGATCTATATACATCTTGGGCGGCTAACTGGGTGAGAGGAACAGATATTTTGATTCTGGCAATTTCCTACTCCAAACTAAAATGCATCTGATTCTTTGAAGTGCTTGTTTCAGCCTTATTAACTGCCACTCTATCAGCAAAATCAGTTTGCTAATTTCCTCTACTTACATTTGTCAAAATATTTTTAACAGGAGCATTAGCTGAAGTGCTAACGCTTCTAGGGTCTGCACTCTCTTTTTCATTGTTTTGAGTGCCTTTCTCTTTGTTCTTATCAGAATTCCCAGCCACTATTTTGTCTTTTTGTTTTATAATTTTGGGTTTATTTACAATGTTGTTTTGTGCAGATTTGTTAGAGGTTTTGTTGTTGGGGGTTTCCAGATTCTTTTTACTTCTAAGGTCATATTCCTTTGTGGTTTCTATGATGACATTTTCCATTTCTTGATAGTAATATTCATCTTCTAATCTCTTGTCATCATAGGGTGTATATAGACCTTGTTTCCTATTGTAATGGACTTCAAAGTCATCATTATCTACTCCCAACATATTTATATTGTCTTCCTTTGTTTGATCTATAGTTTCTTCAGCCTCACTTACATAGTTTTAATGAAAATGAGGAGTGATCTGTTGATCATCCTCCCTAGGTCTGTTTCGAGGCTGGTTTCTCCTAAAATTCTGATTTTGGTTTTGATTTCTGTTTTGAGGAGCTGTTTGGTTTTGACTTGCTTGTGATCTCTCGAGTATGCTCATCTTTTTCATCATTTCCTCCATCATTCTTTCCATCTTTGAGCTAGATGTGGAAGGTGTGGAATCCTCTCTGAAGGATACCTTCTTCTCATTTCTCATTCTTGCTCTTTTCTCCATTAAATTAACTCCCACAACAAGAGCTCCTTTTTGCATATCTTCAAGAGTTAAAGGATCTCTTTCTCTCAGCTGATAGGCCATATTAGGATCAAATCATTCAGGAAACTTGTTTAAAGCTGAGCCTTGTGGAGGTTTTAAATCTGGGGGAAGGGCATTATAAACACTGTTAAACCTAGTGCAATAAGCTTGTACAGTTTCCCCAGCGTTTCTTTGGAGATTCTTGTAATCAAAAAGTATTTGGAGAGGGTTTTACTCACTTCCCATTTGTTCAAGAATAATTGATGGAAGGCTTGGAGATCATTGATACTGTGAGGAGTTAAGCCTTTGAATCATTTTCTTACTTGTCCACTTAAACTCTGAGCAAATAACCTAAGTTTGACAGTTTCATCATCAATTTCATTTCTTTCAAAGTAGTCATTCATCTTATCCATATGTTGTGAAGCAGTAGTAGCATTACTGGAATCATATAATGGTATCTTGGACTGATAGTCCTGTGGAATATTGACTAAAGGTAAAGGAAGGACTAGGGGAGCATACCATGTTGCCATGATAGGAGGTTGTGGAAACAATGGGAGGTTTACAAGTGGTGGGTTGACAAGAGGGAAAGTGGGCTAGAATGGAGTGGTTTGGATAGTGGATGTATGAATAACAGATGTGGATGGAACAACACTAGATTGTTGAGCTGATCTTAGATGAGAGACACCTAAATTGTGTAGGAAATGTAAATCTGGTGGTGTATTTTCTCTACTACCAGGATGTTCACTTCTATCAGGTGATGAAAGTGAAGACTCTGAATCTAGTTGATCTAAATCATCAAGCGACCTAGTTATAAATGGATTTCTTAAGTCAACTTGTGATTGTTGTAGAGTTGCAAGGTTTTCAGGCACAGAATTAGCTCTAAAGGGTGATCTGAAAACAATTAAAGATTTAACCTTAGGAGACTTCCTAAGGATTCTTTCAGGGTTATCAACTATCTCAGGAGGGTTTGGGTCAGGGTAAGCTCTAGTATAAATCTTTCTAGGAGCCACTATGCTTTGTTTTTCAGACCCTACTAATCAAGAAAAGTTTAACCAAATATGAAAATCTTTAAGAGGCTAACTGATCTTTTGAACCATAAAAATTTAATCCTAAAGTCCTCTAATTGAGTTTATATGATTTTATGATGATAATGGGTCTTCCCAGTGGAGTCTTAAGGTCTTTTTAGGATTGTGGAGTCACCAGGTGGAAATTTTTAGCTCTTTTGGAGGTAAAAGGTTTTATGGTCCACCACCATGTTTATTTGAATACCAATCTGAAATATTTTTGGGTTTTCTGAGTTATTTTTCAGTCCTATGGGTTCTAAGAGTGTCCTAAATATGTTTCAACACTTAGCTATGGTGATGAAACAAAGACATCCTACTCTTATGGCTAAGCTAGCTGATCCTTCAAGGTTTGATGAGTTCTTATGAGAATCCTAAGGTTTCCTTAGTTTGTCACTGATTCAAAATAAGTTTTATCATGATTACCATTTTCTTAGTAGTGCTTGAAGAGCACTGCTTGTACTCACTGAAAAATGTTCTTGAATCAAGGGCTTTCCTGAGGTTCTTAAGCATGTATAGGTGTGATTTCACTCAGAATTCCCCAGTGGAGTCGCCATAAATGTGAGGAATCTGTAATTTTAGCAGATTGGTGAGACTAAAACTTCAGAGACAACACTTGAACCACTTTGGGATTCTAGGATCTAGCCCTCTTGAATCTAGAGAGGGATCTCTCTATAAGTGCAAAGATTAATTTATCTTTAAGGCTTTTGGGTAATGATATTAGGCTAGTTATGAAGAACAAGGTTTTTGTTTGTTTTGGTTGGGAAAAGATATGTGGAGGTGAAGGAAGTATAAATGAAGGGTGAAGGTGAATGAAAGTGAAAATTGATTCAGCTGAGGAGATAGGCAAGAAACAACTTAATCCATTGGGCTATGGAGTCGTAGTAGGATTTAATTGAAAAAACAAGGTTCAAGAGTGGTCCATGGGGCAAGTCATCTATGTCTAAGGATCTCTTTGAAGTTGATTTTATGGAATGAAATGAAACAATAAGAAGGGGAAATAAACAAATGAAGAACAAAGAGCAGCCTAAGATCAAGTAAGTACTTTGAAACTAGCCTGCTTTTGATGCAATTTCAATAGAAAACATTTAAAACACTAAAAGGAATAACTTAAGATCAAGTAAGGACTTTGAACCTATCCTGCTTTCAGCATATTCTAAGGGGAACTTTTCAAAGCAACTGTTTGAGAAGAAACTAGAGGACAGGGCTCACCATAGACTTCCCTAGCTCTGCTTTACTTAGAAAACTTATCAAGACAACACATAAGATAACAAAGAATAGTTTAAGATCAGGTAAGGACTTTGAACCTATCCTGCTTTCAACATACTCTTAGGGAAACTTTTAGACAACCTTTGGAGATACAACTAGAGGATAGGGCTCACCATATACTTCCCTAGTTCACTTTACTTAGTAGACTCTGAAACTAACATTCAAGAACAATGTTTGGTTTAGACTGTGGGACGAGGGAACGCCAACATTCCTAACTGCTTGGAATGTATTGAATCATTCTTAAATACACAATTTTGGAAGAAAACATGTAGATAAAGCTTATCAGTAAGAGCAGGGTACCTTTTACAGTAAATCCTAACTCTATAATTGCTGTTCTTTATCAGAGAAGATGGAAAGAATGGAAACAGAAATAAAATAAAAATTTACAATAAGAAAAACATCACCGTTGACATAGACCAGGATCCCATAAATCAACTTGTATTAGATGCTTCAAACCAGTTACAATATTCAAGTCCAGTGGTTCTCTACAACTTCAAACTTCTCATCTCAACTTAGGTATCTTCAATTACAAACATAGCTTACAACAGCTTCAGTAAACTATTTACAGGCAACATATATGCAGTGACCAACATTATCTCATCTTCTTTAGAAGTATTTATAGAAGAAATGAGGAGGTGGGATGTGAATAAAGATCTTCTAGGTTTAATTAATACAGTTAAATGCTTCTTGGCCTTTGAGGGGCTCAATGAAGAAGATTTCAGATATTTCTCTGTATTAATTGTTTTACATTAAGTATTTAAGCTTGCTGGGAAGATTTTGTTGACTTTAAGGCTCTTCGTTATCCTTGTAATAGCTCTGCTGACAGTTTACAATAAGTTCATTTGGTTGAATTAACTGTTCAACTGTATTGATGAAAATATCTTGACTGTGGCAATAAATCTGCCTCCTTTGAATGCTTTTGAGGCTACAGGTGGCTCTTGGCAGCTAAGAGGAATCAATTTTCCTCTGATGTGGCAGTGGAGGCTATCTCGGACTGATAGATATTATTGTTTTTCTTTAAACACTGTTAATTTTCTCTAACTCTGTGTGTTAGGCATAATTAGGCCTAAATTCTATCTTCGGTTCTTCAAATCATGTTTGATTGAATGGATTAGGCTTTTGATTGTCGATTTAGGCCATAATCCCTCAAAACTGTGTAAACAGTATTCAATTCTTCATCTCTGCTGAGACTGGATATTTTAACATTGATACTCTTTATTTGATTAAATTTTATTGTGTCTTGTTGATGTCCAGGCGTTATAGGGGCTTTTATAATGGTTCCAGTGTTCATGAGGCACTGGAAAACTTGGATGGGAAACCCTGTGTAACAATCTCTTTGATGAATAGAGGCATGGGGGATCGTCATCCCCGACCTTTAATTTCATTTTAAAACTTTTGAAAAAACTATTAAAACCTGCAAAAACAAGAAAAAGTTAGAAAATCCTGCGTATTTGGTTTTAACTGCTTTGGAGGCTTAGGTTTAGAGCGCAATCTTTGGATGAAAGCATCCAACGGCGAGGATTGCTTTGCGGGGTCAGAGGAGAGGCGGTTTGAAAAAACGGTGGAGAAATTAAGTCCGGACCGTTGATGCATATTGATCAACAATCGACATCGATCGTAAATATATAAAGTGGAGGGGTCACTTTATAATGAATGGCGGAAAATATAAGAAAAATGGGAAAAAACCTTTAATCGGTAGCGAAAAAGGCACAGAGGAAATTTGGGGTTTCCGAAAGGATTCTGGGCCGTCGAATGAGATCGGCCTCAGAGATGAACGACGAAGGTTGATCAATGGAATCCCTTGAAGGATGGGCGGAGGGTTATTAATCAACGCGATATTGAATACAGGTCGTTGGTCTGCAGAGACCAACGGCGGAGATAAAATGCGATAGAATGCAATGTAAATGGGAGGAGTGGTTTCGGCTAAAGAAACTAGTGGTTTCGCACTGCAAAATGAAGGAAGGGAGGTTTTAAATTTTTGAACGGGATATGTGTTATTGGCCGACACATGGCCTTTTGAAACCACCTACATCGCGTGATTTTGAAACATTATCCTTCGGGCTAAAAATCACGCGAAACTGCGCGTCTGCCGTCAGATCTGAGGTCTTAGATCAGACGGCTTTGAGAGAGTGCGGTATCGATAAGATGCAAGGACGGAAAGAGGTGGGTTGGTTTTAATTAGGACCGTACGATCAGGGGATGGATGGCGTAGATTTAATCTAGGAAGGGTAGGACCGAAAAGAGTTGGGCCTATCGTGTTTATTATGGACCATTAGGTTGAAACAAATCAACGAAGGAGATTTAATCTCGGGTTAATATAATAAAATATGAGGCAGGGGCCAGGCGGAGAAAGGGTTAATGAGGGCCGTTGATCTGTAGAGATCAACGACGGAGATCCGTTTTAAAACTTTATACAGTGGGCTCATGATTTTATCAAAGGTTACGAGGACTGATCTGGACCATCAGATCATGATGCATGGACGGCCTAGATGCAATTGGAGGATTTGTGATTGGAGGAGGAGAGAGGAAAGGGCGCCGATGCGATTGAACAAGGACTGTCGATCTGAGGATCATATCGACGGTGGAGATTGGTTTAAGAATGCCAAAGGCAGATATGATGGGCTTTGGGGAAGAACAACGTGGGCCGTTGGATCTAGGTCTGGGGGGAGATCAACAGCTGATAATCGATCGGGAGGTTGCCAATTGGGAGGGGGCGGTAAAATATTAAAACGCAACCAATGAAATATCCGATGCGAAATTTTGTTGATCATTGATTGGTTTAAGATCAACAGTCGGGATTGGTTTAGACTGTGAACCGACGGAACCCTTTGAAACATAAGAAAATCGGATTTTTTATGAAATACAAAGGATATTTTGTATCGGGGAGGGGTTTTATATTATGTTTAGCGCCTGATTGCGGGGCCTTTGGGTATATGAAAAGATGAAGGGATCGGGGGATATAAAGAAGAGGGGTCAATCGGAATCGGGACTTTTCCTTTGAACAAAGAAATGCACCCATCGCATAACTCCGATTGCGATAAGCGTTTGAGACTTTAACTCTTGGTCCTGGGCGTGGGTATATGGTGGGGAGTGGTTTAGGGCTTTAGCAAAAAAGGGGCTCATCAACATCGGAATGAAGGAGGGGGCCTTTCAAGTGCGTCCGATGAAAAACTCCGATGCGAGATTTTATTGATCGTCGATCAGTTTATAGATCAACTCTCCTTTTCCTTTAAAAAAATGAAACAGAGGGTTTTAGTAAAAACATAGGAAAGTGGGTTTGTAACAAAATACAAAGAGAATTTTTTTTTTTTTCCAAGTCCTTTTGTGTTTTAGTGCCCGATTGCGGGCTCTTGGTTTTACAAAGGAATCAAGGGATCGGGAGTTTATATAAAGGGAGCCAATCGCATTGGGGGTTTTATGTAACAAAAAGACATGCGCTCGTCGAAAGTTCTGATGCGATAAGTGCCATATGGGTTTAGCGCTTGGTTCCAGCGCCAATTCGCATGGTGGGGAAGTGGTTTAGGGCTTAGCCCAAGGGGGCTTAGGCCTATAATGAAAAAAATGGGGTTTTTATGAATTTTAAAGGATTTTCAAAGGGTTTTGAGGGTTTCGGTAAGGTTTAAAAAGGAGTTTTAAACCTTATAAAAGGGGATTTATGAAGGGAATAAGGGAAATAATGGAAAATAGAGGAATTTCATGGGAAAAAAGGGGATAAAAATGAAGGTTAATTTGAAGTGAAAGGAGGGGTAAAAATGAAGGGAAAAAATGGGTTTTTTGCAGCAGTAGTTTCTTCAGGAAAATAACATATTTTCAGAATTTGAAAGGGAAATAACAGTGAAGATTCATCTAAAGATAAGTCATCTTCATAAGACTTCAAGAATTAACAATTTGGTAATAAAACTTGTTTCTTGAAGGCTTCAAAAAATTATTTAGCCACCATTTGATATGACAAATTTTATAGGTGGTTAACAGCGCCAATGCATCCTGTTGTCTCTACTGGACCATTTACGAAATGGGGTATCGATTTCATGACCTGTAACCCTCCTTCATCTGGGGGGCATGGTTATATTATCGTCACAGTTGACTATTTTATCAAATGGGCTAAAGCGATGCCTACATTCAACAACACAGGACAAACAACTGCATTGTTTTTCTTCAACCATGTTATTGCACGGTTTGGGGTCCCACAGGCTATAGTTACGGATCATGGGAAGAATTTTTGCAACCATATGATGTCTGAGTTGACAGCTAAGTTAGGATTGTCGCATGATAATTCTACTCCTTATTATCCAAAATCGAATGGACAAATTGAGGCTATTAACAAAATTCTTAAACGAATGCTTCAGCGAATGATAGGAGTCCGTAAAAGGAACTAGCACTTGATCTTGTACTCCGCCTTGTGGGCGTATCGAAAATCGGTGAGAAACGCTACTGGATTTACTCCTTTTCAATTGGTATATGGTCTGGAAGCTATCTTACCAATCCAATGTGAAATATTATCGTTAAAACTCGCGATAAACTTGTTACCTGACACCTCTAAAGAAGAAGGGCGTCTCCTTAACCTCATCCATCTATATGAAACGCGTTGTGAAGCCCAATTGGCCAATGAAGCACATAAGATACATATAAAGGCACAATACGACAAAAATGTCCAGCCTCGCATCGATTCAGAGGGCGACTTGGTCCTTCTTTATGACCAAGAAGCTGATAAATTAGGTACAGGGAAATTCGAGCCATTATGGCATGGCCCCTACATTGTCAAAAGAGTTCTTGCTAAAGGTGCCTACGAGTTAGTTGATTACGATGGGATTCCATTAGCACAACCTAGAAATGGTTTGTATCTTAAACGTTACTATGCTTAATCATGAGCGTAGTAATTTTTGTATTATATTGTTTATATGCTGTTGATTTGCATTCACTATCTTAATTTTTTTTTTAGAGTTTTCTTGACGTTAGTAATCCGCTTTACATTTTATGGCAGATGTTTGAATCTTCAGAACCATTTGTTGGATATGCTGATGGTGCTAATCGTAGTACGTAGAATCTATCTTCTACAGCGTGGGCCATTTTTGCTCCGAACGACGAGTTAGTGTGCTTTCAAGGGATTTGTATTGGTAGATCGACGAACAATATCACTGAGTATAGTGCGTTGATATAACTTCTCTCTGATGCAATTTCATTTGGTATTAACCACATAATCATCAGGTTAGAATCACAACTTGTGCTACTACAACTTACTAGTGTTTATACTGTTAGAAATCCTACACTTCTTAGATTGTTCCTAAGAGTTCGACTTTTGGAGAGACATTTTGATTTCATTCAATATCAACACATTTCCAGAAATTTGAACACTTTAATTGATTAATTAGCTAATCAAGCTTTAGATAGACATTTGCGACATAGGTAAAGAAAGAATTCACGTCATTGAATAGCTTTGCGCATTAAACATAGGAAAAACTCTGAAAACTTATAGATAGATAGTTATAGGTTTTTACAAAATTTGTGCCCAAGACACGTTGGTCATCTGACCCCAAAATGTATGCAAAAATTCATAAGTAAACTAGTGGTGCTCATGATAGCACGCTATAGATCTAGCAATCCTACGGAGAAACCGCATCCAACGGTTAGGAACCCCAATTGTGTGTCTCTTTAGTCGCATGGGAAGCTCTTCGATCTGGAAATCCAGAATCCCAAAGGTCAACCCCTCTATGTGCTGCTGGAGCTCAGTAAGAGTCTCAGCCATATCAAGGTCCTGAAGGACTGCTCTCTCGACAACCCTCTCTGCTGGCACATCCGTTTCGCGCTCTAGTTCCTCTATTGGTTGAACGTGACCGATATCTGCATTACATTAAAACATTTTGTTTAGTCTTGGAAAGAAATCAAAACACAAAAAAATTTGTATAAACCTTATAAAAATAAAAAAACATGGTCAAATCAATCTTACCTATTGCACCCCACTGAGCGCCTTCTGGTAAAACTAGATCTGGATCTCCTCGGAAGTCGATGCCTGCATATGCATGCTCATTGATGGAGACGATCTGTCGCCTGAACCATGCAGTCAAGAACACAACGGTCAAATGGCCTGAATGCCGACCCATGAGTTCTACCCATATCTGCATTCGAGGATCTCTAGGACTAGATATATCCAATGTTACATGTTGTGGCTGCATCAGTGGAATCTATTCCAAAGCGAAGGAGATAAGGATTGAACCATAACTGAAATTTTTCTTCCTTCCTCCCTTTTATTTATTCAGTTGTTCCTTTATTTGAGATAGAACAGCTTCAGACCAGTTGAAAATGTTGGCTCCAAGCATTCCAACGCATACTGCATATATGATCTGTTTGCCACATGGAGTGTGACGATGCCAGCTAGTTTAGCAATCGTGAATAGGATGGTTCTCAGAGGCAAATCCCTGACATCACGGATGTTTATTTTTCCATCTTTGCTAGGTTATGACCTCGGATAGCAATACTGCATAACATAATCCCTCGCTGTTTCTCCTCCAACGGTGGATCCCGTGAGTGCAATGGGCAAACCTCTCCTCGACAAACCTGTGAGAAAATACACATCCTCAACTGTTATGGACAACACTTGATTTTTTATGTGAAATTCCTCTATCACTGGATCCCATGCTCGAACAAGGAACTCCAAGAGTTCTATTTTTTGCCTCATTCCCGACAATTTAAAGTACTTAAGCAGCCCGTAATCTCTTAAAGCTCTTACAGTACCCGGATCATTCAAGGAAATCATATCTTTTTATTCATGTTCTCTTTCTCTCCATGTAATCGTCATTATTATCCAATGGAAACCTGAAAATCAAACAAAATAACCATTAGATACCCTTCATTTCAAAAAACTAGGCAAATTTTGAGCACATCGTGAAAATAAAAAACACGAATTGTGCCCAACGCACTCCCTAGGTGAAGACAATGCGTTGCATATGAAGGTACCCTTCACTGTACCTGCTATGCAACGCAGGTTTTGATGTACAAGGGTGCGTTGCCCTCATTTTGAGTAAAATTTACCCTAGGGGCCTCAAAACCCTAAAAATCTGCAAAGAATGGAAATTAAATGAATACTGAAAGAAGGAGGAGGTTTTTGCTACTGACCTGGATCAGATGGTGATGAAATCCGTCCACATAAACGATCACAATCAACGACTGAAGTTCGGGGGAAAAATCAAGTTCAAAGCTCCAAAATGCAAATGGTAACTATGGAATGGTAAAATGAATAGTGAAACTACTTTATATAGTCATTTAATTACTTGCAAATTAAATTTATTGCTATGACTATGGTTTTGTTATGTTTTTATCATGAAACAGGTATTTTTAATCAATTTGCTGTTGTTCTGAACATGAAATACAACTGACGAACAGATTAGTCATGCAAATTTATTTCAAAGAAGGATTTGACCACAAAGCATAATTTTTCTCCTTATTTTTTGAGCTTTGATAAAAATGAAAAAGGATTTGAAGCACACTTTTATCTCTTTTTTGAGCTTTGATAACAGCGAAAAATGAACCCCTGGAGTCTTCTTTCAGCTCTTTTCAGACTTCGATAATGTGAAAAGATTGCCGAGCACTTTTCATTCCGAGCTCGTTAAAGTAAATGAATTGATATCTACTCAGTATAAGTTTAACCCTTTTCTGGACTGAGATGGATTATTTATGAAAAAGGAATACCTTGGTTAAACATGACCAAAGAGGTTCTTTCAGATATTGTTTTACACTTTTTTTTATCTGAGAGACAACTTTACGAAAAGGTACCTTTGGAGTCCTCTTTCGTCCTCTTTTTCAGACTCTCTAAACATGAAAAAGGACCAGGCTGTCATTGTCGTTAAGCTCGTTAAAACATAAAATAGCGACAGGCTTGTCAATCATGGCAAGAATCGAGTTTCATTCATCGCTAGACTCGTCAAATTATTAAATAGCGATACTTTATTCTTTATTCGCCCGAAGGGTTGAATTATATATCAAGCAAATGTTATCCTCCTCAAGCTTGTTAAAAAATAAAGAGGTACTGGTCGACAAATGACTGGGGAAAATTTGGGAAAAGCAAGGAAAGTTTCTTTGTGGTAGCAAATCGCTCTTGAACATGAAACTTCTTTCACTCCATGTCCGTCACTGTTTGGGTTGGGTAATCATCTTGACGGTTCATTCACACCTATGGTTCATCATACCTTCACTTCAGTTTTGGGTCAATGTTTCCAACTCATCACAGTGTCGCCGATATGTTCAAGAGAAGTCATCCAGTGATTTAGAACTCATCCATCTGCAATACTCATAAACCTTCATTTTCATGACTGTCATCCCTTACAATTGCAATATCAAGTCATACCCTTGTCTCCGAAATCAGTAACTCCAGTTTTGCAATAAGGTGACTTCCTGTCGACTACAAATCAAAATCTAGGAAGTTCACTTAGAAACATCAGATTCCAGTACCATGAGGCTTGTTACAACACCGAAAAGATCCTCGCTTCCGGACTTTTGACCGAAAGATTTTGTTTGGCGTTCGACATGAAATCATGTATTCATGCCTTACGAAATGTACTGCAGTACCTTGAGGGCCATTTTCATTAATGGTGGTTCTCTTGTGTTTGTTAACAGCTTTCATTATTGGCTGGTAATCAAACGATGTATTTCCATGTTCGATGACAAATCATATATTCGCATGGCTAGACTTGTACCCGAATGATCAAGTGAATGAGATAAGAAGACCCCGTATCTAGTTTCAGCCATCTGGGCTGCAATTTCAGGATTGTTGTACACATCATCTGTATGGTGACCTTACATACAAATTGTCATCCAAACATGGGCCTATATCTGTAGGAGATGTCTGCATCTGGGCAACATTCCAATGTAGACGACTTTCTGAATTATGTACATGTTATTAGATTGTTTTATGTGCTGACTATGGGAATGCCTACCCTCAACAATTATGATCAATAGAGGATTTATCATGATATAATGTATTGTAAGATTGATGCAGGTGACCGTTCTGCATTTTTTCCAGTCTCATCACAGTGTAAAGCATTTCAATCAAATGTTCTTATTATTTGGATCTCATGCTTTAGGGGGAAATTGTTATAGGTAAATTTGGGCATCATTCCCAATGACCTGGTTAACTGGGCAACATCTCTAGGATCGATGATCAGAAGGGTCTATCATTCCCTATAATATTAGTTTTTATATGCTCTAAGACAGGAAACATTCATGAATCAAACAAGATTTTCATCAAAGCAAGACTTTTCCATGGTTTGAAGCTTATTATTAAACATGTGGGAGCTCACCAACGTAGGCTCTAAGGGGCCTAAGTGCGTTTCATATGCAGGTAGCTCCACTCTGGGCTACTTTGCAAAGCACTTCTCGACATTCAAAGGTGCGTTGGTCAGATTGGGAGTGAAATTCTCATTGTTCCAGAATCTCCACTTGGCCAGTGTCTTCTAGAAGGGTTCACATGTGTCATGCTTCAGATCCAAGTGTCCATTGACATCTACATGACTAGAAAACATGTCTTGCCTATTTTTGGAATGAAATTTATTGCAAAACAACCTACACTTCATCTATAAATTGAACACAAAGCTAAGTGTTCAAGGAGGAAGATTTTGAGTAGAGAAATGATGTAGAATTTTCAATAGAGAGTTTGATTTGTGGAGCTGTTGGTGGAGAGGCTTATGTTATGAAGAGACTAAGGAAATCTGCTGGAAGGTCACAATGAATTAGTCACTTGGTTGTAACCTCTCCTTCTATCATCAATAAAGAGTACTTCTTGTTTTTCCCTACATGCATCCATGTTTACTTTGATTTTCCATGTTGCAAAATCTTTGTTGATGAATGTAGTTTATGCTTAACTGATTTGGCTAATTAACTTGAATAGATATCTAGATTATTGTATCTTCTGCTGTTTCAGTGCTCTTTCTTGCAGGAAGCATTCAACTATTTGAAACTGCTTGAAGTTGAGGCTGTAGTGGAAGCGACAGAAAGGAGCCATTTGGAAGCGACTGAAACAAGTAAGCATCCAATCCTCTCTGTATATCTGTTTTGAGTTAGGAAAAAGGGTAGTGCAGTCTTTCACCTATTTTTCTAGACTAGACACTGGTCTAGGAAAGCGTAATTTATCCGTACATTACAATTCTGGCCCAACACATCTCAATTCAACGATGGCATATTTAAATATATAAGAAATCGAACAAATTGAGAACCGGAACTAGATATAGTGATCAATCCGAGTTTCTAGTGTCTCAGTGAGCTAAAAACTCGCTCGATTCACACAGCACCCGATCACTCTTATATAATTGAGTCCACTTTGTCCCTTCCATTGGAAGTTTGGAGATCTCAGCAATTAATTCTTCAGAGATTGGTATAATTCCACCTTTAACTATGGCATGCCCTTCCCGTAGGAATTCAATTACTATGTCCGTGTTGAGCCCTTGTAGCTTGTCCAAATATGAAATCCAACCAGATTGCTGGAGAATAGTGAGAGCCAATTATGTAACTTGAAAGTTTGTGGGGTCATTGCAAAGATAATTTCCACCCATAGCTACTATGTTTTCGGAACTGATTTCTTCACCCTTCTGCATGCGCTTCTCTCAGCTCTATTAGTTAAAAACAATAAAACCACTGCATGCAAATCTTATAAAATATATGATTAGAAATGTGATTGCATGCCGTTAATGTAATGATTCTATTATCCAATCAGCTTATCCAAACAGAGTCTCATAATTATTTTGCATGCCTGTTTATTATAGATATTTGCACCCCTTCCAATGAGAGAAGGGGTCCATAGCCTTTAAGCACAAGAAAAGAGGAAAAATGGCAACAATTATGAATGCACATGAAATAGAAGTCAGAGGTTGGTAATCATAGCAAATGTACATCAGGTGGAAATGACCAAAAAGGGAGAAAATCAGAGGAGAAATTATTATGAATTTTTTTCCAATTTTGACGGTATAATATGACGGAAGCATGATCGGTGACAGATTATGACGGATGTTGTTATCACTTAATTCGGAAAAATGAAGATAATTCATCCAAAATCAAAGTTGATTATGCATGTAGGTTATTATGATGACAACACTTAGTCAAACAGTACATTCTGCTTCAGGAATGGATAAATAGGAGATATGGGCATGTAAAATAGTTGGCTGTTTGTCAAAAATACTCCAATACCACAAGCAGAGCCACTACTACCAGTAGGCATCCATAGCCTCGACAGGGTTGCTGTTTTAACCCCAAAAAAATGAGCCAGAATCCTCTATTTAAAAGTAGACACTTTGATTATTTTCTGGAGAGACCACTATGCTGGTGTGGTGTCCAGATAGTCATAGTGCCATTCATGGGGATTTAACAGAGTGATTAGGTCGGCTCGTGATGGGACCTCCCGTCCTTCAAGCAATTTTAGCTGTCGAGAAGGTCACTACCCTGGTGTGGTGGCCATTGTGGGAATGTCACCTGTTAGATCCTCATGATCATGGTAGGTTGGCTCGTAAGGAGACCCCCTATCCTCTCTTTTTACATCGAATTATATTTTCTTTAAGTATAAATGGAGAGAGGCTCATTAACTCCTTAAGAGTTAGGGACGGTGTAAGAAGTAAAAAGAATGCCAATATAAATAATGCCCTTATTCCTATATCCTCATGCCAACAAGAATTACCACTTGAGAGTGAAAAAAAGATAAACCAACATTCAACTATGACAATGGATTGTGTGATAATATGCCTGAACAGGAGATATCCAGCCATTCATTGTATAGATAAACCATGTCAGCTTCCGAAGTAAAGATATCCATCAGAATTTCAAAAGAACATAATATTAGTAATATCACTGCTTTTCCCCCTTTTAGGTGCAAATTCCTCATTCAATAAAATGGTTTTTATGGCAAGAATGTGTAAAGAAAGAGTGGATATTAAAAGGAAATCATCAAAATACAGAAAAAAAAAAGTTTGCTACTTTGAACAACAAATTTTGTAAAAACACAAAACAACAGATTGCAGTTGTTCAATGGTTTGAAAAACAGTTTTTCAAATGGATTGAACAACAACTGTTTAATGGAGTTGAACAAGAAAATTAAAATTAAAAAAAACATGCTAAAAAAAATAGCTGTTCAATTGGATTGACCAGCAGTTGTTCAATTGGATTGAACAAAAACTGTTCAATGAACAACATCTATTCAATTGGATTGAACAAAAACTGTTCAATGAATAAAAAAAATTTTCTTTTAAAAAAAACGCAAAAAAAAACGGCTGTTCAATTGGATCGAACAACAACTGTTCATTCTATTGAACAACATTTGTTCAATGGATTGAACAAAAAAAAAAAAATGCTGAAAACATCTGTTCATTTGGTTCGAACAACAACTGTTCAATCAATTGAACATCAATTGTTCAATTGTTTGAACAACAGTTGTTCAATTGTTTGAACAACAAAAGCAATCAAACACACAAAATAAAAAGAATGCGACTATTCATTTGCTTCGATCAACAACTGTTCAGTCGATTGAGCAGTAGCTGTTCGATTGATTTGAACTGCAGAAACAATCAAAAGAGAAAGAAAATGGAATTCTTTTATACAATGATGAAAAAATTACAGTCAAATATAGGAATATATATATATATATATATATATATATATATATATATATATATATATATATATATATATACACTATTTACAAATAAATAAGTAACAAATTTTTATGAAGTTGAAGCTGCTGGGTCATTATTCCCTACAACTAAAATTTGGATAGTGGGATCGTCATGCATTTGCTGGAAGAAAGACTCTTTTGTAAGTGGTTTATGATAGAGGCGCACTCAATGTCCATTGAATCAAAAGGCAAAGCTAGATCCATCTATGGTGGTCAAGGTAATGGTACCGTTGCTGTGCACTTCTTGAATTTCATATGGCTCGAGCCACCTTATTTGTAACTTACTCGGGAAGTCTTGGAATCTGGAGTCGTAGAGGATTGCCCAATATTCTTTCTGGAATGTCTTCTTTTTGATGAGGCTGTCATGCCACTTAGCCCGTTGTTGCTGAATAATTGCAGTGCGCTATAGAGCAAGTAGCCGTGCTTCATCTAATTCATTTATATGTTGAAGTCTTTTAACTTGGGCCTTTGTCAAATCCAACCCCACTTCCTGGGCTGTTCTAAGAGTCTTTACCTCAAATTCAATGGGAAAATTGATTTCGTTCCAAATATCAGGTGGTACGGAGAATATTCGGTAGTTTTTCACAAAGTTTTGCGATAAGCCCACAAGGCCTCTGGAAATATAGTAGCCCAATCCTGACGATGTGTTGAGACTGTTTTAGTGAGAATTGCCTCGATGACTTTATTGGTGCTTTTGACCTGCCTGTTCCCTTGCGGGTGGTAGGGAGAGGTGACTATGAATGACATGGTGGTTCCGCATAGTGGCTGAAATTTTATTCCCTACAAACTGTGCCCCTCCATTAGTTATGACTTCCCTAGGTAAGCCATACCACACAAATAACTCAAAAATAAAATTGATCACAGAATCTTCCGTAGCTCTTGGCAAAGCCACTGTTTCTACCCACTTCATCAAATAATATGTAGAAATCAGTATGTAGGCCTTCTGATTTGATGGCGGATTGAATGGCCCAACAAATTCCAATGCCCATCGTTCAAAATGTTCTACTACCAACTGTGGCTGCAATGGCATCTCATCGGATTGACCAGGACGACCCATCCTTTGGCAATTGTCGTAGGCTTGAACATATTTCTTTGCATACTTAAAGATTGTGGGATAATATTAGCCCATTTGTAATACTTTGTGCCCTGTCCTGTGATCTGCAAAATGTTCGCCACATGGTTCATCATGGTAGGCCTTCAAGATGTCATGGATCTTGTCTTCTCGAATGCATATGCGTATATGCATATCAACTCCTGTATGGAAAAAGTATCCACCAATCTAGGAGAATATAGCACTGTGTTGAACAATCAACTTATGTTCTTTTGTTGTCGAGTGTCTCGACATATTTCCTACTTCCAGATAATTCACTACATCTGTGTACCATGGCGCTTTTACTGCCACAACAAACAAATTCTCATCAGGGAACTGATCATCCACCGCCAGTGGGTCATTTGTCTTTGGGACTCTAGATAGGAAGTCTGCAACTACATTCTCCTTCCTTGGACAGTCCTTAATAGTTATATCAAACTCCTGTAAAAGCAACAACCAATGAGTCACTCTTCCATTTGTAATAGGTTTATTAGCTAAATATCTAATGGCAGAACGATCGGTATACATGAATAATTGGTAGCCAGTTATGTAATGTCTAAATTTACTTATAACATAAATGACAACCAAGAATTCATTTTCGGTCACTGTATAATTTAATTCAGCAAGAGTGAGATTTTTGCTGACATAGTAAATAACATCGGGCTTCTTGTCCTCCTCTTGACCGAGAACAAATCCTATTGCTGTATCTGATGCATCCGAAGAATTATGAAAGGGAAACTCCTAATTGGGGCCGCACAAGATTGTTGATGTCGAGACCAGTTTCTTCAGATATGAAAAACCAGTGTCACATTTGTTAGACCAATGGAATTCAAAATTTCCAGTTAATGCATACAAAGGCACAAAAATTTGTGAAAAATTCTTTATGAACCTACGATAGTACCCTGCATATCCAAGGAAACTACGTACCTCTATCTAAGTACAAGTTGTGGCTAATAAGAGAACTACCTCTATCTTTGATGGATCTACTTGTATTCCAGCTTCAGAGATGTAGTGTCCTAGGATCTCGCCTTCGGTCATCATCATGTGACACTTTTCGTTGCTCAAGCATAATCTAGTAGCAATACATCGTTCCAATAATTTTTCCAATGTTTGCAGTGCCTGATCGAAGTCATCTCCATATGGAGTGAAGTCATCCATGTAGACCTTGAGCCCTTCATTTATTAAATCAGAAAAAATACTAAGTATGGCCCTTTGAAATGTTGCTGGGGAATTGCATAAAAAAAATGGCAATACTCTATAGGCAAATGTACCCCACGGTTAGGTGAAGGTTATTTTATCTTGGTCTTCAGGGGCTATTTGGATTTGATTATAGCCACTAAAACCATCAAGAAAGGAAAATAACTGCTTTCCTGCCAATGTATCAAGGACCTAATCAATAAAGGGAGGGGGAAGTGGTCTTTCTGTGTGGCTTTGTTCAGCTCTTTGTAATCCACACAGATTCACCACTTACCATTCTTTTTAAGGACGACCACTAATGGAGAGACCCATTTGCTGTATGAAATAGGATAAATGAAGTTTACATCTAGAAACTTATGTAATTCATCCTTTACAATGTCTTTTAGATGCGGATTTAATCTTCGCTGAGGCTGCCGAATGGGGTGAGCATCCTTTTCAGTGTAAATATGATGTGTGCACAACTGGGGATCTATACCCTTCATGTCTAGGTAGTCTCAGGGAAAAGCTCCTTTATATTTTTGCAAGACTTTAATGAGCTTTTGCTGTTGGCCATTATCCAAACTGCCATTGATGTTTAAAATTTTACGTGGTTCGATTTCTATTGGCATGCTCTTACGAACATCAGTTGTGGGTATATGCTGGTTATTGGTATCAGATAGAGGGCGTTCTTGTGCTTCGTTATCAAGAACTTCCTTTAACATTTGGCACTTTAAATTTCCTGAAGTAGATGATTGATTTATAAAGTTATCGATTACATCATCCTCAGTTTGATCTTTGAATTCTAGTGCTTCAACTATTGTCAACGGTGAATGAATGCTTTGTTCCCAGTATGCAGGTGGTTGTTTGTGAATATTTATAGTGGGAAGACATGGTTTGGCAGGGGGGTATATAGAAATATTATTTATGGCATCTCCTTTAGCAATGGTCATGTTGCCTGTTCCACAACCTATGTAAGCATTAGCCGTCGCTAACCAAGGTCGTCCCAATATCAGGGGATGTCCATCTAATCTACTTTTTGGGTTAATAACTAAAAAATCTTCCGGGTATTCCCATGAGTCCAAAAAAACTAGGATATCCTGTAATGTACCTTCTGTTTTAACAACAGATCGATTAGTAAGTTCCAGCAAGGTAGAGGTGGGTTCCAAGGCTGTTATACCTAGTGTTTCATAGGTTTCTGTAGTTAGAATATTAATAGTTGCCCCCAAATCAACTAATGCATTTGAAAAAGAGCGGCCAAAATTCTGGACTATGAGTATGCGGTTTTCTAGATCCTCATATTTTATTGGTGTTTCTTTACCCAAAATTAAATTTGACAGTGTCCCTACTACATGAACAGTTGGTAAAGTATTTTCTTTCCTCACAAGTTTTTTTACACACAATTCTTTAGTTGTTTTAGCACAAATAGGGATGTCTTGTATGGCCTGTAAGAGAGGAATTTTAATGCAAACATTTTTTAATTCCCCTATGAGATCAAAATCTGAAGAGACAATTGGCCTGGGTATTACTAATATCTCAGGGAGTGGAGGAGAGGAAATAATAATATTTTCAAGATTTTTTTGGTCGACTGTGTCCCTCCTTTGTTCTATCTCTGTCTCGGTCACAGTCGATTGTTTAAGTACTGTTGGAATTGAAGACTCAATTTGTGGCAAGGAGGAATCTTCTTGAGGTGAAATAATGTGCCCTGATCTCAACCTAAGTTCATTACATTCATTATGTTCAGTTTCAAAGTCTGGATTCTCAATAATTTGGATCAGCTAAACCGGTCTATTATTAGGATTAGGATTTGGTTGAGCTGGAAGTTGAGGGCATATGATAGGCTGAGGATTTTTTTGTACTGGGTATGGAGTTGGTAATGTGGTTTGAGTTTGAGCCCCTGTTCCCATAGGTAAATTGGTGATTCCCAGGGTTGTTGCCAGTTTTGAGACCATTTTTTTTTTGTGAGCTGGAGGTAGGTCACTAGGATTGATACAGATTGTTTGGCCAGTATGGAGGAGAGAAAGTAAAACTCAGCCAACCGTTACCTGGAGAGGATTGAGTTGGCCAAGGGGGCATGGAAAATGATTGGGATGGCCAAGCAGAAAAGGGTGATTGGTTTTGCCATGCTGCTCCAGAGTTCCGTTGATTAAATTGTGAAGAAGGAAAGAATTGAGACAGGTCTTGTGACATATCTGTTGGTCGGGCTTGCCACTGTCGACATTGATTCATTAGGTATAATGGTTCTGTTTCTTCTTCTGCTTCTTTGAAGACCACTTTAAACCCTGGAATTTAAGGGCATTGTTTAGTGGCATGGTCCTTGGTACAAATAGCACATGTTTGGACCATGTCTAATGGACATTTTCGCTGGTTGTGCTTCTTTCGGTAGCGTGAACCAAAAATAGCCAAGTTTTGTTATGCTAAAGCTTGCTTCTGCTGGGCTTGTAGGACATCTAGCTGTGTTGTAAGGGTGCCCAGGATGTCGGTTTTGAAATCTTCCAAGAGATTACCGAATTCTTCTCTGGTTACGCTGCCACTTGACTATTTGTAATTCCTGGTAACTGAATCTCGTTCGGCTGGTCTATTCCGCGTACTACCTCGAGAGCAACTGATACACAATGCAATAATATCATCATAATTTTCTTGATATATGTCCCCTTTTCCCATTATATTAAGTGTTTCTTCCCATTCTTCTTTCATTCCCTTAATCATTGTTGCTTTTAGGATATCTTTAGACAATGTAATATATGGCGATATTTGAAAATTATATTGAAATCGTTCAACATATTCTTCCAATGTTTCATTTTATTTTGCGGTCATGTTGAAGATTTCATCTTTTAGTTCTCGAGTCCGGCAGTAATCTTGGTATTTATTAGGAAAATATTTCTTCATTTGATCCCAATTATTAATGGTTCCCCCACCAAGCCCCATAAACTAGCGTAAAGCTGCCCCCTTCAATGTAGAGGGGAATAGTTTCAGTTTTTGAGGGTTAGTGGTGTAGTCATATCCCATACATAAGACATCAAATTCAAATAAAAATGCATTCATAGGAGCATTTGTAGCCGGATCAATAATGGGACACTCCAATGTTGATGTCCGTCTTTGGTTTTGATTATGTGCCATTTGATCAAAGATCTACCAATAATCTTAAGGGATTTCTTGATCTGGGAAAATAATTTGAGTGGAATTAGGAGGTGGATTTGGAGGAGGCTTTGCAGGACTACCTCGATTTGGAATGTTGGGTGTCTCTGTCTTAACGAAGATTTCAAGAGATCTAGGCTCTAGAGTTTTTATCCTTACAACAATACTGGTTTCTCCCTCTACCTCTTGCAAATTGCAAGAATTTCCCTCACATGAAGGGTCAGGACTCAAATTTTATATAGTCTGAAAACTTCATTTAGATCTTTCGGTTTCAATGTGGATCTCGGTGTGTGTTGCAGATGGTGAGGTTTCTGCCTGAGGGATTGTAGTAGGACTCTTTTCAGAGATGATTTTGGGTCCTACATATGCCTGAGATTCATCTTTCCTTATGATCGTCTATAAATGTTGTTCTGCCAAGGACCATCGATCCCTTGGGTTTTATGGATTTAGATGGGGGGTTTTGATCTAATTCTATCTTTTTCTTCCTAGTCATTCTTAAAAAAACAAACACCTATCATATTTAACCTCTGCACAATTGCTGAGAAGCGGGTCGGAGAGCAAGCGTTTTTCTTGCTAATACGCAGGGTCTTACCTCTCGTTTTCAATACCCAATTCTTTCACAACAAAAGGAAAAAATAAAAGACATCACTCCTAAAAACTCTCCCCAGAAACGACACCAAAATGTTGGCTCAAAAAGGTGACTGTTAAAGGTAACCTTAATGCTTCACATTAATCATCAACCTAGGGCAAGTCTGTTTATTTCAAGTGTGTAAGCAAAGTATATGCGAGTGAAATCAGAGGTCAACTACTCTAGATCATTGTAGGAAATAATATCTAATTCTCTAATTTCAATCAATTAATTCAAAAGTAAACTATGAAATACTTCACACCAATCAAAGGATGAAACTCTAGTCTAATCTTATGCAGAAAGTAAACACTCAATGCTGAAATTAAAGATCTTTTGAAATTGAACAACAAGCTTAATGATCAATCATATATTAACTTAATAATACTTAATAAATTGAACATCAATAATCTATTAACATTTTGCAATGGAATTCTCTATACTTCAACTAATAACAACTTTGAGAATTGAACAAAAAACCATACATTCACACTTGCAATGGAAAAACTCAATAAATAATCAATGTGCATAATTGAACAAAAACTACTTAACCACGCTGAAATCAATCTAATGAATGTAAAAATTGTTGGAAATGTTGTCATTGATGGCAAAAGGGATGGCAAAGGAGGAGTACCTGAACCAGCAAACTTTGAAGTAGAGAGGCAGCAGAGGAATCGGTGAATGCACTGCATGCATATGCTCGTACCGAATAAAAAATACGTGGTTGGATTATGTGTATATAGTCCGTTTGAACTCTCTGTGGGAGTACAGGTTCATAAGTAAGGACTCGTGAGCAATTGTTATTTAATTGTGGAGAATTCCTTGCGTCTTTGAGAAATTATATGAGATTTGGAATTTGGCTTCTGTATGGCAATTGAAACGCGTATACCCTGTAATTGGTTTAATGATTTGCTGTGCATGATTGGGGAGACTCTCTGTATAGACGGAGTGAGGTTAAATTCATGTTCGAGCACTGTGTTTATAATCTAGGAATACAGTAAAATGGTCCTATTCCTCGACTGAGTATGGGAGGAGAAGCGAGACTATAACTTGGCACAGTATTGGTTCGAAACTGACTCAACCAACTAGGCTGAGGAAGTGGTGATTGCATGAATGACGACGGAATGTGAAGCTAGATGGAACTTGGAGTAAAGAAACGAAACCACGAGGAGGAACGGGGAACAGTAACGGTGGTTTCTGGTATTCATCGCACCACTCTTATACGGAAAGTGGTATTGAAAATTTTGGAGTGATTCCATAGAAGGGCCAACACGTGGCTCCAAAGGCTCAGGGAAAACCACTTCCACTATGTGCCATCGTGTGTTAATCATCGACCAAAGACCCCGCGCGATATCGATACAAGCTGTTGATCTGGAGGCTCGATATCTAACAGTGATCGCGCGCAGGATTTGTACGAAGTTTAATTAAAGGTACGGTGTATGCATTCCACGATTGTATTGTGGGCCTAGGACCTAAGGACTATTATAAACATTTGATTTTAATGCGTCCGTTATTAAAATAAGGGTCGACGATAAAGTTGAAGTTCGTAACATATTACATGTCACCAAGGATATTAACGTTGATCGAATACAATATAGTTTAACATATGCGTCCGCCGAGGGTTAAACAAGGTATGCCATTTATGCGTTATATGGCTCATTTTATAATATGGAACATGGTGGTATGTTGATAGAACGTCAACGTTATAAGCGCTGATCCTACCTTAAGGCTGGACAGGTCCGTATTAGAGTTGGTAATTCATTCTAAACTCCAGTTAAATGAATGGAGGCAGTACATATACCTTGAGATATTATGTGCGTATAATGTTTGATTATGCAACGTGGGTGTCATATGAATTGTGGATGGTTGAGTGCATTGGTTCCATTTTGACAAAGGACTTGTTATATTGGGAGATATAAGGGTTGCCTTTAGGCCTATGAAAATTATCAAGGTATTCATTAATCAAATTCTAGGAATTTGATAAATGGATTGAAGAAAGGATTAAGAAGACCCTTATTGAAGAAACAGACAGGAACTGGGCATTGCGAGATTGTCAGGATGGCACAATCCTGCCAAAAGGTATGGGTCCGATGGGGTTATTAAGAATTACAGTTTGGATGTATATACATACTCGATGCACACTATAATGCTGAACCAAAGTATATAAAACAATTTCGACAAAGCAGCAGAAAAAGACAAATCCAGAAAAGGAGCTGAGTGAAATTGAAATGTGTAATTAAAATGTGAATGTAAATGTTGTAATTATTTTTATTGTATGTGATGCAAAGGCAAGTATCCTAAGGAAAAGACAAGATCCCACTGTAGCATGGAAATTTGTACATATTTTAGTAATTCTAAAAATGAGTTGGAAAAAGGAATAAGAAGACAGAAGCCAAAGAGTCATGACTGTTCACTCAAAATTCCTTGTGAAATACAAACAGTCATGTGAGAATTTCTATATATAATATCAATTTGATAAGCTCAAGAGAGAGAGAGCAAATATAGAGAATGCGGAATATATAAGAATAACACAGAGAAGATTAAGAGAAGAAGAGCAGATACAGAACACAACTGATATCTGGAGTAAATCAACAAACATTCAGTTTGATAAATTGAGGAAGTTGGAGCTTCCCTATCAATTTGCAGCTTGATAGCTGTCAGTTGTAGCTGACTAAGGTTGAAGCCTCGTGTAGGTTGGTGCTTGCAGAAAATTGAAGGGAGTTGGTGCTTCCTTGCAAGTTGTAGCTTGCAGAATTGAGGTTGGAGCCTCCTATAGGTTGGTGCCTGCAGAAAAGTAGTGGTGAGAGGGAGTTGGAGCTTGCGTTTGCATTACAACAATAATGAGATGTGGTTTTCTCCCTTTATGGGTTTCCACTCATAGCTGGTGTCTTTGTGCATGATATTTATGTGTTGATCTGAATTATATCATCTTCTTAATACCTGTTTCTCTCATATTAAGTCTACTGTTATATTATATTAATGCTTGCTGCTTACATTCTAAGATTACTCATATATTAAATTGGATATGAAATGAAGGTATAAATAAGTTTAATGAAAAGTTTTAAAAGGTTCAGGAATGTGCTAAACTAATTCACCCCCCCCCCCCTCTCAGTTTAACTAAAGGTGCAACAATTGGTATCAGAAAGGTGTTCCTTTGTTCAAGTCTAACAACCGAAAAGAGATCCTAGGTTCCCAAGATGGCTAGTAAAGAAGGATGCTCAACCAATAAAGCCCCTTTATTCACCGGTGAAAATTATGCTTTCTATAAAATAAGAATGAGGACATGCTACAATGTTCCTAGGAATAGAAGTCTGGGCTGTGGAATTAGGACAAGCCCCAAAGGCAAATCGTACACAGAAAGAAACAAAATACTGTGGCTAATGCAAAAGCCATGAATGCCATCTTGAATGGATTAGGGAAGTGTAGTTTATTAAAGTAATGCACAAAGACACTCGCAAAGAATATATGGGATACTCTTGAGAACATACATGAGGGAGACAAGAAAGTGAAAGACCGCTACTTCAAGTCTATAGAGCCCAGCTTGAGAACTTAAAAATGAATGATGATGAAGACATAACGCGCTTCTTTCTAAAAGCCGCAAAAAATTAACAATATGAAAGCTCTTGGAGAAAAAATGCCAGAAAGTATAATTGTGCAAAAGATTCTAAGATCTCTTCCATCCAGGTTTAATCCAAAGGTGTCTGCAATAGAAGAAACAACTGATTGGGAGACCTTGACCATGAACCAACTACTTGGAAATCTAACAGCCTATGAAATGAGGCTCCCACAGAAGAAGACAAGTACGAGGGAGACAACTTTTAAATTAGAAAAGAAGAAAGAAGAAGAGGGAGACATATGCTCTTGCTCAGATGAAGAAGAGGCAAAATTTGTCAAGAAATTGGATAGAGGATTAGGTAAATACAAAGGTAAAATTCATTTTAAATGCTTCAATTGTGGAAAAGTTGGACACTATGCTGCTAAGTGTCCTCACAAGAAAGCAAGGAATAGACCTCAAGAGTCAGAAAGAAATAAATCAAAGAACTGGCAGAAAGGAAAGAAGTTTAGCAAAAAATCCTTCTACGCTCAACAAGACAGCAATACATCTGAAGATTCAGATGAACCCTCAAGTGAAGAAGGAACCTCCGAATTCTTATTGATGGCCATAGAAGAACTTGAAGGACTCCTGTTAGAAGATGAAGAAGAAGAAGGGGAAGTCGACCTTGAAGGGGAGCTAAGAAGTGCTCTGGAAGAGATTGACAGAGTCAAACGGAAATGCAGAAAACAAAAGGACATTCTCCTCAAGTATGTACGAGAAGAACATAATTCAGAAGTCTTAAAGCAGCTAAAGATAAAGCTTGAAGAAGCCAAAAAGATAGAGGACATGTTACTTAAGCAAATCAAGGAAAAATCTCAAGAACAAGAGAAGTTGGAAAAAGAAGTAGTATGTCTCAGGAAGAAATTAGAAAATGCTCAAAGGAAAGTGGTCATAAATTCTTCTCAAACAACAAGCTCTAGTAAGTTGAATGAAATTCTGGGTGCTCAAAGATCTCCCATGATAAAAACTGGAATAGGCTATGAAGGAGAATCAAGTAAACACAAAGAAAAGGTTGACAGAGAGATTATTTTTGTAAAAGCCAAGAAGAATGATGAAGCAGCTCAAGCAATTCCTACAAAAGAAGAAATCTGTAAAGAGAAGGATAGAGATCAGAAGAAACCTCTAGTAACAAAGAATGCAATAAATATTAAGACAACATAAAAAGAATCATATGCCTTTGAATATGTCAAATTCAGAAGCCACCAAAGGAGATTCTTCCCTCCTATAAAGAATGCCACCTGTTATGTCTGCCACAAGCTGGGACACATTGCTGTATATTGCCATGCAAGGAGGAGTAATTCAAACCAGCAAAAGATGCAAACATTGAAAAGACTGCCTCAAGAAAACAAATGGAAAGTGACACCCCACACTGTATACAAAAATAAGTTTCTATGGTTATCAAGCTACTATAAGGAATTTGGTCATAAAATTATCGAATGTAGAAAGTATGGACAAAGATTGATGTTCAACACTCAAGGAGGCGAGAATCAGCAAATTCTATTCATACTCACAATACTGCAAAAACTATGATCAAATGCTTTATATGCAATCAAGCTGGACATATTCCTTCCAAATGTCCTCTGAAAGGATGTGATTCATCAACTCACAAAAGATACCAAACAAAAGGATGCCTGCAGTAGATAAAGAAGGTGAATAAATGTGACTTGGCTCTAACTGCTCAAGACCTGAAAAGCTAGTGGTATTTGGATAGTGGCTGCTCAAAACACATGACTGGAGACAGAAGCAAGTTTATAACTCTTAATGAAAAGAAATTTGGCAATGTTACTTTTGGCAATGATAAATCAGGTAAGATCAAGGGAAAAGGCTCAGTCAGCATAGACAATGGCAGAGGAAAGGCCCAAGAGGTACTATTTGTAGATGGGCTGAAAGAAAGTTTACTAAGTGTCAGTCAGATGTGTGACAAAGGCTGTGAAGTTCTTTTTAGAGCACAAGACTGTGAAGTTAGATCAAGCACCACAGGTAAGACTCTGCTCAAAGGTGTTTGAACAGAGAGCAATGTTTACATTGTGAAAGAGGAAGATGAAGCATGTCATCTTAGCAAACTTGAGGAGTCATGGTTATGGCATAAAATATTGGGACATCTCAGCTTCGATCACATCATCAAAATAAGCAAGAAGAAATCTGTCAGGTACATGCCAGAAATAAAGAAGCCTTCTAATACCATATGCAAATATTGTCAATTGGGTAAATAGACCCGCACATCCTTTAAGGCCAAAGAGGAGTCATCAACAAGAATACCACTCCAGCTTGTGCACATGGATTTGTGTGGACCTGCAAGAACTAAAACACCAAGTGGAGAATCCTACTTCATGCGGATAATAGATGATTTCTCCAGAATGACATGGCTTGCCTTTCTCAAGAATAAATCAGAAGCTCTGAACAAATTCAAAATATTTAAAGCATTAGCAGAAAATCAGACAGGATGCAAGCTGAAATGCATCAGATCAGACAGAGGAGGTGAATTCACTGATTATGACTTTGCAGACCTATGCAATTAACATGGCATAAAACAACAATTTACTAGTGCAGGAACACCTCAGCAGAATGGAGTAGCTGAAAGACAAAACATATCTATTCAACAAATTGCCAGAGGCATAATGCAAGAGAATAATATTGCTCAAACCTTCTGGGCAGAAGCAGTGCACACAGCAGTACATATCCTTAATAAAGCTCACTTAAGGCCAAGCAGTGACAAGACTCCTTATGAACTGTGGCATGGAAAGCCAACTTCAATCAAACATTTCAGAATCTTTGGAAGCAAGTGTTACATAAAGAATAATGATGAAAATCTTGGAAAATTTGATGCAAGAGCAGATGAAGGGATCTTTCTAGGATATGCCTCCAAAGGTAAAGGGTACAGGTGCTACAACAAGACTCTTCGGAAAATAGTAGAAAGCATTGATGTGAGATTTGATGAAGAACTTCCAGACAATACAAGAGATACTGATTGCTGCAATCCATCAGACAACCATGAAGAAGAAAACCAAGATGATGAGGAAAAATGCAAGACAACAGAAGATACATAGCTAAGTTCTAAAGCTCCCTCAAGATATACTCAGAAGAACCATCCTGAAGATCAGATCATCGGAGACAAGAGAGTAGGGGTCCAAACAAGAAGGCAGCTTACAGGACAAACTGAAGAAGTATACATAGCCATGTTGTCACAAATTGAGCCAAAGATATTTGAAGAAGCCAGCAAGGACAAATCTTGGGTAAATGCTATGAATGAAGAATTGGACCAAATTGAGAAAAAAAATACCTGGGAATTAGTTCCTAGACCCACTGAGAAGAATTTCATAGGCTCAAAATGGGTATTCAAAAATAAAATGAATGAGGAAGGACAGGTGATCAGGAACAAAGCCAGACTAGTCTTCAAAGGATATTCACAAATCGAAGGACTTGATTATGATGAAACATTTTCTCCTGTAGCCAGAATGGAAGCCATTAGAATGTTTCTAGCCTTTGAATGCTATCAAGACTTCAAGGTATATCAAATGGATGTGAAATCTGCATTTCTGAATGGAGATCTAGAAGAAGAAGTCTACATGGAACAACCATAAGGTTTCTCTTTAACATACAAAGAAGACTGTGTGCAGACTGAAAAAGGCCCTATATGGAATGAAACAGGCTCCTCATGCTTGGTACTCAAGACTGGATAAATATCTACAAAAACGAGGATTTGAGAGAGGTGGAGTAGACAACAATCTATATATAAAAGCCCATGAAAATAAACTCCTGATTGTTGTAGTATATGTTGATGAAATTATGTTTGGAAGCAACAGAGAAGAACTAGCAAAAGGGTTTGCTGATGAAATGAAAACAGAGTTTGAAATGTCTATGATTGGAGAGCTTAGCTTCTACTTGGGACGGCAAATTCAGCAAAATAACACAGGAACATTCATTTCACAAGAAAAGTACTTAAAAGAAATATTGAAAAAGTTCAAAATGGAGGACTGCAAGCCTGTGTCAACTCCCATGAGCACGGGATGCAAATTGTGTGTTGATGATGGATCTGCTGATATATATCAAAAACTCTACAAATCCATGATAGGTAGCCTGCTGTATCTGACAACATCAAGACTAGACATCATGCTAGCAGTAGGACTAGTGGCTAGATATCAAGCAGCACCTAAACAAAATTATCTTCTTGCAGTCAAAAGAATATTCAGATATCTACAAGGAACAACACAATACAGACTTTGGTATCCTAAAGGCAAAAGCTTCACTTTAACAGCATATATAGATGCAGATTGGGCCAGCTGTGTAGATGACAGGAAAAGCACAAGTGGAGGTGCTTTCTATCTAGGAGAAAGTCTGGTGGCATGGTTAAGCAAGAAACAAACATCTATCTCTCTGTCTACAGCTGAAGCAGAATATATAGTAGCAACAACATGCTGTACACAAGTCATGTGGATGAAGCAAACTCTTCAAGACATGAAGGTAAGCATTGATGAACCTATCTCAATTAAATGTGCTAATACAAGTGCTATAAGTATATCTAAAAATCCTGTGCTTCACTCAAAAACCAAACATATTCCAATCAAGTATCATTTTCTCCGAGAACAAGTGGCTCAGAAGACAGTAAGGCTGGAATATGTACCAACAAGAGAACAGAAAACTGATATATTTACCAAACCTCTTTCCAGAGAACCATTTCAATATTTGAGAGATAAACTAGGGGTAGTATCTGTAGATGCTACTCTCTGATATAAAGGGAAAGCACAATTTCAGGGGGAGAACAGAAATGAAAATATCATTCCAGGGGGAGATCAACCAAGCAAGAAAAACTTAAAATAGGTCCTTATGATCAAAGGATTATGGAAAGAATACAAGTTCAAACATACTCAAAAGTGTTCTCTCAACAACTCCTTTACACCAGAGAGAAGAAATGCTAAGACAAAATCTACACTAAGAAATGTGCAACCCTTTGCCATTGATGTCAAAGGGGGAGGAAAAGCAGGTAATAGAAGACAGGGTGTTCTAAAAGAAGCTAGATAGAGGAAGGCTTGGAGGAAGCATTGGATTATTGGTGGATGTGTTGCCATCAATGCCAAAGGGGGAGACTGTTGGAAATGTTGTCATTGATGGAAAAAGGGATGGCAAAGGAGGAGTACCTGAACCAACAAACTTTGAAGCAGAGAGGCAGCAGAGGAATCGAGGATAGACCTGTACAGACCTGCTCAGACTGAATAAAAATCTGTGGTTGGATTATGTGTATATAGTCCGTTTGAACACTTTCTGTGGGAGTACGGGTTCATAATTCAGGACTTGTGAGCAATTTTTATTTAATTGTGGAGAATGCCTTGCGTCTTTGAGCAATCATATGAGATTTGGAATTTGGCTTCTGTATGGAAATTGAAACGCGTATACCCTGTAATTGGTTTAATGATGTACTGTGCATAATTGGGGAGACTCTCTGTATAGACGGAGTAAGGTTGAATTCATGTTCAGGCACTGTGTTTATAATATAGGAATACAGTAAAATGGTCCTATTCCTCAACCGAGTATGGGAGGAGAAGCGAGACTATAACTTGGTGCAGCATTGGTTCGAAACTGACTGAACCAACTGGGTTGAGGAAATGGTGAATGCACGAATGACGACGGAATGCGAAGCTGGATGGAACCTGGAGTAAAGCAACGGAACCACGAGGAGGAACGGGGAACAGTAACGACGGTTTCTGGTATTTTTTGCACCACTCTTATACGGAAAGTGGTATTGAAAATTTCGGAGCGATTCCATAGAAGGGCCGACACGTGGCTCCAAAGGCTTGGGGAAAACCACTTTCACTGTGCGCCTTCGCGCGTTAATCATTGACCAAAGACCCCGCGCGAAATCGATATAAGCCGTTGATCTGGAGGCTCGATATCTAATGGTGATCGCTCGCAGGATTTGCACGAAGTTTAATTAAAGGTACGGTGTATGCATTCAACGATTGTTTTGTGGGCCCAGGGCCTAACGACTATTATAAACATTTGATGTTAATGCGTCGGTTATTAAAATAAGGGTCGACGATAAAGTTGAAGTTCGTAACATATTACATATCACCAAGGGTCTTAACATTGATCGAATACAATATAGTTTAACATATGTGTCCGCCGAGGGTTAAAAAAGGTATGAAATTTATGCGTTATATGGCTCATTTTATAATATGGAACATGGTGGTATGTTGACAGAACGTCAACGTTATAAACGCTGCTCCTACCTTAAGGCTGGACAGGTCCGTATTAGCGTTGGTAATTCATTCTAAACTCCAGTAAAATGAACGGAGGTGGTACATATATCTTGAGATATTATATGCGTATGATGTTTGAATATACGACATGGGTGTCATATGAATTGTGGATGGCTGAGTGTGTTGGTTCCATTTTTGACAAAGGACTTGTTATATTGGGAGATATAAGGATTGCCTTTAGGCATATGAAAATTATCAAGGTATTCATCAATCAAATCCTAGGAATTCGATAAATGCATTGAAGAAAGGGTTAAGAAGACTCTAATTGAAGAAACAGACAAGAACTGGGCGTTGCGAGATTGTCAGGATGGCGCACAACTTTACAAAAGGTATGGGTCTGACAGAGATACACAAAGATTACAGGTTTGACAGATATACATACTCAGATGCACACTATAACAGTGAACCAAAGTATATAAAACAATTTCTTGACAGCAGCAGGAAAAGACAAATCCAGAAAAGGAGCTGAGTGAAATTGAGATATATAACTGAAAAATGTAAATGTTGTAATTATTTTTATTGTGTGCGATGCAAAGGCAAGTATCCTAAGAAAAAGACAAAATCCCGCTATAGCATGGAAATTTGTACATATTGTAGTAATTCTAAAAATGAGTTGGAAAAAGGAATAAGAAGACAGAAGCCAAAGAGTCATGACTATTCACTCAAATTCCTTGTGAAATACAAATAGTCATGTGAGAATTTCTATATATAATATCAATTTAATAAGCTCAAAAAGGGGGAGAGAGAGAGAAAATATAGAGAATTCAGAATATAGAAGAATAAAGCAGAGAAGATTAAGAGAAGAAGAGCAGATACAGAACATAGCTAATATCTGGAGTAAATCAGCAAACATTCAGTTTGATAAATTGAGGAAGTTGGAGCTTCCCTATCAAGTTGCAGCTTGATAGCTTTCGATTATGGTGACTGGAGTTGAAACCTCTGTGGGTTGGTGCACACGAGAAAATTGAAGGGAGTTTGGTGCTTCCTTGCAAGTTGTAGCTTGCGGGAGGTGAGGTTGGGCCTCACCGCTGTGGGTTGGTGCACAGAAAAATAGTGGTGAGAGGGAGTTGGAGCTTGCCTTTGCATCACGACAATAATAAGATGTGGTTTCTCCCTTTATGGGTTTCCACTCATGCGTGGTGTCTCTGTGCATGATATTTATGTTTTGATCTGGAGTATATCATGGGTATGCCTCTTTTGCTCTCATATTAAGTTTGATGTTCTATTATATTAGTACTTGCTGCTCATATTCTAAGTTTCTTACATATTAAGCTGGACATGAAATGAAGATGTATGTTAGTTTGAAGAAAAGGTTTAAAAAGACTATGAATTTGTTAAACTGATTCACCTCCCCCCCCCGCTCTCAGTTTAAATAAGAGTTCAACAATTGGTATCAAAGCAGGTTCCTTTGTTCAAGTCTAACAACTGAAAGGAGATCCTAGGTTCCCAATATGGCTAGTAAAGAAGGATGCTCAACCAATAAAACCCCTTTCTTCACTGGTGAAAATTATGCTTTCTGGAAAATTAGAATGAGGACATACATAATGTCTCTAGGAATAGAAGTCTGGGCTGCTGTGGAATTAGGATATGCACCGAAGGCAAATGACATAGAGAAAGAAAAAAAACAAGATTTTGTGGCTAACGCAAAAGCCATGAATGCCATTCTGAATGGATTGTGTGAAGCAGAGTTTATTAAAGTAATGCACAAAGACTCTGCCAAAGAAATATGGGATACTCTTGAGAACATACATGAGGGAGACAAGAAAGTAAAGACTGCCAAACTTCAAGTCTATAGAGCCGAGTTTGAGAACTTAAAAATGAATGATGATGAAGACATTGCCAGTTTCTTCCTAAAAGCTGCAGAAATTATTAACAATATGAAAGCTCTTGGAGAAAAAATGCTAGAAAGTATAATTGTGCAAAATATTCTAAGATCTCTTCCATCCAGGTTTAATCCAAAGGTGTCTGCAATAGAAGAAACAACTGATTGGGAGACCTTGACCATGAACCAGCTACTTGGAAATCGAATAGCCTATGAAATGAGGCTCCCACAGAAGAAGACAAGAACGAGGGAGGCAACTTTTAAATCAGAAAAGAAGAAAGAAGAAGGAGGAGACATATGCTCTTGCTCAGATGAAGAAGAGGCAAAATTTGTCAAGAAATTGGATAGAGGATCAGGTAAATACAAAGGTAAACTTCCTTTTAAATGCTTCAACTTTGGAAAAGTTGGACACTATGCTGCTAAGTGTCCTCACAAGAAAGTAAGGAATCAGCCTCAAGAGTCAGAGAGAAATAAATCAGGCGGGAGAATGGAAAAGGAAGTTCGGTAGAACTAAATCGCTCAACAAGGCTTGACAATACATCGAAGATTCGGATAGACCTATAGTGAAGAAGGAACCTTGAATTCTTATTGATTGTCATAGAAGAACTTGAAGGACTCTGCTGAGAAGATGAAGAATAAGAAGGAAGTGGAACGCGATAAACTGAAAGTGCTGCGGAAGATTGACAGACTCAAACTGAAATGCAGAAAACAAAAGTACATTCTCCTCAAGTATGTACGAGAAGAACAGAATTTAGAAGTCTTAAATCAACTAAGGATAAAGCTTGAAGAAGCCAAAAAGATAGAGGACATGTTACTTAAGAAAATCAAGGAGAAATCTCAAGAACAAGAGAAGTTGGAATAAGAAGTAGTATGTCTCAAGAAGAAATTAGAAAATTCTCAAAGGAAAGTGGCCATAAATTCTTCTCAAACAACAAGCTCTAGTAAGTTGAATGAAATTCTAAGTGCTCAAAGATCTCCCATGATAACAAATGGAATAGGCTATGAGGGAAAATAAAGTAAAGGAAAAGAAAAGGTTGACAGAGAGATTATTTTTGTAAAATCCAAGAAGAATGATGAAGCAGCCCAAGCAATTCCTACAAAAGAAGAAACCTGTAAGGAGAAATATAGAGATCAGAAGAAACCTCTAGTAACAAAGAATGCAATAAATATTAAGACAACAGAAAAAGAATCATATGCCTCTGAATATGTCAAATTCGGAAGCCACCAAAGGAGATTCTTCCCTCCTATGAAGAATGCCACCTGTTATGTTTTCCACAAGCTAAGACACATTGTTGCATATTGCCATACAAGGAGGAGTGATTCAAACCAGCAAAAGATGCAAACATTGAAAAGACTGCCTCAAGCAAAAAAATGGAAAAGACAACCTTACATCAGGTATGCAAATAGTTTCTATGGTTACTGTTTCTATTGTAAGGAATTTGGTCATAAAATTATTGAATGTAGAAAGTTTGGAAAAATATTGATGTTCAACACCTCAAGGAGGTTTATGGATAAAGTACATTCATACTCACAATACGCAAAAACTATGATCAAATGCTATATACGATCAAAATTTGGACATATTCCTTCCAAATGTCCTCTGAAAGGATGTGATTCATCAACTCACAAAAGATACCAAACAAAAGGATGCCTCCAGTGGATAAAGAAGGTGAATAAATGTGACTTGGCTCTAACTGCTCAAGACCTGAAAAGCCAGTGGTATTTGGATAGTGGCTGCTCAAAACACATGACTGGAGACAGAAGCAAGTTTATAACTCTTGATGAAAAGAAATCTGGCAATGTTACTTTTGGAAATGATAAATCAGGTAAGATCAAGGGAAAAGGCTCAGTCAGCATAAACAATGGCAGAGGAAAGGCCCAAGAGGTACTATTTGTAGATGGGCTGAAAACAAATTTACTAAGTGTCAATCAGATGTGTGACAAAGGCTGTGAAGTTCTTTTTAGAGCACAAGATTGTGAAGTCAGATCAAGCACCACAGGTAAGACTCTGCTCAAAGGTGTTCGAACAGAGAGCAATGTTTACATTGTGAAAGAGGAAGATGAAGCATGCCATCTTAGCAAACTTGAGGAGTCATGGTTATGGCATAAAATATTGGGACATCTCAGCTTCGATCACATCATCAGACTAAGCAAGAAGAAATCTGTCAGAGACATTCCAGAAATAAAGAGGCCTTCTAATACCATATGCAAATCTTTTCAATTGGGTAAACAAACCCGCACATACTTTAAGGCCAAAGAGGAGCTGTCAACAAGAAGACCACTCCAGCTTGTGCACATGGATCTGTGTGGACCTGCAAGAACTAAAACACCAAGTGGAGAATCCTACTTCATGCTGATAATAGATGATTTCTCCAGAATGACATGGGTTGCATTTCTTAAGAATAAATCGGAAGCTCTGGAAAAATTCAAAATATTCAAAGCTTTAGCAGAAAATCATACAAGATGCAAGCTGAAATGCATCAGATCAGACAGAGGAGGTGAATTCACAGATTATGACTTTGCGGACCTATGCAATGAACATGGCATAAAACAACAATTTACTATTGCAGGGACACCTCAGCAGAATGGAGTAGCAGAGAGACAAAACAGATCTATTCAACAAATTGCCAGAGCCATGATGCAAGAGAATAATATTGCTCAAACCTTCTGGGCAGAAGCAATGCACACAACAGTACATATCCTTAATAAAGCTCACTTAAGGCCAAGCAGTGACAAGACTCCTTATGAACTGTGGCATGGAAAGCCAACTTCAATCAAACATTTCAGAATCTTTGGAAGCAAGTGTTACATAAAGAATAATGATGAAAATCTTGGAAAATTTGATGCAAGAGCAGATGAAGGAATATTTCTAGGATATGCATCCAAAAGTAAAGGGTACAGGTGCTACAACAAGACTCTTCGGAAAATAGTAGAAAGCATTGATGTGAGATTTGATGAAGAACTTCCAAACAATAAAAGAGATACTGACTGTTGCAATCCATCAGACAACCATGAAGAAGAAAACCAAGATGATGAGGAAACAAGCAAGACAACAGAAAATACAGAGCTAAGTTCTAAAGCTCCCTCAAGATATACTCAGAAGAACCATCCTGAAGATCAGATCATTGGAGACAAGAGAGTAGGGGTCCAAACAAGAAGGCAGCTAACAGAACAAACTGAAGAGGTATACATAGCCATGTTGTCACAAATTGAGCCAAAGAGATTTGAAGAAGCCAGCAAGGACAAGTCTTGGGTAAATGCTATGAATGAAGAATTGGACCAAATTGAGAAAAAAAATACCTGGGAATTAGTTCCTAGACCCACTGAGAAGAATGTCATAGGCTCAAATGGGTATTCAAAAATAAAATGAATGAGGAAGGACAGGTGATCAGGAACAAAGCCAGACTAGTCTGCAAAGGATATTCACAAATCGAAGGACTTGATTATGATGAAACATTTTCTCCTGTAGCCAGAATGGAAGCCATTAGAATGTTTCTAGCCTTTGAATGCTATCAAGACTTCAAGGTATATCAAATGGATGTGAAATATGCATTTCTGAATGGAGATCTAGAAGAAGAAGTCTACATGGAACAGCCAGAAGGTTTCTCTTTAACATACAAAGAAGACTATGTGTGTAGACTGAAAAAGTCCCTATATGGACTGAAACAGGCTCCTCGTGCTTGGTAATCTCTAACATTGTAAGTGCAAATTTAACACTATTTTTTCATTTTGCTGCATATATTGGAACTTCGCTATAATTAGGGCTAATTGTTGCATGTCTTTAATATGGAATTATGTGTCTATTTAATTTATTTTATGTATGGGACATGTTATATGAATGAAATATCCTAGAGATCCTATTATCTTGATAAGGTTGCACCATTTGTATGAAGTATAAATGCTTAAAAGTCACTTTTCTTCTCTTTCATCTAACATTGGACGAAGTTTAATTTTGGAGCCTCCTTGAGCAAGAAAAAAATTCTGTCTTCATCATTCTCCTTGACTCCATATCCCCAAGTGAAATCATGCATCGATCCCTCAAAGTGTTACCATTTCAACTCTATTTTTCACCTTTTTCCCTTTTTTCCTAGGTCTGGCCTCATTAGGTCACCTAGGTCATCAATTTCTTGGGAAAATGACCACAAGAAAGATTCGATCTCCCAGGTACAACTGCACTGGTGGGTCCCCTAGATATCCCCCAAATTTGAAGGAAACACGACGGTGGAATCTCGGGATATCCCAAGCCCTAGCTCTAAGTTCAAGTTTTGCCATGGTGTTCCCAAGGCTAGTACCTAATAGGATCAATTTGACATATTTAGGTGAAAATTATTGTTTGATCCTTTCCCCTCACCTTGGTTAGTTAAGAACATCTTTGATTGCTAAAATCCATCCCCTAAGCTGGCTGGGTTCACTTGGCGTCGTGTGGTCCCACTTTTTTCCAAATACAATTCATCAAGGAAAACTTGGGAATCCAAGTTCTATACTGATTTTGGGGATTGGAAAACCCTTCACAAGGAATATTCTTCTCCATCAACCCTCCAATCCCCATCTCCTCTCCCTAGAAAATCAAGTCCCTTGCTTAAAAGGAAAGCAAGCTTCACTCTTCATCCTATCCTAGGGAAAGGGTCTAAGGGGTCACTTCTCATAATATTTGTTGATATATCCTCTACAAGTGACTTCCTGAAAACATCAGGTCTCCTCCCACTGGTGAAAATCCGTAAAGAGAAGGGAACCATAACTATGGTGACAGTGGGCTAAGTCTCCATCGTTACCCTTAACCTAGCAGTTTCCCTCTTAGGAACCCATTTTAGGTCCCCTTCTGGTTTGAGTGGTAACATTTCTAGTGCCATTGTCGGGGAGGAAGCAAGTCTGCCTCCCTAGTGAATAATTGAGGAATTGATTCATTGATAACACTCTCATTATTCCTCTGGCGAATCCATTCATTGTCAAAACCCCTAGTTTGCTTGAAGGTGACAATATTCCTCCTTTAACTAGGACTGTGCAACAAAAAGAAGAAAACATGATCAATCGCCTATTGGAACCGTTATTCTCCCTGAATTTGAAAAAGTTAGTGACTCCACTCCAAAAATGGCAGACACTTCTAGCACTCACAAACATAAGATGACAAAAAGTGAAAGACATTTTGTTGGTGTCTTTTCTCCATTGAAATTGAGTGATGATCCCAAGCCATTACCTGAGAAATATAATTGATGGTTACCCAAGTTCAAAGGAGATGCTACTATGAGTGCATGTGACTTTTTTGAAGAATTCTATTGGCACATGTCCCCTAGGATGATCTTTAATGAAGATAGGCTCATGATGTTTTTTTGCTTTGTCACTCAAGGGACAAGCTAGAGAATGGTACCTTAGTCTTCCCCTAGGATGCATTGAAGACTCTGATGAATTTGAGGACCTATTCATGAAAAGGTGGTCTTGAACTGCCCAAGGGACCTTCAAAATTTAAAAGTTTTATCAAATATCAAGGGGAAGGGAAGACATCCAGGAATTCATTCAAAAGTTTTATAGGGTTGTTCATGATATCCCTGATCACATGAAGCCCTCTGATTCCAACATCCTTGACAAGTTTTTCAAAGTCATAGGGGGCCACCTAACTTATGCCTTAAGAGACAAGAAACCCTCCACATTGGCCGAAGCTAAAGAGATGGCAATGAAAGTTGAATAAAATCTTCGCATATAAAAAATGAATGCTAATGACCTCCCCAAAACCAAAACTGAGTTCAAGAAGGAGGAATCAAAGGATCAACATGAAGAAACCCTTCTGTCTATCCTAAAAAAGATGGAAAATCTTACCGAAGAGGTCCATTCATGGGATCGAATTGTCATGAAAAAAATCACTGCTTTGGAGAAGGCCCAAAGGTCAAGTTATATTCTGAAAGGGAAACCTTTTCCAAAAACGAAAAGTGAGGAAGATAAGCCAAGCTCATCTCAAGTCCCAAACACTTTGGCTCCAACCAATGCAGTGGAGAAAGATTCATCCTCCGAAGGTGAGAAAAGTGAGAGTGATGAGAGTGATGATGATGAAAAAAACGAGCAAACTAATATTTTGGAATCCGATGTATTCAATATTTTTCTTGGGGGTTCATACACTCACCCTCCCATTAGTGAGGTCAAGACCAAATATAAGAAATAAGAACCTATTATAAACACTGATGAATGTAGTGGAAGATTCAAAGGGGTCCAATATTCACTTAGAGATAATAATAAATACCTCGCAAGCTCCAAAGAACCTAACAAAGAAGAATCTCTTCCCAAGCAGAGTCCTCCCAAGAATTCCCCCTCTAAAGATCTTCCTAAAGCGAAAGCCATTTCAAAGGATCCTCTAAAAAAGGATTCCCAAAACTAAAGCTGAGTATAAAAAGGGCCCTTAAAAAGGAGGAAACATCAAAAAGAAAGAAAATGGGAAACATGCTGGGCTCAATATTGACATGGATGTTGCTATTGTGAAGATGACCGTATCCATCCCCTTGAAAGAGATTGCTAAATTTCCTGAACAACAACAACAAATTAAGAAGTCCTTTGGTTTTTAAAAAGAAAAATTCCCTGAAGACTTGCAAAACATTCATATTCCCGATCATAACCCTAAACATGAACCCTTGATGCTCACTTTTGATATCAATGACCTTTGTTTCCATAATTGCATGCTTGACTTAGGGGCTTCTACAAACATCATGCCCTTAAATGTTATGAAGCAATTGGGTCTTAACATGACTCGACCATACAAGAAGGTGTTTGTATTTAACTCCAAACCTATGGAGGTGGAAGGACTCATAAAGGACCTTAAGGTTTATTTGTCTAGGAACGCCGACATATTCCTCCTCATGGATGTTCTTGTCATTGATATTCGTGATGTGTGAGGGGTGTTATTATCTAGGAAATGGGGGCTACCGTTGGTGGCCATGTTCAAATGGACCTATCATATGCTACCATCCCTCAATACGTTGGGACCCATTTTACCCTTGATAGGGAACCCACCTACTTATCTCATGTGATTAAGCCTAGATCATATTATGAAGCCCACAACATTGAGAAACACTCTCCCATTCTCCCTTCACAAGAGGTCCGTATCCTAAAAAGGAAAATTCACAAGCCAAGCAAAAGGTGGAAGCCTAATAAAGAGTATAAAGTGGGGGACTTGGTATTAGTGGATAAATATTTGGTCTTTGTCAAGATTCATGGTGTTGTGGCTCATTTTCATTTTCCTTATTCTATTTAAAAAAAAATACAAAAAACTCATATATTTAGAAAATATGACAAAATGTAATATTTTCATATGTCGGAAAATAATTTCATTTTTCTATGTCAGTCGATTAATATGTTGTTAGAAAGCATGTGAAGGTGGGACCGATTGTTGAATTAACACCCATGCTAATAGTCGGGCAGGATTAAAAAAAATTCGAGTTAATGAGGATCAACTGAAACCTACAGGCACAAATAGCTCACTAGTTAGCAGAGGGGGTGCCTTCGCAGTTGACTCCGCTGAGCACCTGCTGACCGAGATTGACGGTTCACAATCACTGCGGGGGCAGAACCCATATGGATGCTCCATACCCCAGAGAACCCCCGCAGTGACGTATGCATCCATTTGGGAGACAACTCATCTGTCGCGTCATGGTGCCGTTACCTGTCCGATTAAGCATTTAATTGGAATTAATGTTTGAAACTCTGCGCCATCTATATAAGGGTTGAAGTTTCCCTTTTCCCTATTAGTTTTCATTCCCTGTTGTCCAAGAAGTCATCCTAGTCACTTTAATTTCTTAATTTTGCGTTTAATTGTTCGCCACCCTAAACTATTTCATGGCTAAGCATTCGTCTTTTTCTAGCTCTTCTAGCCATATCCCTCTTATGGACACTGAGCAAGAAAAAGATACTACCTGCACTGCTGAGCATTTTCTCTTCTACCAGCGAGTTCTTCTGAACGAGAAAAGTTGCCCAATCTATTCATCCATGGTCAATTCTGGTGTTTTCTCTGCATGTGTTCCTAAAACCTATCTTTTTCCCGAATTTGTGCATTGGTTAGTGTTTGCATTGTATCCTGGAAAATGTTTTGTGATGAATTGTTTAGGGGAGAATGTTCTTCAAGTCATAACTCAGTTAGTCTGTCAAGCCCTTTGTTATCCCGAGTCTGAGTCTTATGTCCAATTCACCGACGAATAATTGGCATCATTTTATGATAATCTTACAGGACAGGAGTTTACAAAAGTTATCTTCTTTTTGAAGCTGGACACAAAACTTTTTTTCAGCAGATGATAAAGAGTTCCCATTGGAGATTTTTGATGTAGAAGTCAATCCAGTACTACAATTTCTGTCAAAGATACTTGGAAAGGAGGATGCTGCTCAAATTGATAGGTCGGTGCTGGGGTTATTTTCCTTGATGATGAAGCCTAACGTGGTGTTGGATATTCCCTCCTACTAGGGAGAGAACGTTAAAAATCAGCTTATGAGTCTGTCCCTTATCGGATATTTCAGGCCAAAGAAGGAGAAGTCAATAAGTATAAATTAGATTTCCAGACATCTTATGACGAAATCAAGAGTCTTAAAGAAAAGCTAAAATGAAACATAACTCTGATTCAAATGAAGGATATTGTATGGAATGAAATCATCGAAGTCATGAAAACAACTTGGGAGTCCTTGATAATAGTGTCAGAGGAGAAGAGCATAGTCAGAGATTTACAAGAAATTGTTGTGGATGACAAACAGAAGACTCTTAACATAGCTTTATGGGAAAATAAATTCATTGATTTTATTAATTAAAAGACAGATCAAGGGTTGGAGGAAAATGAAATCAAAGATAGGACATTGTGTGTTCTAGAGATAAATAAGTTGATTGTGAAAAATGCTTGTAGGAAGTCGGCAGAGAAGAAATTTTAAGTATCAGGGGTTTCTGCAGTGCATTATATTAGATATCATTTTTGGGATTCAATTGCGTTAATTTAGTCATTCATCTATGACCATTCTCATGAGAGAAGAAATTGGCAGAAATTAAATAGGCTGTAACCAGGTTTAATAATGTGTTCGGAAAAAGGACTAGAGTAGGGTTGCCATCATGCTGGGATTTGAAAGGCAATATTTTGTCATGGGATTCATATGAGCCTCTGTTAGTGATAGAAAAGAGAAAAAATGATAATACCCACGATAAAACTGCAATCTTGAAAGGAGCTACAGTTGTTAATTTCTTATAGAGGCATTTTTAATTATTATTTATGGTAAAGACTTTGTTCACAGAAAGGCCCACTTTCAAAAGGATCATTGCCTTCAGATTAGAATATTACAAGTTGGTCGATTCTCCCAAAGCCAACATTGAAATTTGGAAGAAGTGCAGATCATGGATGACTGATTCACCGGGTGAGACCTCATCATCTCAGAAGGAATTAATGAAAGAAGATCAAGTTTAATGCATCTATTGATGTTGATTTGTTTTTCCAGTTTCGTTCTGTGTTTATTTATTTTTGAATGAAGTGAAGTAATGTGGCTGTCGGTCTCTTTATTACATCTGTAAGTAAGAATTAAATAACCTTAATATGCCCTCCTTCACTCCAACTATTCTGTCTAAATAAATTTCTTCTGAAATTTAAAGTGATAGATTCTGTTTTTCAGCATATCATTTTGAGTTTCCTTTCCAGTTCTTCTTTTCATTCAAATATCAATAGTTAATGGCATTGTGAAGGCTTTCATTATATCAGATTATTGAGGGTATTAAAGAATTAATTTCCAAAGGTATTAAAAAAATACCATAAGATATTATAATTTTTGTGACATATATTTCAAAATGTCTTAAGCACTGATTCCTTACCACAACCAAGGGATTGTCTCTTAAGATACAACATTTTTAGCACCGTTGTCGGGGATGAAGAAGCGAAGTTCATTTTCCCTGGGTTTTTGTTATATTTCCTTTGGCTGTTCAATGAGGAGGAAATATTTGGCTATGTCTGTTATTTTCAGGATTCTGGCTTTCAAAAGACCTCACATGAGGTCAAATACCTCGCAGCAGAAAGTTCCTACTTTGTCAGACCCAGAAAATTAGTTTCTAAAAAGGTGCAGAAACCAAAAACCCCTTCAACACCTGATCCTATATTTTCTGCTCTTGGCAGCATTTCTCATAACCCTTTGTTTGAATATATCTCCAAGGAACTCCCTTTATTGGAACAAGAATCACCTTTCACACCCATTCATTTTCAAGAACTTAAGTTGGAAGAACATTCTTTCAAGTCTATTTCTCTTACCTTTATACAAGCTCAAAAAAATATAGCTTCTGGTTCCTCTTCTTATGTTCATAAACCCACTCCCATATCAGTTTTTTCACCACCTTCATTCAATTTTACAACAGGTTCATCAACCTCATCCACCCAAGGAGCAATTAAACAAGGTGTAAATATGGCAACACCAATTTTCTTGATGAATATATATGCACCACTTAATCCTCCACAACCAATGAATGCCATGCCTCAAGAATACCTCCAATTAATTCCTCGTTTCACTAGAGAAGATGAAGTAACTGCAGAACAACATTTGCCTCTGTTTTTCAATTTTGCTAAGAATTTAAATGTAGAACATCTAGATGTTGTAATGAGACTTTTTATGTAGTATCTAAATGGAGAGGCTAGAAAATGGTTCAATTAATAACTGGGAAGAGTTAGAAAATAAATTCTCTCAGAGATGGGGAGAGAAGAGAGATCATGGTTATTCATTAACAGAGTTTAATGCAATTAAAAGAAATCCTAATGAGAACATTTCCGAGTTTGTTAAAATATTCAACAAATTGTACAATAGTTTACCTGTAGAGGTGAAGCTCCCTCCTGTTGGGGCAAAGGTAGTTTTTGCTGGGGATTTTGAAGCTGATTTCAGTTTTACATTGAGAGAGAGGAGATCCCCTACTCTTGAGAAAATACAGACATATGCTTTAGAAATTGAAGCTAATATGACTGCAACTGGGAATATTAAAGAAAATAAGTCAGTTCAAGAGAAGGGAAAAGCAAAAGAAGAATCACCATAGGATCAAATAATTGATGATATGAAAAAGGTGATTAAAAATTTGTCAAAAAATCTAGTGAAGATGGAGTTGGAAAGTAAAAACTCCCAAATACCAGTACAACAAAACAAAGGAGGATTTAATCCTCAATTCAGAAAACAACCCCTGCAAATTTTGCAGATGGAGAGAAGAGATCAAGACCAAGTTCAAGCACCATTGTATATAGAAGCGGCACCTGGACAGTCAGCAAAAGATGACCAAAAATAAGTTGAAGATCAAATTTCTGCGATGTACATGAGAGAAGATGAAGAAGAGGAAGATTTTGAGGGAGAATATGATGAAGCTGAAGTGTCTTTTGATCAAGATGAGATGGATGAATACTGCAGGAAATTTATAGATTTCATGCACGATGAGTTGCTGCATAAGAAGTATGATTTAAGATCTAGAAAGAGATCTAGGGTGCAGGATGATGAAAGTGAACAACAAGATTTTGTTCCTTCTCCAATGGTGACTCCACAACAAAAGAACTCAGTAAAACAAGAAGATAAAGGGAAACAACCAGTGAATCCAGTAGATAGAACAAAAGTGAAACATGCTGAATCTTCCCCAAACAAGTCTTTTAATACTAATATTTTGGAGAAGGTCATGCCTGTGCTTGAACAGACTTCAAATCCTAGAAAGAATGAAGAAGAACCTGAGAAGAATGTCAAGCAAAATCAAGTTTTCAATTTATCAAAGGAGTTGGAGAAGGTCAAGATTCAGGTGCCTCTCCTTGAATTAGCGAAGACCCAGGTTACAAAAAATAAATTTCAGAATTCATTAATCTCTCACAGATTGAAGATATAGGTGATACTGTGAACTTGCAAGAAGAAAAATGAGTAGTCACTTTTGGCCCTCACGTAGAAGAAGTAGATTCTTCTATTCCTCCATTTTACATTTCATTGCTTCTTCATGATTTTATTCTCCATAATTGCATGTTGGATTCAAGTGCTTCTCACAATCTTATGCCATTATCTGTCATGAAAGAGTTGAATTTGCAAATTACTAAACCTTATAGGGACCTGTACGCATTTGATTCCAAGAGGGTGAAATGTGTTGGGTTAATTAAAGATATGGTAGTATCTTTGGCACAAATTCCAACAAAAGGTATTGTTATAAATGTAGTGGTTGTTGACATTCCATCCATATTTGGAATGCTTTTGTCAAGATATTGGGGAGCGAAGTTGGGAGGAGTTTTAAAATTAGATTTCACTTATGCTATAATTCCTATTTTCAATGGGGAAGAAAGGAGATTGTACAGAGAAACAAGATTTGTGAAAACCACCACAAAGAAATATGTAGGGAATTCCTCCATTTATAGTCAGGAAAAAGAAGACCTTTCTTGTTTTATGCTGCATGAAGATGACAAATTTTCTGAAGACACAGAAAAGTAGATCTCTTCAGCAATTTTACATAATGAGTTGTATTCAAAAAAGTTTTGGAAATGATATTTTGATGGTGCCTACTCCAAGGATGGCACATGAGCTGGATTCTTATTGGTATCTCTAGAAGGTAATCTTATGCCTTTTTCTTTTAAGTTAGAATTTGATTCAATGAATAATGTAGCTGAGTATGAGGCCTTGATCTTAAGTCTTCAAACTGCTAAACAAATGGGAATTCAGTGTATTTCAATTTTTGGTGATTCTGAATTAATTATAAGGCAGATTAAAAATATTTGTCAAACCAAGCATCTGAGGTTAAGATCATATAGGAATGAAGTTTTGGATCTAGTTGAGAACTATTTTGAAGCCTTCAATCTTTAGTTTATTTTGAGGGAGGAGAATAGGTTGGCAGATTCGTTAGTAGTTGCAGCTAGCACCTTCAAGCCACCTATGAATCCAAGGTTGAGGTACGAGATTGAAATTAGACACAGGCCCTCTATTCCTAACAATGTGAAACATTGGAAAGTGTTTGAATATGATGAGCAGATAAATCATTTCTTGGCAATGATTGAAAATTTTGAAGATGTTGAGATAGATTAAGAAGACAAACATACATAGCAGAAAGGGGAAATAAGAAATCTTAAGCAGTCAATAGGTGAGCAGAAAATTATCCAATTAAAAGATAATGTAATTCCTAAATTATTAGTTCCCCTTGAAAGATTATTTTATTCTAATGATGGTGCTGTTAATTCAAAGAAAATACATCAAGAGGGAGAGATGGAAGACTGTAAATTGGGAACCTAGCAGGAGCCAAAGATGGTGAAACTATTCAAAGGTGTTCCTAAAAATTATAAAGAAAGGTACATTGATCTCTTTAAGAAGTATATGGATGTGTTTTATTGTTCGTATGAGGACTTGAAAACATATGAAAAAAGCATAATTCAGCATAATCTTCCATTGAAAGAAGGAATCAAACCACACTGACAAAAGCTCAGATAGATTAATCCGTTGTTGCTAGCTCCAATTGAAAAAGAAGTGAAGAAATTGTTGCAGGCAAAAATCATAGTCCCTCTCAGATATTCAGATTGGGTTTCTAATCCGGTTCCTATGAGGAAGAAGAATGGAGAGATAAGGTTGTGTGTAGACTTCAGGAATTTGAACAGAGCATCTCTAAAAGATAATTATCCTTTGCCAAAAATGGATTATGTCTTACAGAAGGTGACATGAGATTACAAGATGTCTATGGTTGATGGATTCTCTAGGTATAATCAGGTGACAGTTGAAAAAGAAGATTAGAAGAAGACTACTTTCACAACCTCCTGGGGCACCTTCATGTATGCAAGGATTCCATTTGGCCTTATGAATGTAGGTGCGACATTTCAGAGAGCCATGGACATAGCATTTGTTGGTGAAAAATATGTGGTTATATATCTGGATGATGTAACTATTTTCTCAGAATCAGATGATGAACACTTGGACCATTTACAAAATAACTTTCAAAAGTGAAGAAAGTTTGGTCTGTCACTAAATCTGAAGAAATATTTATTTTCCTTAGAAGAAGGTAAATTATTGGGTCACATAATTTCAAAGCAAGGAGTGAAGATTGATCCAGCAAGGGTGGAAGAAATTCAGATAATTCCTTTACCTAGAAGCAAGAAATATATTCATATATTCTTGGGAAAAATAAACTTTCTGAGGAGGTTTGTGCCAAATTATGCTGAGATTGTGAGAAATATAATAGACATGTTGAAGAAAAATGCAGAAGTGATATGGGATAAGGAAGAAAGAGAAGAATTTGCAAGAAGTAAGGAGGCACTGCAGGAAACTCCAGTTATGATTAGTCCTGATTATCAAAAATCCTTTCAGGTAATTTCATTTGCATCCCCCACTACTATTGCTGCTATATCGTTGCAGAAAAATGAGGATAGTAAGGAGCATCCAGTGGCATTTTTCAGTAAATTTCTCAGCGATGCTGAGCTCAAGTATAAAATTTTGTAGAAACAAGTGTATGCATTGGTGAAAGTACCGAAAGCATTCAGGACATATGTGTTACGTTCCCAAATAACTGCTTATGTCCCTAATTCTGCTGTTAAAGACGCGCTGGTTCAAAGTGATGTTGAAGGAAAAAGAGGAAAATGGATAGCAAAAATCTAGGAGTATGATTTGGAAATTAAACCCACCAAGTTAGTCAAGGGGTAGGGTTTAGCAAAGTTGTTGACATAAACAAATTTCCAAGCATTGGGAATTAATCTGTTGGCACTAGTGGATGGAGTTGTCAATGAATAAGATCAGAATAAGTCTAAAACAAGTATTCAATAAAATTTTTTGTGTTCAGATTGGTTTAGAGATATTGTGCATTACCTGTGTTTCTTTTCATTCCCAACTTCACTAAATAGAACAAAATACAGAGCTCTCAAGATTAAATCTCAGCCATATGTTATAGTGGAAGCAAAGCTATACTGGAAAGATCCTGCTGGTATTTTTCAGTTATGTTTAACTGAAGGTGAATCTATTGAAGTCATCAGGGAATATCATGAAAGTCTGTATGGAGGTCATTATAGATGGAAGGTTACTGCTCATAAGATTCTCAAGTCAGGTTTCTATTGGCCTACCTTGTTTTCATATGTGTATAGACTGGTCAGAAGTTGTCAGAAATGTCAGTTGTTTGTTGAAAAGAAAAGACTTGCTCCATTACCTCTCATCCCAATATTCATTGAAGAACCTTTCAGGCAATGGGGATTGGATGTTATTGGAGAAACCAATCCACCATCAAGTGGCCAGCTCAAGTGGATTCTAACTGCCACTGATTACTTCACAAAGTGGGTTGAAGCAATACCCACTAAAAAGGCAAATGACCAAGTGGTGATGAAGTTTCTGGAGGAGAACATTTTCAGCAGATTCGGGTGTCCGGTCAAGATTGTAACTAATAACGCTCAGGTATTCAACTCTGATCGATTCATTAATTTCCGTCAAACATATAGTGTAATTTTATCACATTCCACAACATATCATCCCCAAGGGAATGGATTGGAAGAATCTTCAAACAAGACATTGGTCAGAATCTTGAAAAATACAATCACCGAAAATTAGAAGGACTAGGGTTCAAAGTTGAAGTTTTCCCTTTCGGAAGTTCGAGTAACTACGATAAGGTCTACTGGTAAGTCTCCCTATGAATTGGTTTATGGAACTCAAGCACTATTTCCCACTCAATTGGCCAAACCAGTGATTTCTTTCCTTCAAGAAGCTCAGGAAGAACCTAATGCTTTGGTGAGAAGAATGAACAAAGTAATTGAGTCAAGTAAAAAAATAAACAAAGTCAGGGATAACTTGATTTCTTATCAAGCAAAGATGAAGTCTATATTTGACAGAAAAGAAAAATAAATTCTCTTCCAAGCAGGAGATTTGGTATTAAGATGGGACACCAAAAGAGAAGAAAAGGGGAAGCATGGTAAGTTTGATTCTCTCTGGTATGGTCCATACATAATTACTGAGGTAAGGTCAAATAACACATTCATTTTGGAATATCTAGATGGAGAATCAATACAGCTTCCTGTGAATGGGCAGTATCTGAAACATTATTTCCAGCATTAAAGTTCAACATTTCACCATTTTAAATACCAAATCGTCCACTATTCATATATCACCAAACAGTATTTGACTCCATGCCCTAAGTGAAGGAACTAATCTATGATTCTTAGTGTTTCATGGCAAAAAACACTATCCCCAGGTGGAGCCAGATGTTGTGGCTCATTTTCATTTTCCTTATTTAAAAAAAAAAAAAATACAAAAAAGCATATATTTAGAAAATATGACAAAATGTATTTTTTTCATATGCCGAAAAATCATTTCATTTTTGTATGTAGGTCGATTAATATGTTGTTCTAAAGCATGTGAAGGTGGGACCGATTGTTGAATTAACACCCGTTCTAATCATCGGGCGGGATTAAAATAAATTCGAGTTAATGAAGATCAGCGGAAACCCACAGGCACAAATGGCCCGCAGGTTAGCAAAGGGGGTGCCTCCGCAGTTGACTCCGTTGAGTTCCTATTGACCGAGATCGACGGTTCACAATCACTGTGGGGGAAACTTTTCCTTTTTGAAATAGGTTTTTCTTCTTATTTTTTATCTTCTTCTTAACAATGCAACCACTAGTGGCTCCTTCATGCATGAGATGCAATCTATTCCAGATTTATTTTGCAGAAGTTAAATCCATTACTGTATCAAGATCCTTGTTATGAAGACTATTATACATTACACATTTTGCCTTGGCATTCCACTATTGTTCTTGCAAAGAGGGAGAGTCTTTGCAATAACCATCACATACACGTTTCCATACCTCAGGTCCATAAGCCATTAAATCTATTTTAACCTTATCTCTCCATTTAGGAAAGCTTGTTGTACTCAACACGGGTACATTTTGATAGTCCATGACTCAAGTAGATATCCTTCAAGCTATTAGGCTTACACCAAAGGAACCTACTCTAATACCAATTGATGAACCCTTGACTAAACTGAGAGGGGGGGAGGGGGTGGGGTGAATCAGTTTAGTCCATTGATGGAAATTAAAATTATTTTCATTAAAAACATTAACATAACCATTACATGGGCAACTTAATAATTAATAATCAACAAACTGAATATGTGAACAATAAGTAATAAACAAGCTAACTAATCACATCAACACATAATAATAATGCACATGGACACCAGATATAAGTGGAAACCCATAAGGGAGAAAACAACGATTATTATTGTTGTGATGCAAAGGAAAGATCTTACTCCCTATTACATCTGATTTTCTGTAGGCTCCAGCCTATAGGGGGCTTCTACCTCAAATTTCTGCAAGCTACAACTTGCAAGGAAGCTCCAACTCCCATATTTTTTCTGCAGGGTACAACCCACATGAGGCTCCTACCTCAACTAGTTCCAACTGAACATTTATCAAGCTACAACTTGAAAGGAGACCACAATCCCCTCACGCAACATGAAAATAATATGTTGATTAACCTAGTCATCAACTCTATATTTATCCATCTTTACTTCTGCCTCTTCTCCCTTCAAATATGCTTCTCATTAGCTCCATATGTGCATAGTATATCAATCAAACCTCTCACATTCTCCAGCTCTCTAACCTCTCGAATGCACACCAAAATGACATATTTTTTGGATGAACTTGTTGGCTCTTCATATTCTATATTGGAATATGAAGTGAACATGCTTGAATCTTTTCCTTCCACTCATTCGTTTCCTCACTCTTCATATTATGAATATTAGAACAAAAAATACATAAATAAATAATTTCAGCCACATTTGGAGTCTTTCCTTTGCCTTAAAGACTTTCCTTTGCATCACAAAAATTTAGTTTAATCAATAAATTTACATTATTACAATTTCTTCAATTCAAGCCTTTCATCTTCTTTTCTTTGCTATTCGTTTGTCTTCTTTGTCTTGCTGTTAGTTTATCTTCTCTTCCTTATTGTTACTTTGTCTTCTCTGCCTTGCTGTTATGTTTCAAAAACTATGCAGCATAACCAAACTTCCAACCCGAATCAATCCACGCTTCCTTTCATACTGTAGCCGCAACTTTCAACCCACAACCGCAACTATAACACCCGACTCTGCCCAGAGTTGGCCGCACTACATGCTGTGTTGAGTCACAGGTCACTCACCCGAGTCGACCTTGCCCACATTCAGAATTTCCCCCGAGTTGTTTTTCCGCCCCCGCATACCTGTCTCTCAAATGACCTAACTTCCGCATAATCTCGAACTTGAAATGGAATTTAACTTTAGTTCTGAATTATACTACGCCGGTTTTCAAATCACACTTCAGTGTATCAAAGTTATATTTCAAATACAAATCTTTTGATCTCCCGATTATGATTTCTTATAGAGTCCCTCATAACCCCATACCTGTTTTTGCATTAGAATTTAGTTCTGGAATTTATCGCGTCCATTTATGAATCATGATTTCTTCATCGCACTTTCCCATCACACTTTCTCCTATCGCCATGTTTTCACAGCTTGCGACTTGCGACTTGCGACTTTGCAACTTGTGATTTTGGGTGTTTGGTCCACATCATCTGCCACGTCATTGCGATTTGCGATTTTATATTTGAGGGGTCGTACCTACGTCATCAACCACATCATCTGCCACGTCATATTCCATGCCATCTCTCGCATTTCACTATCGCATTTTCCCACAGCACATGCTCATATTGCAACTTTGTTACCAATTTGCGATTTTGCGATTTTGCGATTTTGCGATTTTCTCACAAGTATCCACAAAGTGAATGGGAATTCATCATCTATTCACTGGAAATCTTCCACTGCTCCCATGCGACCACTAACATTGCTCCAAAGACAATAATAATGCTGATGCTGCTCCTTTTCCATAAATGATAATGTTGACGCTGCTCCTTTGCTTCTTTGCTGATCTTGATATGCTCCTTTGCCATCAATGACAATATTTACGACAAGTACATAGTAAAGGAGAAGATCAACATGCTAGCTTGTTCCATCATGGCTTGGTGAAAATCCTTGTTTTCCATCAACTCACACAGATCAATTTGTCTTGGGATGGTTTCGTGCATTCAACTTCACTCTTGCTTACTCCAACTCAATGAAGCAGTCATTCTACACCATTGAATTCACCAAGGCAACAAGAAGTAGGTTCTACAAGAAAACCTATATCAAGGACACCTAGGGCTGAGGTGACTAAAACCTACACTAGAGGGAAGAGGCTGATGTTTTCTCCTGCCAGTGTGGAAAGGGCTCAGCCTACTACCACAGTTGAAGAGACATCAACACATCAACAAGAAACATCATTTCAAGAAGAAGAACAAGTACATATTGACACTCATTTGGAATACATAGATATATATGAGGAGGTCAAATAATATGAGCAAATAATCCAAGATAAGGAAGCTGATATTAGAGATCTAAAGGACAAGTTTTCAAAGGCAAACTTCATGATCACATTCCTTCAACAGGAGAACAAGCAACTCCAAGTCAAAAAAATTTTGCTTAGCAATCCCAAGGTAGATTTGGAGAAGGATGGTGGAAAAGGTAATTCAGTGGTGGATGTTGATGAATTAGAGTATGAAGAAGAACAAGTCAAACCAAGGAGGCCAAGAACAAGAGGTCTCAAGAGGCATCTAGAGCAACAAACTGAACCATCTCCATCACTAGGTCAAGAGGAATTTGATGACCTAATTGCAGCAGAAATTGAGAAAGATAAGGAGTTTTGGCTTGACAAGGTCAACTGCCACTTGGAGAAGCTTCTTGAGAAGGCTAACAAGAACAATAATCTTCAGAGGCACATGGCCATGCATTATTGCATAAGGAACAAGATTTCTCAAATTAGAATCAAGCATTGAAGAAAAAGTTGAGGCAAACCCTAATGAGGCAAAAGGAGAAGGAAAAGCTTGATTTTTTGGCTGAGGTATCCCTCATTGCATAACATATCATCACCTAACTTCATGGGGAAATTTTAGGAAAATTTTGAACAAATTTTTCAAAAAATTGAAATTTTGGTGTTTTTGGCCTAAAACAGGAAATAACAGACAGCCAAAAGGCGTCGCGCTTTTCCTTAAAAGGTTAAAATGAACTAAATTATACATTAAATGATATATATTGACATGCATAACACAAATATCCACTTTTGGTGCCATGTTAGTAAACAAGTTGGCAGAATACTGCAAAAAAGAGGCTAAAAAACCACTTTCTGCCACCTTTTTGACCCAGGTGCTGCAATTTTGGAGTGACCTTGGGAGAATGCATTTTTATCAGCCTTGGAGAGGAAATTTTGCTTTCTTAGGGAGTCTATAGACAACTAGACATCATAATATTTCCAATGGTACCTTCAGATCAACATTTGGAGCTCAGAAAGGCAGCCAAAAGTGCCCTGCAAGATGGCGCTGCGCTTTTCCCAGGTGGCGCTTTGCTTTTCTTTGTTGGGGCTGCGTTTTTCCTTGTTGGTTAATTTTTCGAGTTTGTTCAGTAAAATTTGGTTTTCCATGAATTAATTCCTCTTGTTTTGAGTTTATCTAATGTAGATGAATGTAACTAGGGTTGTAAATATTATTTTGATTTAATTTTGAGGATAATTTACGATGGGTAGGTCAGTCAAAGGCTAAAAGGAGAGTTTGTTTTAACCTCCCTAGTCTTAGGTTTTGTTGGATAAATTTGTGTAAATTGATCCTATATTGAGGGATTCAACCCATGAGAGAGGGGAATATGGTTTTGGTATATTTGTATCTGGTTTTCATTTAGAATCAAGGTTGGGCATCAGTGAGCAGAAGGCTCAAAGTCTTGTGTACAGTTGAAATTTTGCAGAAATACAAGTTCAGTTGCATCTATTATATAGAGATTCATGTGGTATGATTTTGTGGTAGTGTTTTCCTACCGTAATTAAATTTTATGAATGATTGATTCATCTTATTTCCATATCAATTATTTTTAGTGATCTTCTTATAAGATGTTATACAAAATTCTTTAAATTTATGCTATGTTTTGGTAGTAATTTCATGTTTATGTTGTTCATATTCTGATAAATGAACTCATGCTTGTCATGATAATTTTGATTCTTTTATTTTCCACCCTAAACTACAATTAAAAACCTTAGATTTCCATTGAACATACCTACCATGCCCCTTTGTATCCCTACAATTGTAATATTTTAGATCTGACCTAGTTTCCTTGACCTCTCCTCCTGATCCAGCAAAAACACAGAGATAGCCCTAGTATATTTTCCCTTCTTCAGTCATCTATTGGCTGCAAGATCACAGAGATAGCCCTCTCTGATTTGGTAGTGCTAGCTACCAAATCCCAAGCGGTTTGAGGTTACCTCCGTCGGTTTTCACTCTCAGCCTTGGAACACTGTGGAGGATAACATATAGTGACCAAGAGATTACTGGAGTTCTTGTGACCTCTCGTTTGAGTAACTTTTGTCACCTCTTCGAGAGATCACATCCCTTTTGGAGCCAAATTTTACCCACCACTACATGGGTGATATCTCTAGGAGAATTTGTTTTTCCATGATGGATCTCCTCCGATAGCGAGTAGCCCCTTGCAGCCCCCAACTAGCTCGTTGTGCCATTTCTATGAGCCAACCATGTGGTGCCTCACCCATCTGTATTGATCTTATGTTTGAAGGTGGGCCTCCTGAACCTAAAGGTATGTGTTTTCATTTAGAAATTCAGTATTGGGTTTGCTTATCATGAACACTTATGGGCATGGATTAATGGGGGGATTTGGCGGAAAGAGTGGGATTAGTTTATGCTTTTGTCCCCTTGACCTATTTTGGGGTGTTACCCTTGGATTTTAGTCCCATGGGATCTCCTTTACTGACCATTTTTGTTTTAGGGTAGTACTACTTGGGAAACCTCGACTTTGGTTGTGTGGTCTCGCAACCTGATCCACATACACTACTCCCCTTCCATTCACTATACCCCCATTCATCATTTCTCCCACTTGGGTCCACATAGGGTTGGCCTCCCTGTTCCCTTGCCCCCAACTTGGGTCAGGCTTGGAACGATGCCTAAGAGGATGAAGCAGCTAAAATAAATGTAAAAGCGCAAATGACAACATTCAAAAGGAAAATGTACCACAAAATGAAAAACATGGTCGTGAAAAAGACAACATTCAAAAGGAAAATGTACCACAAAATGAAAAACATGGTCGTGAAAAACATAATTAGCACGTGGGAATAAACCAATACATGAGATCTACCCCATACCCATGGCCATCACCCTAGTTCCATAGGCCCTATATAAGCCTCCTTTATCATCCAGGAACCGATGATTGTCTCAACCCCTGGAGGGAAATGAACTACCCTGCCAAAAAGGGGGTAATGATTGCTATATCTTACACATCATTCTCTTGTCCTTTGAGCCTTGAGTAGTTATCAAATAAAAATCACAAAAGACAAAAGAAATATAAAGAAGGGTGGAAAAATCTGTTGAAATTTACAACAAGAAACAGTCAAATTGGCAACCAGAAAGGACAGAAAATGCACCACATACTAGTGTGGGATTCCAGTCATACATTGGTGAGGAATCCAGTTACACATTAGTGCTAAATGTGGTCGTCTAATTTATTTTTCCCTTAAATAAATTGGACAATAAATTGTAATTTCATCTCATAACAACTTGTGTCAATTAACTAAGTCATGAAGATTGAGTTAGCTCAAGAATTTTGAGTTGAGGGTCTAAGATGAGGCATGTAGAGTGATCATAATATTCTGGGGGTCCTATTGCAGTTGTAGCACTAGTGTGGTGTGAGTGTAATAAGTTAACTCAAATTAATTGAGTTAAAATCAGTTTAACTAGTTCTAATTGAGTGATGAATTAGTGAGAGGTCCAGTGAATTAAATCAGATTTAATTCACAAGTAGTGATCAATCAGATAACTGATGATTTTTTATTAATAGTTGCATGCATGTAAATTCTAATGAAGACCCAGTTGAGACAGAGGTTAAAGGGAAGATAACTATCAGTTGTATTATTGGCAAATTGCCCAGGCACAATTATAAAGTCATGAGAAGGCCACGATGGATTGCGCAAAAAAAGGAAGGCTGATTTTCCTATTTAATAGGGGCCTAAGTCCTTAGGGATTGCGTGAGCAAGGCTGAGAATTGGCTAAGTGTTTTTCAATTTTTCCTGAGCATTGCAAGCCAGTTTTGAGCAGGATCAAAGTGAGACAGTAAGGAGAGTGTAGGATTTTATTGGTGTGAGAAATCAATGTATTGTTTCATGATTCCTCGACTTTATACAATATATAATAGTAAAGTTTTGATCAGTTGATTTCCCCAAGAACATATTGTGTTGTGTGATTGATTTACTTCTTTCTCTTACTTGCATGTTATTGAGCGATCGTGTTTTGTATTCCGCAAATATTGTAGAAGGATTCAATATCTTTTTTTAGTACATCACAAGATTGGATTGAATAAATTGGTATAGATATTTTATATAATTTCTATATGGTATTAGAGTGACAAGAATCACAATAGAAGAGAAGAAAGTGATTTTATCTTAAACATGTTCAAATTTGCAGATTTATTCTTTAGGACCCAACAGCAGATCAAGATGTCTTTTAATGGCTTGAGACTCGAATACGCACTCAAAGGAAATTCGAATTATATTGCATGGAAGGATAGGATGGAGTCAATGTTGGAGGAAAATAGGTTGAAGGAACTCATAGATATTGATATTCCCAAGCCCGCAACTGCAGATGCCCAACTTCTTGATGCATGGTAGAAGAAGGTAGAAAAGGCGAGAAGGATCTTTTTAGAGGGAACTCGAGATCATATTGTCTCAAGTCTCCATGGGAAGGAAACTCCATATGCTATGTGGAAGGCCTTGACAAATTTGTTTCATAATAGCAGTGACCACAGGAAGTTGGCGCTGAAGGACAAGCTCAGAAAGATCAAGATCGAGGAGGGTGAGATGGTACCAACATACTTGGTGAAGTTCACTCAATGTTGAGATGAGTTTGGAAGTGTTGGTGTGAAAATATCCCAGGATGATTTTGTGAGCCTAGCACTTCTAGGTCCTCCCAAGAGTTGGCATAGTTACCAATACTCTTTGAATAGGAGGGAGAAGCTACCAGACTGGGAGAGTTTGTGGTCCAACTTGGTAATAGAAGAGATAAGGTGGAGCACAAGAGACGGGACCTCCAGCACAAAAAAAGAAGAAGATTGTGCATTAGTCGGAAAAGGAAAGAAAGCCAAGGGAAAGAAGTCCCAAGGCGAAGAGGGCAAGGGAGACTTGTCCAAGATTAGGTGTTTTCACTTTCACAAACATGGGCACTATGCCTCAAATTGTCCACAGAAGAAGGAACGCAAGAAGGAGCCTACAGTTGCAGTGGGTGAAGCGCTAGCTTCACAGTTCGAGCTTTATTTTACTCTCAGTACATGCATGGCTAGCACTGTAATGGGATGCATGTGGTATCTAGCCAGTGGTGCCTTGTTCCATATGAAGGGGAATAAAGATCTCTTCAGTGACTTGGTGGAGAAGGACCTCCAGCAAAAAATAGAGCTTGGAGATGACAAGAGGTATAGCGTGACCGACATAGGTACAATTACCTTTCAGAGGAAGTCTGGCTCCCCCCTCAGACTAGCAGATGTTTTCTATGTTCAAGGCCTAAGGAAGAATCTTGTCTCCATAGTGGTATTGGAAGACCGTGGTTATGATGTGATGTTTAGAAAATGAAAGGTTTTCCTTAAACACATAGCCATGGGACAAGTGAAACAGATTGGTGTAAGAGTCAAGAACCTGTATGCTCTTGAGGTCAAGGATGCATGCAAATATTTGGGGATAAAAGCGGTGGTTAATGACTTGGTGGTTTAGAGGGAGTAATTATCTCTGAACATGCAGCCTCAGAAGCAGTCTCAGAAGGTTGTGGAGCAGCCACAATTGGAGAAGCAGAGAGGAGATCGAGTGGAAGAGTCCACTCAAGAGGAGACCTCTAGGAGGGGGAAATTTTGAGCTAGATGGGCAGAGGGAGTACATGTAGCTATACCTCCAAGTGTGAGGTGGGGTGATGTGCAGATATAACCTCAAGAAGAAATTTGGGCAGGGTCCATTGAGATGGTGTGTCTCATGGATCGAACTTAGCTATGAGGATCCCACATTAAAACAGTGGCAGGAAGGATCAGTTAGATTGATGTAGTCAGATGTTAGGAAGAAAAAAATCAGAGTGACATATGTCAGATATTGGAACACAGATCAGAGTTGGCAGCAGTGCAGAGGGCTTGGATGCAAATTTCAGCAACCATGTAGAGATTTCAGTAGACAGTGCAATAAATAGAAATAATCAGAGACTCTGATGACAAATGCATCATACTGATTCATTTGTTTGGAGGCTATTCAGTTTCAGGAGTTGCGGGTGCAAACAACATTAGAGAAGTGTTGCATGCAGAAAATATCAAAGGAACCACATCAGGATATATTGACTTCCTTTCTTGTTGAGAGGGAGTGTTGAAATTTGCAACAAGAAACAGTGAATTTGGCAACCAGAAAGGACATAAAATGCACCACATACTAGTGTGGGATTCCAGTCACACATTGGTGAGGAATTTAGTTACATATTAGTGCTAAATGTGTGCGTCTAATTTATTTTTCCCTTAAACAAATTGGGCAATAAATTGTAATTTCATATCATAACAACTTCTATCATTTAACTAAGTCATGAAGACTGAGTTAGCTCAAGAATTTCGAGTTGAGGGTCTAAGATGAGGCATGTAGAGTGATCCTAATATTTTGGGGGTACAGTTGCAATTGTAGCACTTGTGTGGTGTGAGTGTAATAAGTTAGATCAAATTTATTGAGTTAGAATTAGCTTAACTAGTTCTAACTGAGTGATGAATTAGTGAGAGGTCGAGTGAATTAAATCAAATTTAATTCACAAGTAGTGATAAATGAGATAACATATGATTTTATATTAATATCTGCATGCATGTAAATTCTGATGAAGACCCAGTTGAGACAGAAGTTAAAAGGAACATAACTATCAGTTGTATTATTAGCAAATTGCCCGGGTGCAAATATAAAGTCATGAGAAGGCCATGATGGATTGCGAAATAAAGGAAGGCTGATTTTACTATTAAATAGGGGCCTAATTACCTAGGGATTTCATGAGAAAGGTTGGACTTAGCAGAGATTGAGAATTGGCTAATTGTTTGTCAATTTTGCCTAAGCATTGCAAGGCAGCTTTGAGCAGGATCAGAGTGAGACAATCAGGAAAGTACAAGATTTTCTCGGTGTGAGAAGGCATTGTATTGTTTCACGATTCTTTGAATTTATAAAATATATTATAGCGGAGTTTTGAGCAGTCAGTTTTCCCAGTAACATCTTGTGTTGTGTTATTGATTTAATTCTTTCGCTTACTTGCATGTGATTGAGCGATCGTGTTTTGTATTCCGTAAATATTGTAGAAGGATTCAGTATCTCGTTTTAGTACATCACAAGATCGGATTGAATCCATTGGTATATATATTCTATATAATTTCTACAAAATCAAGGTCAGGGCACATGATGTACCGCGATTTCTCCCTCCTACACATTATACACCCAAGTGTGGGCTTTGATTTCTCTAGCTACCCTTGTGCTCCGATATGTGGACCAAGATTTCCCCTCTCATTCCCTATTCCATTTCCCCTCTTTGTCCCATGCCACCACCATTTGAGGGATGTACCTTGGACATAATATCCCCTATAAAGGTAGAAACCACCTAATAAGGTACGTGACTAACCCCCTTTGGAGCCTGTAGACATTAGCACATGCCAAAGCCCACTATGGAAGGGCATGCCATAATGAAGTGTCCACTTGTTTTCCATGGTTTTTAAGCTCTTTGACATGATTAAATTAATGAATTGTTACACTGGAAGGCTAAGGGATGAATTGGATCTTATGCAGGATTTCAGATGGTGTCCATTTAGGTTTGGTCTCCCCATACGGGGTCCTAACCTCCCATAGGGCTACATTGACACATATAGGGTGTATGTAGAGATCCATGGGCCTCCACAACAATAGAAAACACTCCATGAATCCCCACAGATGTTCAAATATTTCTAGAGATCCATCTTTGGGACGAGGAAGATGCACTTGGTACAATATACCTAGTTGGACCCACAGGTCCACCACACACTTGGAAGGTGTCCCAGGACTTGTACGATGACATGGAAACATTAATTCCATCGTCTAAGCCCTTGCAGATGGTCTACAAGCATATTCTACTCATATGGAGACCCTTGGGGTCATTGGTGTGCCCCCACACCAACTGGGAGCACCACATGTTTACTGTTTGGAGAACAAGGGGCCACCCCCTTGTACATAACTTTTGAGGATTTTTTTCATTATTATGGAACTTATGGACCTCATGAGGCCTCTTGGAGGGCCCTACGATATGCATAGATTATTATTTGAACTCCTCAGAGGCTTATTATTTCATTTGTGAGCTAGTTTGGTGGGCTTGTCACCAAAAGTTAGTTTATTTGCACATTATTTTATTTTTAGGGGCTAATGTAGACCCATTAGGTAAATTGAACTCCTAATTGGTGTATAAATGGGAGTTAGATGGATTCATTTTTATCATCACTTGGATTGGGATCTCTCTTTCATTAGAGAACTTCAGATTTTTCGTTGGAGGATATTTTTTGGATGATGGATGAATTTTGATGTATGGATTGAGTTATTTCTATCTTGGAGCTTCTTATAATGCAAATGTGATGCTGGTTGGATATAATCTATAACATTGGAAGTGCAAATATAACACTATTTTTTCATTTTGCTGCATACATTGGAACTTCGCTATAATTAGGCTAATTGTTTCATGTGTTTAATGTGGAATTTTGTGTCTATTTATCTTATTATATGTATAAAACATGTTATATGAATGAAATTTCCTAGATATCATGTTATCTTGATAATATTGCACCATTTTTATGAAGTATAAATGCTTAAAAGTCACTTTTCTTCTCCTTCCTCTAACATTGGATGAAGTTGACTTTTGGAGTCTCCTTGAGCAAGACAAAAAATCCGTCTTCATAATTATCCTTGACTCCATATCCACAAGTGGAATCAAGCATTGATCCCTCAAAGGGTGATCATTTCAACCCTATTTTTCATATTTTCCCCTTTTTTCCTAGGTCTAGCCTCATTAGGTCACCGAGGGCATCCATTTCCTGGGAAACTGACCACATGAAAACTTTGATCTCCTAGGTACAACTCCACTGGTGGGTTCCCTAGATCTCCCCCGAATTTGAAGGAAATCCGACGGTGGAAACTTAGGATATCTCAACGCCTAGCTCTAGGATCAAGTTTTGCCCTGGTGTTCCCAAGGCTAGCATCTGATAGGATCAATTTGACATATTTGGGTGAAAATTATTGGTTGATCCTTTATCCCCACCTTTATCAAGTTAAATATATTTGGTTGCTAAAATCCATCCCCTAACCTGGTTGGGTCCACTTGGCCTTGTGTGGTCCCAGTTTTTTCCAAAGACAATTCATCAAGGACAATTCGGGAATCCAAGTTCTATAAGAATTTTATGGATTGGGAACCCCTTCAAAAGGAATATTCTTCTCCCTCAATCCTCCAATCCTCATCACCTATCCCTAGAAAATCAGGTCCCTTTCTTAAAAGGAAATCAAGTTTCACTCTTCATCCTATCCCAGGGAAAGGGTCTAAGGGGTCACTTTTGATAATATTTGTTGATATATCCTCTATAAGTGACTTCCTAAACAAATTTGGTCTCCTCCCATTGGTGAAAGTTCATAAATAGCAGGGAGCCTTAGCTATGGTGACAGTGGGATATGTCTCCATCGTTGCCCTTAACCTAGCAGTTTCCCTCTTAGGAACCCCTTTTAGGTCCCCTGCTAGTTTGAGTGGTAATAAGTACCAAGACAAGAAAATAATTCTACCCAAAAATTTCTAGTGAAAATGGAATATTTGTCTCTTATAATAATCTCTGGGCTCCATGTAGCTTTTGAATTGTTTCTATAATTGTAGTTGAAAATGTAATGGCTTTAAAAGGATGAGATAATGCACAAAAGTGTGCATACTTGGTAAGTTTATCAATTGCCACCATTATGAAACTATTTATGTCAGACTTGGGTAAACCTGTGATAAAATCCATTGAGACCTCCTCCCAATGATGACTTGGAATGGCTAAAGTTTGTAACAAACCAGACGTCTTAATTGTCTCAACTTTATTTTTTTGGCATACCAAACATTTTGCAACAAGCTTCTCAATATAAGATTTAAGGCCATCCAGAAAAAATCCTTCTTGACACTATGGTAAGTTTTTAAAAATATCGAGTGCCATCCTAAAGGAGAGGTGTGCAATTCGAAAAGAATCCTCTGTTTGAGTTGGGAATTCTTACATAAATATAAGTGATATTTGTACCATAATGAGTCATTTTTCTAGATAAATTTATAAGATGTATTGGGATATTGTTGCAATTTTTTAATGAGTGTCCACACCTCTTTGTCATTCTTCCATTCCTCCCTTGCTTCAGTTATCCAATCAGGTTGGATAATTGATCCGGGCTTAAAAAGGAACAAAACATAATACAAATATAAACATAAAGAAAGAGATGCAGCACAAATAAAACTTCATTTCATTAATATCAAAAGACTGAAATATGCTTACATAGAGAATGTAAATAAGCTAGCTCGGGTGATGGTACCTTATCTCAAAGAAGAGATGTGGCAGATACATGCATTTGAATTATGTTACAATGAGGCTAAATGGCCTTTTTATTGTTGAACAACAAAGGGGGACCCTAAACAACCAAAACCATAGGAGATGGAATGCAAAGAGTTTGTGGGTCTCACTGGGGTTAGTTGGGCAACCAACTTCCCGGGGTCGTAAATTGGTAATATGATCTCTACTTGGCGCATACGATACGTCGTTGGAAATATCTCTCCTAGTACTATAGGATTTGAGGAAGATCTATGCTGTTGTAAACCTAAAATAAAATTTCGTTTAGGGGGTCAAAACAACTCTAGAAGTTGAGGATCTGAAAAATTACTAAAACTAGTAAATGCTGCTATAATCAAGGAAACTGATGAAACTGACTAGAGGTCTAGGTGGAATAGATGGGTGGCCACCAATATCCACCTGGATCTGTCCTCCTGCCTTAGGAAGAAATGGTCCCCATTGGGTGCAGAGCCTCCATGAGGTGAGGAAATTTATGTTGAACTTGGTCCGTGGTGAACCACTTACCCTGAAGAAAGAGTTGGCCTACTTTGACAACTAGATATAGTTGGATCCTATGCTGACGAGTGTTCTTGATCTGTTTGTCCATGATCCTGTCAGTTATATCCTGTTTGATGCAGCTTGGGTTGAGTTATGTTGGTGCCAACTTCTCAACAACGCCGAATGTGTCCAACAATGGGGGAAAGTATGGTTGTAGCCAGTCCACATTGAATAGTGGGTGCAGGCTAAGGAATTATGGAGTGATGATCTCGAATGAATTCTCCCCTACAACCTTGGTGATGGTTTATGAGCCATATCGAAGCATGTGAAGCTTGGGGTGAGGCCCAACGATGCACTCCTTCTACAAATATAACCAAAACTTGTCATCCACCTGGAACTTGTGTGGCACCCGATGTTGATCATGACACTGCATGTACTTGGCATTAGCCTTGTCCAATATGTCATGGACCTGCTAGTGGACATGATGAATGAATTCAATGAAGTTGTTATCCCTTTTAGCTTCAGACTGGACATGAGACAAATCTGCTTGAGTAGCTGCAAATGGTATGACCACATTAATGGGACATAGTTGCTGGAATCCCAACCCCACCTGAAAGGGGTTGTGGCCAGTTGAGCTATGGAGAGATTTGTTGTAGCTATGTTGGACATAGGGCAGGATTTCATTCCATGTGCGTGGATTGTTCGAGTTGTATATGTGCAGAATGTGCACAATCATCTTGTTGACGACCTCTGTTTGGCCGTCAGTTTAGGGGTGGAAGGCCATGGAATTGGTGAGATTGGTATCCAGAATTGGATAGAGACTTGCCCAAAATGTACTGAGGAACATGCTATCCTGATCTGAGATAATGGACTGTGGGATCCCAAAGTGTACCCACACTTGTTCAAGGAATAATTGTGGCTTCTGTTGTTATACTCTTCTTAGAGGCCTTCAAAATGGCCATATTAGAGAATTTGTCGAAGACCACGAAAACACAGTCATTGCCAAACTTAGTAGAAGGAAGGCCCAACATGTAATCCATGGATATGGATTCCCAAGGTCGACTAGGTGTAGGAAGAAGAGTATATAGGCATTGCTTCTTGATGGTCGATTTGGAAATGGCATAGGCAGTGCATGATTTGATATACTTCCCAACATCCCGTCGAAGGTTCCATTAGGGGCATTTTGAGGTATAAATTGGGCCTCATAATGAAATTATAAAATAATAGTGAAAATAATAAAATACAATTTGATTACATCATCAAATTTTAGAGGGAAAAAAGAAAAAAAACTATTTTTTCAACTCGTATTTTCGACTTATCTCCCAAATTTTTTACTCAAATTTCGAGTGGGAGTACTCATTGGATGAAAAATTACATTCCTCATCCAAGGAGAACCCATGTTGCATAATTTCAATGATACTGCTACACAAAAAATGAGAAATACATGAAACACATGATTGCAATTTTTGGTTCTTAAGAGACAACCCCTTGGTTGTGGAAAGGAATCAGTGCTTAAGACATTTTAACAATATATTATAGAAACAATCTTTATCATCTGTTCTTCATTATTTTCCTTTGGAAATTAGTTTTAAAACCCTTAATGCTCTGGAATAAATAAAATATTTCACAACACGTTTAATTGTTGAAATGGGAATGAATGAGAAGAACTGTAAAGGAACTTAAGATAGTATGCTGTAAACACAAAATGTATTAACTTAAGTTTCAGAGAGAAGTCATGAATAGAAAGCATTTGGAGTGAAGGAGCGCATTTTAAGGATATTTAACTCTTACTTACAAATGTAATTCAGAGACCCGCAACTTAATTACTTCACTTCATTCATATAAGAAATAAAATAAAATGACATAGGAAAAACAAACCACCATCAACAATTGTTGGAAAATTGATACTTCTTTCATTAATTCTTTAGATAAATAAGTACAAAATTATAGACTTCCAGAGGTCCAAAACTTGGAACCTTCTTCTTCATTTTCCTCTTTCTTAAATACATTGAAAAAAAGTTTGTAACTGTCAAAAATTCTTGAAACTACCTAAAATAATTCTTTCCTCTATCAACTAATTTCATTACAATTGAGGGTCTTCACTGCTGATGTGGTCTTTTGAATATCATCTTCTGCTGATGTGTCTTTAGGAAGATTGGTCATCCACTTTTTTCATTTCTTCTAGAGTTCAACATTTGTCCTCGGGGCATTAATTAACTTATGATGTTCCAATCTAAAAGCAGTGATCCTGGTGTAGGTAGGCTTGTCCAGAAACAGAGTCTTGACCATCGATAACAACTAAAAAATCTTTATGCATGAAATTGATAATTGTTGTCCCTTTTAAAATTGCAGTCTTCTCATGAGTATTGTCAATTTTAATTTTTGCATCCACCAACAGAGTTTCATATGTTTCCCAGGATAATAAGTTACCCTACAGGTCCCAGCAAGATGGAAATCCGACCCTGGTTCTTTTATCAAATATAGTGTTGAAGCTGTCTACTGCATGCTTGATCTCTGTCAACTTCTTTTCTGCTGACTTCATGTGTGCATTCTTCACTATCACCTTGTTGATTTCTAGAATGCATAATGTTCTATCTTTTATCTCATGTTCACCCAATTCTTGATCTGATTTGGAGTTGATAAAATCTATTAATTTCTTAGCCCAGATGGCTCTATCATGCATTTTCTGTTTGTCAGCTAAGACAAGCTCTTGAAGATAGCTGATTATGCACTTCTCTTATGAAACTCCCATACTGTTTTCATCACTCCTATAATCTCATTCCAAAGAATATGTTTAGCCTCAATTAGGGACATATTCCCCTTTACCTTCTCTTTGAGATTCTTGATTTCTTCAGAAGCTGACTGATAATCTGTTATGTATTTACCTACAATGTCCTTTGATATTAAAATTTCGTTATCCTTAGCCATGATAACCTTCATATCTGTGTCAAGATCACTTTGAGATTTCTTGCTATCAATATCTGCCATCTTCAACTTAGTACTCAACTGTGATATCTTAGCTTTTGGGTCATCAGTTTCAGCTGATAAAACTATTGTGAAGATATGAGAGTCAATCTGCCCCTATAACTTAGTTACTTCTTTCAATTTCGAAACCTCTTCATCTTTCTGCAACACTTGTTGTAAAAGATTCTCCTTTTCATATTCCACCTCTACTACTTCATCTACCATTGGGTGTTCTCCAGTAGGAAGCTTTAGCTTCTTTCTTAGTACATTTAATTTTGATTCTACACTCTGCAAAAACTTCTGCATAGAAGATTTGTCAGTGGGATATACTCTAATTTTGATAACAATATCCTTTAATTATTAATTTTGATTGGAGAGAGCTCTGGAATTAGCTTTCTCCAGCTTCAGCTTATTGATCACCTTTCCCAACATGCTTTCAGATTTACTTGCAACTGCACTAGTTTTAGCCAAATCATTAACAATCAATAAACCAATTTGCATATGTAAATTGATTTTATTAGGTAAGGGAATCTTCCTGGCATCAACAGTCAAATTGAGAGTCTTGAAATTGCTTGATGACCCTACTGTCATTTCAGATGGGTGTAAAAAATCAATATTCAACTTCTCTTTTTCTAAATCCATAACAGTTAACCATCTAGTCTGATCAGGGGTGATTTGAGACTCAGCTTGAGCCTCCATGCTTGCTCTGATCTTCTAATTCTTCCATGAAATTTGGGCAAAAACCTGCTTAATCAATGGCACCTGATCGTGAACAACTTCATGTCTAGATGGTGAAGTTGATATATTCTATATATCTCCCAATTGATTTGATAATCCTGGCTGTGTATATGGCACATCTTCACTGAGTTTAAATCTCTTCTTAGTTCCTTGATCCTATATATCATCATTCTTTTATCTGTCTCTCTTATTTCCCTTTTCAGAGATAGCAGGGGTTTCGATACTAGTGCCGTAATTTTCTGCAAAACCCTTGTTAGCCAACTTTTCAATTTCAGGCTTACTCTCATGAGTAAAGGAAAAATAACTATTCTCAACCCTCCTTTTATAAATCACCTGATGTGGGTCATAAGCCCACTTTTCTCCTAGAAATAGATGCATGTTTTCTAGCATTTGGTTTGCCTCTTTTGAAGCTATCCTCATATTCACTATGAAAGGTCCAACAGTCATGGAAAATTCAAATAAATGTCCTTTCTTCATTGGCACAAAGTGGATCTGATCCACATTTAAACTCTGTCTAATAAAATCTAAGGAAAAAATTATCATGGGAACAAAAGTAGGCAATCTATAAGGTTCAAACCCAACCCCATACAATCTAATCTCTAAATAATCTTAAAAAATAAACCAGTCTCCATATCTACAACTATTACTGATCTAAAGGAATTCCTAAGATTTAGGCAGAAAACATGGGGGAGCAGTCCCATTCAAAATTTTATAAGCAAATGGTAAATAGTAAGCAAAAAAATCAAATAACCTGCCATCACTAGGTTCATTCCTTACCAGGTTAGTCCAAAACAATACTACTGCCTTTTCTTACTTGAATCCATAATGTTTAACCCCAAATTCAAGAACTCGTTTGCATTTTGATACATGAATAGATAGGTAACAATTGAAGGAAATTTGAAAGAACCTGTTAAAGTTAAGCTCATGAATTGAGAATTAATATTCTCCTGCCAAAATGATGGGGTGTCCAACACTACTTCAAGTTTCATCATCAAAGAAAATATTCCAAGCACTAGCCTATCAATCTGAGAAGCACCTCCCTTTCCAATAATTTTTGATAAAAATTGCAATACAGGCTTGATTTCTGCATCAAAAATTTCCAAAGAGAATACCTTTTCATCTGGAGAAAAATTCCCGGTTCTGGCTTCAAGAAGAAAATAATCTGTGTGTAATCTTGCCATGCAAGATTTTCATAATGTGCTATCAATGACTCTTCAGTGAAACTAAAATATGAATCAGACTTTGGGTAGCAGAAAGCTTGACGAATTAACAAGGATGAAACCTAGAAGACACTTTCTCCCAAATGGTTCATTACAAAACTGTTGCTAGGGTATATTGCTGATGCTAGAAAGTGAATGAATTCAGGGACAAGATGTGTTCTTGGGACACATGCAAACAATGCTCCAGACCTGACCATGACTGTGAAGACAGGGTAATTGTGTTGTGTTCTTGGGACACATGCAAACAATGCTCCAGACCTGACCATGACTGTGAAGACAGGGGAATTGTGTTGGTTAAGGATAACCTATTGATACGAAGGTAAATGTTCAACCATGCAACGAGTGCCTATTATGTCGTGCTCTGTATCCATGAGGGGAATGTGGCTAGACGAACCAGATAAGGATGATTGGGCCATATTAAAACTTGGGATGATGACTGGAATGACTCTAAATGGAGGAGCAAGGTGATTAGGATGAATAAGATAGTTTAAACTAAGGCGAATAGGTGAAAAAGAACGGTTTTGACTCAGTATTTATAAGCGCAGCAGGAAAATTGGGGGAAAAAATCATTAACTACATGATAAGACATGTATGAGACTGACACGGACAATGAGCTGGCTTGTTTGCTGACGTCGTCTCTTGGCCGCTTACATCACCACGGGGGCATCTCAGGTACGGTGGGCTCATCGGAGCTGTGCTACCGCAGTGATCATGGGCCGTTGATGTGAGTCAATGGGGCTACGTCACAGTCAACTGTGGAGGCACCCCGCGAATTATCTGTTGGGCTGTTTGTACCCGAGGGTTCCTCCCGATCCACCTTCATCTACTATCATCTCATCTCCACCTGAAAAGTTGCGTGCTCATTAAAACTATGGTCAGAGCCTCCTTTCACATGATCCGAAACATAACATTAATGTTTCCTATATAAATCAAAAATTCTTTTAGCATATGAAATCTTATTTCATTTTTATTTTTTAAACATTATATATATATTTTTTAATTTTAAGAATCTTTGGAAAATGAAAATGCAAAATGAGTCACAACATCTGGCTACACCCAGGGATAGTGATTTTTACTATGAAAGTACTAAGAGCCACAAATTAGTGCCTTCACCTCGGCCATGGAGTCAAATATTTCTTTGGTGATGTATGAACAATGGGCAATCCAGTATTTACAATGGTGGAATGCTTTACTTTTAGTGCTGAAAATAGTGCTTCAAATACTTCCCATTCACAGGCAGCTGTAGAGATTATCCATCTAAATTCTCCAGGATGAAAGTATTATTAGATCTTGCTTCAGTGATTCTGTATGGTCCATACCAGAGGGGGTAAAATTTACCATGCTTTCCCTTATCCTCCCTTCTGGTATCCCACCTCAGTACTAAGTCTCCTGTTTGAAAGATAATTTCCTTTGCCTTCCTATCAAAAATGGTTTTCATCTTTGTCTGATAACTAATCAAGTTGTCTCTAACTTTGTCTCTATTTTCACTTAATTAATTTATTCATTCTTCTAACCAGAGCATTGGGTTATTCTTGAGCTTCCTAAATAAAAGCAATCACAAGTTTGGCCAATTGACTAGGAAACAATGCCTCTGTTCCATATACCAACTCAAAAGGTGATCCGCCTGTGGACCTTCTAGTAGTAACCCAAACTGCCCAAAGAGCAAACTTAAGTTTTGAGTCCCAATCCTTTTGATTTCCAGTGATTGTTTTCTTCAAGATTCTAACGAAGGTTTTGTTAGAGGGCTCTACCAATCCATTACCTTGTGGATGGTAGATAGTAGAATGGGACAAAACTACATTATATTTTTGACAGAAATCAATAAATCAAGAAAAATTGAATACCTGAGCATTATCTGTCACAATCTTGACTAGAAAACTGAGCCTACTGAAGATATTCTCCTCCAAGAACTTCATCACCACTTGGTCATTTGCTTTCTTTGTGGGTATTGCTTCAACCCACTTTGTAAAGTAGTCAGTGATTATTAGAATCCATTTGAACTGCTCACTTGATAACAGATTGATTTCTCCAATAAAGTCCAATCCCCATTGTCTAAAAGGTTCTTCTTGAAATATTGGAATTAGAGGTAAAGTAGCAAGTCTCTTCTTTTATGCAAACAATTGAAATTTATGACAACCTCTAACCAGTTTGTATACATCTGCAAATAATGTAGGCCAATAAAAGCCCGACTTGAGGATTTTATGTGCTGTAACCTGTTGTACGGTACAAAAACCCCCCATTTTTAACTTGTTCACATCAAATAATGGGGACCCTTTCTATAATTTTTTTGGCTAAACACCTTTTATGATTTTTATTAAGTCAATTATCTTATGATTTTGTTAATTTTTCATTTTCTTTAGATTCTTGTTTTGATTGCTTGGTTGAAATCGATTTTTTATAAGCTTCCTATTGACACTTGTTTCGTCTCATTTGGTCAACCGGTTTGTAAATAGCACTCTTTTGAAGTCTAAACAATTATGTCGTCTGGGTTAGAAAATGCGTAAAATGTACAATATTTCATTTTTTTAAAAATTAGTTCAATAATGCATTTTGTTTAAAATATTAACCCATAGTCAGTTATGACTAATATTTTTATTTTTTTACTTATACAACCAAATAAAGAAGCATTGAGATTTCGATAATTTACTCCAATTTTCAAATAAACTACTAAACTCGAAAAATCCAAAAAATCCAAAATATCAAAGTGGATGTAGCTTATTTAAGCAAATCATCATTTTAGATAAATTCATAATCTAATTTAAACATCATTAAAATGAAAAAAAAACAAAAAAAAAAACTAATATTAAATATTCAATTTTAAATTAATTAAATTAATTATTATATTAAATTAAATTTTTATATTAAAAAACAAGTATATTTAAAAATAAAAAATAAAAAACAAAAAATATATATATATTTTTAATCGCATTAAAGATTTCTAATTATATCGCATCGGAGAAATACATCGGGTGCATTTTTAAAAAGCTCCGATGACTCTAAAAAAAAAAAACCGATGCGATTGAGTTCACTTGTTGCGATGCAATGACTTATTAAAAAACCTGATGCGATTGAGTTTATTTCATTTCATGCGATGCGATGAATTGATTTCATGCAATGTGATGATGCATTATATCTCTGATACGATGAAATTAATTTCATGCGATGCGATGATTCATTATATCTCCGATGCGATGACTTATATAACTCCGATGCGATGAAGTTAATTTCTTGCGACGCGCTTGAGCTTGTTAGAACTCATATCTTATATCATGTGATGAAGTTATATTAAATAACATATGTTAGTGGTAATGTTATTTTAAGTTAGTGGTAGGTAGGTTAGTTTAATATTAAGAGTCATAATGTTAGTTTGAGGTAAGAGTTATAGTGTTATTTTAAATGGTAGGTATGTAAGTAGGTTAGTTATGTTAAGTGGTAAGTAATATTATTTTAAATTAAAAGTAATATTAAGGTTACATAATGTTAGTTGGTAGGTCTAAGTGGAATGTTAGTGTTAGTTTAGTATAGCATAGTTTTTAGTTTAGTATAAGTTAAGTGTTAGTTTAGTTTTAGTTTAATAACTAATTTAATATTTAAATATTTAAAATAATTAATTTTAAATTGATTAAATTAGTTAATATTTAAAATATAATTAATTTAATTAAATTTATTATTAATTAGATTAATTTGTTTATAAATAGTTAATTATATTAATTAGTTAGATTAATATTAATTTAAATAATTGGTTTAATTTATGATTAATAATTAAATTAGGATTAACTATTAGATAATTAGAATCTAATTTAAGATTAGTTTTTAAATTAAAATCTGATTTTTTTTAAGCTCAACAATAGAATTTCCAGATTTATATCAGATTTGACTTAACAACTTTGGAGGCTTATAGATTGAGTTTTACTTGGCCAAATGAAGCCCAAGACGGCTCATTAGAAAGAGAAAATCAAGGAGAACATTTTTGAGGAGGTTTCACTAACAGATTTGATCATTTATTGGGTCAAAAATTAGGCAGAAGATCAAGCTCCGAATTTCTAAAATAAATCAATTTTCTGAGTTTTGTTTTCTTCATTTTCATTTGCCCAGCCTCTTCTAATTGCAGATTCATGCATCAATAATATCATTGGTTAAATAAAATCGTTATTAGCATCAAATAAGAAGCTCAAATTTCCTTTTTATTTATTTAAATAGAATTTTTATTGGATTTGTTTTAATGCTAGAAATAATATTTGGATTTTATTGTTGCATCTTAATTCATTTTAATTTCTTTTTGCAGGAAAAACAATAGAAGGGATATTGAGGAAAAAGATTTCAATCAATGAGAATACTCCAGCAATTAAAGACTGGAATTTTTGAGCAATTAAAATGGGATTGGGCAGATTTTTATTCAACAAATTCTCTTCTCAAAATACTTTTGGAGATATTATAAATTGCAGATTGCAAAATGTAAATGTGGCTACTCTCCTTTGCAATTCCAGACTTCTAAAAGCATTTCTGTAATAGAAATTTAGAGTTGTATATGGGGAGGAGAGAAAATTTCAGATCTGAACATTATTGAGGGTTTTTTTTTTAATCTTGAATTATGCATGATAGGCAAAGTTTGCGTTTTTGCAGCTCTAGTTTTGAAAGCAGAAATTCAAGTAATGTAAAGTACCGTTGGAGGCCAGGATTAGAGAAGCAGATTCAATTAACTAGTATTTTTGGAATTTCTGTATCAAATACCAGTTTCATTTTTTTAATAAAATTGTTGTTTCATTTTATTCATGTTTATGCATTTATGTTGATACGGATAATTTGTCTCAAATTGTTATGTATCTCTACTCTTATGAATTAAACTCTGATTTCTGAGTAACCATTACTTAGAAATATGTCTTATAAAAATGATTTATTAAATAGTAATGTGTTGTGAATTTCTTCCACATATTATTGTTTAATTATTGGCTTGACTGATTTGTCAATCGATATCATTTTTGTGAATTTCTTCCGGAGTGTTGTTGATTTATTATTTCAGTTAAATGGTCTCAATAGGATGTGTTTTGGTATTCACAAATGTGAGCTAAATTGAATTTCTTTGTTAGCTTGACATTAGTTTAAAGCGAGACATATTTTAATCCTCATTATTTAATTATCTTGCTCTTAGTTAGGTTAGATCTATATCTACCTAATTGAGATAGGATTTAGATTAGTTTCTTTTGTTTGCATTATAGAATAAGTTTGCATTTAGATTAAGTTCTATATTCTTTTAAGTCCTCTTCTCGAAGAGGCAAAATCTTAGTTGTGGTTTGGCTGAACCCAAATTAGCTTAAGGGTCATTCTCTTGCCTGATCAGCAAAAAGAATTGATCTGATATCCCTGTCTATTAGTAGTTAACGATACATCGTAAACCAATAACGATAGCGAAAAGGTAACTAGACCTAGTTAAACCAGTCGGAGCCACTATCATAAACGGAAAAGGAGCTATATTAAGGTCCGGACCGGGTGGTTATCCCTCAATGTTGTAGCAACGATTTTCGAGGCTTCAACATAACCTTCCAACTGTAATGACCCCCACACAGATTTTCATGGTACTCTTTGGTAATTTCAATGGATTCTCCTTCAGTTAAGCACAATATTAAGATACCAGCAGGATATTTCCAGTATAGTTTTGCTTCCATTATGACGTATGGCTGAGACTTAAGTTTAAGGGCTCTGTACTTTGTTCTATTCAGCGTAGTTGGAAAAATGAAGATACACAAATAGCGAATGATATCTTTGTACCAATCCGAACATAAATATTTGTATTGAATATTCATACCTGATTTGGGCTTATTTCTATCTTCTTCATTGACAACTTCATCCACTGGTGCTAGCAAATTGATTCCTAATGCTTGAAAATTTGTTTTAGCTAACATCTTTGCCAAACCTTGTCCTTTGATTAGTTTTGTAGGTTTAATGTCCACATCATATTCTTGAATTTTTGCTATCCACTTTCCTCTCTTCCCTTCTACATCACTCTGAATCAGCACATTCTTGACAACAACTTTAGGGACATATGCAGTTATTTGAGATTGTAAAACATATGTTCTAAAGGCTTTGAGTGGTTTAACCAATGCATATACCTGTTTTTCAAGAATGTTGTATTTGAGCTCAGCATCTTTGAGAAATTTTCTGAAGAATTCCACTAGTTGTTCTGTATTCTCTACATTTTTTTGCAATTACAATACAACTGTTACACCATTTTTTGGTCATCTAACCTACTACCATTAGATGGACCTAAGTACACCATGTAAGACCAATTTTACCCTAAGTAAAATTTCTTTCACTATGTAAAATAACTTAATAAAACACATTTATTAGGTTGTTTATGGGCTAAACAAGAAACCCCAAAAGGAAATATTAAACAAACCTATATTTGTTTGATTTTCCTGGTCATGTTTAACCCAAAACAAAGAAATTAATTAGATAAATCTTTATTTATCTTATTATATTCTAGGAATAATTATTTAAACCTTATTTAAATAATATTCCTTGTTAAATATGACTAAATCACCCATAAATAATTAAATAAATCATTATTTATTTGATTATCTTTTAACCACCTCCTTAAAATGATAAATAAATCATTTATTTATTATTCACAAATAAAGGGATTTGACTCAAGTCAAATACTTTTTCCCTCCAACAAATATAATAAAATATTCCATAAAAGGTGGATCTAGATTTGGTTAATGTTATTTTAATCATGCACCAAGATCTAGAATGACCCAATATTTTGTTATAAATAGGAGGGTTTTTCCTACCATTCTTCACCTTTTGTTGCCTATTAGATCACTCTGGATCTAAACTCTTGGTTTGAATT